>BMAO01026945.1:0-511486 GCA_019973975.1 Trichonephila clavata
GATGAGTACTGAACTTAATTCGAACGATTCAGCACTCAACTTGAATCGTTGGAGCAACACTTGCTTAATGTGCTGGTAATTTCCTAATTTCTCTTTAGGTTCCCGCAAGATAATATTGGAAATATCAATAGGTAACACTGGTAGAAGGTGTGTTACATAATCGACTTCCCCTATGTTAACTTGCTCACACTGCCTTTCAAATATTTTTAGATAGGTGGAAATGTCTGAAGTTTCCACAAATCTGGGTATGAGGTGCTGGATATTTATTTTCTCTGCGGCAGCACTAATGTCAGTTGAAGAAGTAGCAGTCATGCTTAACTTCATGCGTTCTAGTTCTAAATTCAGTTCGTCTTGTTTTCGTTTGTATTCATTTTGCTCCTTCTCCTCACGTTCTGCCTGAACCCTCGTGTTAATAATGGTTTCTAGAAGAGTTTTAGTAAACTGTTCATCATAGTCTTTCGAAGTAATGATTAAATTTTAAAAATCTATTATTTTCATTATTTCTCCTACTTCGAGGCCCAATTCTGTAGCTAGTGTTTTTAAGTCCTCTTTGTGCGCTTTAGCAAGATACGCCATTGTTTTAACTTTTGAGGGGGGAAAAATTGTCAATTATAAAATCCGACAGCCACAAATTAAATGCAGTTAATTTAGTTTTAAAATAGTTAACCCCTTTATAACTGAGCATCAACTAATCACTAAAATGATAAGAATTGGATATTCGAACACAATACTATTAAAAAATATATTATTATAGATGTTTGACAGGATATAGAAAATCTAAACTTCGAAACAAAATGAAAATTCAGATAAACAGAAATTCTGATGCACTTAACCAAAACAACATATAAACTATTCCTTTGAAGGAATAAAAATACTGTTTTGTAGATATTTGACTGAATGCAGAAATTTAGCTTTGAAAGTAAAAATAATTCACATATAAAAGAAATTCTGATGAAATTCAAAGTCAAAACAAAACCTATGCATGAATCTTTTAAATAAAAAAAAAATACTTTTCTACTATACTTTTTGTTAACAAAAAAAGAAAATAATTTCTTTCATTTAATTCACATATATTTTATATATGAACAAAATTCTTTAAAATAGTTAGAAATAAAACACAATTTCATAACACTAAAATTCAATAAAAAAAACACATGCAATTATAATACTAAATAGGAAATATCAATTTCCGGGACACTCTGGCGTCATAAGTAACTTAAAGAGTCAACAAAAAAAAAAGTGAAAAATATCGAGGATAAAAAAATTTTACAAAAGGAACAACGGATGCTGAATTCCGAGTTTCCAAGTAAAATGAACAAGAGAAAAAAAAAGAGGGCAAGGGGTGAGAGACAGAAAATCAAAGGGGGGGGGGGAACCTTAGTAACAAAACGTCTTGTTCGTGAACGAAAACAAGCAGTGAAAGCTCAAGGTCAGAAGTGGGGGTAAGAAGTTCCCCAAACAAGTACAATAATAGTCATAAATCACAGGAAATGAACAAAAGTAAAAGAGTTTCCTTACTAGGGAAAAGAATTACTCATAATGAAATAGACTAATAAATCATGCTTATTATATATTTATACCATAAAATATAAAAGCACAAGTAAAATTCAATAAAAGATCAAAATGAATCAGAAACAAAACAAAACAAAAGAAAACTTAGCTGATGCTCCGTGAAGACGAATGCAATCCAAAGTTTCTAATTTCCCGGTAGGAAATATAAATTTTCTAGTAATCCGAAAATTTCTTCGTAGCCGGTAGCTACAATTTCAGAAATTACTTTTTAAAACTTCTTCATGAACTAGCAGTTCAGAATATTGAAGATAACTTTGTTAGACTAGTAGTCATATTAAAATTAAATAATTATTCGGGCTGTAAGTTGGGCGACATTTTTTATAACCGATACTCAAAAATAACTCCGGCGGCCAGCTCAAATAATTTTAATTGGTAGTACATTCTAATTGAGCACGGTTACAATTACATAAAAACAGGAAAAATCTATACAAGTAAGGGGTTTGAGCGGGCGGACATTGGCACATCCTTCCTTCCCCGAGGCGGCAAGCTGACTGGTTAAGTGTTCACATGGCCAGTAGAGGGCGCTCTATTACCATTCGTTACAATACAAAATATTTAAACAGTATTTTTTTTTTTACTTTTGTATGAAATGTATTTAAAATATCATTTACGCTTAAACATTCTGAGATAATTTTTTTTAAATTATACCCACACTTATTTTTAAAAAGAAAGTATCTCATTATAAATTAAACTAACAAACAATATAAATCAAATTAACTCAAATTAAACATTTAAAAAATCATTTTATTCAGATCCTCATAATATTCAAAATAATCAGGTGGATATAACATTTCTCTTACTTCTCTTAAAATATTATCTAAGCAAAGATTTTCCAAAAATCAGGAGGGAAACAACTCAACTCCACGCCGCCTCTGCGCCTGCGCCTCCACAGGAGGAAACAACTCAACTCCACGCCTCCTCCGCGCCTGCGCCTGCGCCTTTACAGCAGAATCGGCTTTTCTTATCTACGGTCGAGCTATAGAGAGAGAAAAGAAACCTGTCTGATATCTGTAAGATGTGGAAGAAATTTAGAAAAATGGAATTGTAATGACGCTAATATAGAAATCACACGCTCAACCAGGAGTTCTGACCTCGAAAAGTGAAGGGGAATTTCCATGGCAATATATTATGCATTCGAATATGTCCGTGCAACGCCGGGTTAAATGAAGAGGAAGAAACCTGTCTCACAATAAAAAGAAGTGAACAAATTTCAAAAAAGGGAATTTTTATGACATAGTTATAGAAATCACTCACATTGCGCACGTACAAACACACACACACAGAAGTGCTATCGTCCTGAAAGAAACAGGAAATTCCCATGGGGGTTAAGTTATACACTTGGTAAAAGCCCGTGCAACGCCGAGCTAAGCGGAGGGGAAAGAAGCAAAGTCAAAGTAATTTCGAAAAAGAATATTGGAAGTGCTGATTTTGGAAAGGAAGGGAAATTTTAAACGAGAAAGCCCATGTAACACCGGGACATGCAGCTAGTTAGTAATATTAATTTGTGATCCAAGTGTCACCTACCCATGCATTATGTTTAGTACCCCAATGGCGTAGCTAGTCATGAGTGGGCCTTGTATCAAAATTCCTTAGATGCTCTTTTCTGGACCCCTTAATATTTTACGATTTTTTGCTTGCGCATTTTGGGGCCCCTTATCATTGATACGTTGGTAGCTACGCCCCTGTTGGTAACTGGGATCTGAATGGCATTAAAATGTTTACAGCTGTGTAAGAAAAATTGTGTATTTGGCACGAGAATTCGCAACAAACCATTCATTCAGAAACTGTTCTTTCTTAAATTTAGATTTCAACATAGAATATGTTGCATCTTCTTTATTACAAGTGTTTCCCCCCCACGAATGCAAAAATATATATTTTTCATTAGAATACTATTTAATTTTGCAAGACATTGTGCTAACTAACGAGTATAAAATTATCTCTTTGAACCCAAGATAGTAAATAATAGAATATTTACAATCTACTAGGAAGTATACATATGAAGATAAAACGTTTTAATATTCTTTTATTATATCTATACAAATAAATAAAATTGAAGTTTCTGTTTGTAATTTCAAATTAGAAGCTTTTTACTAAATGCATTTAAAGGTATATACGGTACTTATATCAAAAAATCAATTTTTAAAATTTTTGTCTGTCAGTCTGTCTGTTTGTTCCGGTTAATCTCGGAAACGGCGGGTCCGATTTTAAAAATTCTTTCACCAATCGAAAGCTACATTATCAGCGAGTAACATAAGATACATTTTATCTCCATATTCTTACGAGAACAGGAACTATGCGGATAAAACCGTGGGACGTTTCTTACTCCCCGCCAAGTTGAAACAAAATTATGCATTTGGTCAATAATGGAAATTTTAATAAAAATTTTCTCGCATTTGTAACAAATAACTGAAACATAGTGCAATTTAGCATCTTTACAAAAAGCAATTTTTTAAATGGTTTTTTTATTAAACGTCTAACGTTTATTAAGTTACACTTGTTAAATGTCAAACTCAAACTTTGAGAAATATTGCCAGGTTGGCTAAGAAGTTCTCTATTCCGCCAATCCCAGATAATTTAATTCAAATTTTCTCCCACTTTTTAAAGAGGGAAACGAAATAAAGTTTTAGCGAATTGTGCGCGTGATATTGAAAATTCTATGGTAATATTAAGTGACAGTTTCATAAAAAGTTTTGCTTTATCGAATATTTATTACTTTGAATTTTTTTTAACCTAATTATACAATATTCATATTTTGCACAAAATTTTTCACTTATACCGAACCTAGATATTTTACAAGGAGGTATTACTTTGAAGATATACTAGATATTACTATGGAGGAAGCCATACAATGTCACTCGCCGTATAAAATTAGGGAGTTTTACGCAATACTTATTTCATCTTCGGTCTTCCTAATCCTCAAATCTTTTGGAATAAGTACAAAGACTGCATGGCGGAAGATATTTTGCGACGATTGCAGCAAGTACAAGCAAATATGCCTTTCAATGAACACATCTACAACGAAACGCCATAACGGTTTTCAGAATGGTTGGGAAGAAGCTACATGATTTTTGAATGATTAGAGTCCTAGAATGTCGACTGAAATGGCTGCGATAATGAAATTGCTTGAGAATCAAACTACGATTTTATAGTATTGCAACATCAAGTAACAGAAATTATCCCTCAATTAACTCCAGAACAAAGTCACGTTTTCCAACAAGTTTTACGCAAAATAGAATCCAGCAGTGGTGCCCTCTTTTTTCTCGACGCCCCTGGAGGAACCGGAAACACGTTTTTGCTAAACTTATTATTAATGACTATCAGAAAAACCCAGAAGATAGCAGTTGTTATGGCTTCTTCTGGTTAACTGACCAACGGTCGTACTGCACATTTCGTTTTAAAATTATCGCTTAATCTTGCATTTGAAGATTCATTTATCTGAAGTTTCAGAAAAAATAGCTCTCAAGGGAGGATGCTTCAACAATGTAAGCTTTTAGTGTGGGATCAAAATACGATGTCTCACAAGAAAACTATAGAAGCGTTAAATCGGACTCTTCAGGATTTACGAGATAGTACAGATATTATAGGAGGAATGGTAGCTTTATTATATATTGGCTGGTGAATTTTGAAAAACTCTCCCTCTGTAATCCAGAGGGAGTACACCGGCAGATGAAATCAGTCTCTATTAAATCATCAAGGCAAAAGTTGGGCAAAAGTTGAAAAATTCAGTCTGAAAACGAATATGAGAGTGCATCTTTATAATGACGTAGATTAGGAATATTATGCAGAGACGCAATTGAAAATCCGTTATGGATGTTTGGGCGCAAATGCTGGAGGTTATATTTTACTTCCGGAGAATTTTGTAATGTAGAAGAAAATGATGTAAATCTTATTGCTGAAATTGACCCGGGCTTGCAACAAAATTTAAATTGGGATCAGTGGTTGCACGCAAGATCAATATTGGCGCCTAAGAATGACATCATCCATAAAATCAACATTGAAAATTTAAACGACGTGCGGGAGAGGCGGGGAAATGAAGAAATATTTATCAATGAATACAATCATGGATAAAGGACACAGTACTTCATATCCCACGGAGTTCTTAAATTCACTTGAACTTTCGGGTATACCCTCACATACACTTCAATTAAAACTAAATGTACCAGTTATACGTAAGCAAAATCTCGATGCTCCTCGACTATGTAAAGGTACGAGGCTTTGAATCACAAAACTGCAGAATATACTTGGTGCCAATATTTTAACATATGTCATGAAAAGGGACAGTGTTATCATATCTCGAATTCTAAGTATCCCCACTGACCTACCATTTCAATTAAACGAGTTCAATTTCCAGTTTTACTGTTGCTATTAACAAAGCTAACATTTCTGGTAGCAGGGGTGCATTTGGAAAAGCAATATTTTTCTCATGGCCAACTATATGTAGCCTGATCGGTGAGTCCATGCCCAAATATTCACATATTTGCAACTGACGGAAGAACATTTAATATGGTATACAGTAGCATCGTAGAATAATATTCTGTTTTGAGCTCTTTAAAGAGGAATTATATATTAAACGTAGTACTTTCGACTTTTAAAAATATTAAAAGTTCAAGTTATTGAATTTTTGTTGTTAATTCTTATAATAAATTACGTTTCCAGTTTTTTTAAACTAAGCTCAATTTTAGAGTTTTTAAATTTTATTGGTTCCAGTCAAGCATTAAAAAATTACCATATTATAATATTTACTTTCCAATGATAATCATTACGACTTTGACAGTTATTTAAAGACATCAACGCGAGCGGAGCCGCGGTAAAAGCTAGTATTATAATAAAAGTTTTAAAAGTATTGCAAAATAAAGATATTACATATTATTAAAATTTTCGGTTTTAATGAATAGGATGATATTTAGATACCTGTCATTATAAAAACTTCAGAGAACATGAATCTATTTTGCATACATATTTATAAATTTCGTTTCGATTTTTTATTTTTTATTGTGACTCGAGGAGCCCCTGGGTAAGCCTTAGGAAACCCCAGGGTTCCGTGGGACACAACTTGAAGACCACTGATTTTACTTCGATGGGGAAAAAAAGATGCTAAAATGCGTTTGTTTACTTTGTTTCTCAAAACTTTGGTGGTCGCCCTCTCGTATCTCATTTTTATCCCCAGTGCTTTCTCACAACGCTAATGCGACCTTTCCTTCAATCTTCAAACTGTGTTCCACAAGGCTTACCCAGGGGTTCCACGATTCAAAATAAAAATTCGAATAGAAAAAGTAAATATATATGCAAAATAGATTCATGTTCTCTATGGAGTTTATATAATTACTAGAGTACGTAAAATCGTGTTTCTCAAAGAGGGTCCCACGAGGAAATTCAAAACATAAATTCGGCGCCGGACAGCCTTTTTTTTCCAGTAATTTCCTGCAGTTTTTATTGTAACAGATTAAAAAATATTACATTTTTTTCTTTATATTTACTACCTAGATTATAAGCATTCTGTTGCTTATGTGATCCAGGGTTCCACAAAATTATTTTATACCCGCTAATACAATGTTTTGCACATCTAACACCAGTAAACTAATATTTTTCGGAGGAGAAAACTAAGCTAGAATGGATACATCAGAAGGCTTGCCAATGTGGAGGAGGGAACAATTTATTGACATATCAACTGATTCAACGTTAAAGCTTACATTTAAACAGGAACAGCTTCTAAATTTTAAGCTACAAAATTTGCAGAATACATAGAAGTTTCCCGCACAGTTATAAACATTTAAATGCCATTTTGAGCAACGCATCTATGCTATAAACATTTCTCTCGACCTAAGTGGCAACAAAAACAAAATGCAAAAACAAATTAACGCAGAATATAAAATGCGACTGTAGGCAGCTTCAATGGATCTTAATTTCCATATTTGTGTAAAAAAAAAAAAAAAAACACGCACGCGCACATATTTTGTTACTAAATATAGTACAAAGGTTGAAACGATAACTATTACGCGAATTAATGCTATGAAGGCAGAGCTTTTCTCAAACCGCGGGTCGCACCCCTCTAGAGGGGCATAACATCTCTACGAGGAGGGCACGTGCATATTAAAAAATCGAAAACAAAAGATTATTTTTTAAAAAAAATATTGATTTACTGAAAGTAAACAAACAAAATACATTCTAACATAATAAAAAAAATACACAATTATACTGATATAATACACTTATAAATGTATCGGTAGTACACAATAAATTTTATAATTTAACAATTCTAAGTTAAGAACAAGTTTAGTAATTACCAGTGACCCATTGGGGCTGGCATATATAAAATTATATACAAAAATAAACTTTTATCTTGATAATTTGTACGGTTTAAAATTAATCCCTTAACTACCGATTAAAAGTTACGCGGTTCGCTCCCCAATGCCACCGTTTTCTACGTAGGCGCGCGATTGTGATATATTGAGGGAAGGGGAAGAAAAGGAGTAAATATATAAAGCAAATCCTCTGAAATATGTACATCCTTCGCAAACATTGTCAAGGTCCTTTTATTGTATTCCAAAGCCTTTGGAATAATTTTATGGATAGCAGTGCACAGAAAAGATAATACTTCGGAAAGATGTATATATACGTTTGGGGCAGTTAACGCTTTGGCTGAGCGAGATGTTTATAAACGCCAGTGGCACTTAAGACGCTTATGTCGCATTGTAGCTTTAACGTCAAAGTACAGTATTATTGAATTCAAAGAAGAAATGGAGATGAAAACTATGATTAAAGATTGGGTCACAAATGTTGAAAGTTTGGGAAGATTTAAAACTTCGGTAAACTTCACTAACATTAATAATACAATGCGAATATTGAAGTATTTTTTAAACAGGCTTTGTAATGAAAATACTTTAATCAAAATGAGCTGCAAGATTTTTTCACAAATATTTTAAACCAAACATAATTCCAAGGGACTACCTTTTAATGAAAGTATAACACTTTTACTAAAAAGGAAAATAGGTGCTGTTAATGAGCGTTGTAAAACCACAAGCAAAAAAAAAAAAAAATCACTTCTTTTCCTCTATTTTATTTTTCTAAATTGTAAGGCTATTATTAAATTGAAAACTTTTAATTTTCCCAAATGCATATTAAATTTAAACACTCCTATGTCTTAGGTAATATTAACCACATTAGATATTTTCGTAAAGCAGCTTTCGCAAAAAACAATTTTGAGACGTCTTTTTAAGTATCAATCCACAGTGTCATTGCCAGTGTCGCTGATAAGCACGGGGGGAAAAAAACAACCTTTTTTCTATCTTGGTATAGCCAGCTCTGCCACAAACTTTGCTATCAAGTGACGGATGTATGAAAAAAGTAGACATTAATGGACAATGTGTGTGAACCAACACATTGCGCACTAACAATCAAATTTTCTTAAACTATGCTATGCTGTTGGGAAATCGAGACTTATTTTGATTTTCAATAACTATTTAAAATTCAGCATATTTATTCGACGTATTATAAGTTTTCTTTTTAGAAATTGTACACAATTTTGCTTGATTGATAGAACTATATGCGGCCGCCTCTTGTTTTGGCCGCTCTCATGCGGTGCACGCGTTGCACACCTGCTAGGATCGACTCTGGCTGGAATGCATAATTAGAAGGCTTGCCGATGAAGGGGAGGGAACAACTTATTGATATATCTCAATTGTGATTCTACGTTAAAACTTACATTTAAATAGGAACAGCTTCTAAACTTCAGGTTGCGAAATTTGCAGAAGACATAGTTTCACACACAGTTATAAACAATTAAATGCCATTATGTGCAACGTATTTATGTTATAAACATTTCTCTCGACGTATGCGACGTATGTGGCAACAAAAACAAAATGCAAACACAAATTAACGCAGAATATGAAATGCAACTGTAGGCAGGTTCAATGAACTTAGATTTCCACATTTTGTAAACAAAACACACACACACATACTCCTGTTACTAAATATATTACTAAATATATTTTATTGTGGTATAGCCAGCTCTGTCACGAACTTTGCTATCAAATGAAGGATGTACGTAAAAAGTAGACATTAATGGACAATGTATGTGAACCAACACACTGTGCACCAACATTCTGTTTTTCTTGTTGTTGTTCTCGTATCCTTCCCGAAGGGAAGGAATGAAAGCTGCCAGAACCTGTGAGACAGGTTGGACTTCTTCACGACAGATGGTGACACCACCTATCTCCTCCTCCACAATTTAGGCATGGAACTGGAGGGGAGGGAAATATTCTCCAGCCCCCTGCACTCGTGATTTCTGCTGCGACCACCCACAAGACTTTCGGACTCACTGATTTAACGAGCACGTACTCCCTGTGTACTCGGTGGTATTTGGTGGCATCGAATCCAAGCCCTCCGGTCTGGAGTTCGATGCTCTAACCACTAGGCTACCCACGACCCTTCTGTTTTTCTTAAACTATGCTATTGGGAAATCGAGACTTATTTTGGTTTTTCAATTACTATTTAAAATATACAACCCGTTTTCCTGTCTGTAATGAATAAACGGGATTTGCGGCCAAATAACTCGTCAGCAGCCAGACTCGCCGCGGTATCTACTGCTGAGGCTGGTTTTCCGGATTATTCCAGCTACAAGGTTGGACACACATTTCTCCGGTTGGAATTGCTTCCCAAATCTGTAATGGAAAAACCAGTCTTGCGTTCGGTTCATAACGGCTCCTGGATCGGTATCTGCTTCTATTTCACCTGCGATGGGGGTTACGAGCATTTCGTTTCCCTCTCATGCTGGCTAATTGTGCTTCCAGTGCCGAAAGCTTAGAACGAAGGTGATCTACTTCTGAAATCTCTTTTTTTTATTACCGCCAACTCCTCCGAGGCTGGCTTGGTATCAGTCATGACTACGAAAAAAAGTCCAGGCTCGAGGGTCACCAATTATTCTTGCCTATCGGTTCACTTATTTTTTGTAATCCTGATAGATGAATATAAATTAACTTAGTTTAAGGTTGCGTAAAATTAATGACAATAATTATCAGACTAGGTCTATTTCCATCATCTCTTCTAATTTTATTTCAGGAATTCTCAAAACAACATCAACGTAGCCAGAGGAGAAGTCAGTAATACCCACGTTTCTTACACCATGATCAGTTTTTACTACAGTTAACATTAAAGTTATACTTTACTGACAAGTTATTGATTTATAAAAATAATACAAAAATATAAATTAATAAATAAAATTTAAAAAATTAATAAAGATTGTTTTTAATTGTAGGGAGTATCAATAATATTTTAGTTATGTTATTTTTAAATTATAATTAATTTATTAGTATTCAGGACTGATCATCTAACTACAGGCCACTAAGTTTGGCTGACGTGCAACCACTAACAAGGGAAACCTCAACTACCCTAGGGACCCCTGGTGTCCCTACAGATTACGAAAGGTGACTTGATTGGGAGGTTTTGTAGTGCAGGAAAAACTAAATAACTATCGAATAAAATGAAAAGATTATAATTAGAGTCAGTGAATTTATCCAAAGCGTGAAAATAGAGTTGATTTAAAGCATTTGAAGCGGTATCATCTATGTAAGCCAGTAATAGCCTCCAAACTGAAGTGATCATTTTGGTCTAGTGGTATGTTACGCGCTTACGGAACCAAAGGTATCGGGTTCTGTCCTCCGAATGCGCTACTTCATTGGTGGCCCTGGCTGAACTAAGAACGGCGTAACCTCCTGAACTGTCGTGGCGTCATCTACCCTCAAAAAGAGTAACCAAAAATTCGTCAGATTCACTTGACGCTGCAAAAGTAATCACAAACTCACTTGACGCAATTCCTCCAATTAACAGCAACAACTTACAAGCTCGCCATAATAACTATATCGTTCATTCGTCTATCCACCACCTCACTGGTAGGGGAGTGTGTAGCGGTATCATCCATATAACTGCCGCCAGACTGTAGTGATCATTTGGGTCTAGTGGTATGTTATGTGCTTACGGAGTCACAGGTACTGGTCTCTGTCCTCCGAATGCGCGACAATTCACATTTAAAGCGATCTTTCACTCAAAGAACCAATCTTAATGATGTGCATCAAAAACTACTAGTAAGTTTTTCCTTCCGACTGTGTGTTCGCTGAATGACTTTTTGAAGTGAAAACTTCTGTAGGCGCGGTTTGCTAAAGAGTGAATTTAATTGAAGCGTCAGGTTCGGGTGTGTTACGTTCAGTTGGCTATTTTCGCCTCTAGTCGGAAATAGTTTTCGGGTCTTGAAAACTTTTTAGTCGCGTGTTTTTTCAGTTCCTTCTCTCTCTCTCTCTCTATTAGCTCTCTCTCTTCTATTTATATATATTTATTTTGTTTAAATTTTCAACCGTTAATAAAATATTTTCTATTCATCCAATCAAGTTCAAATAATTTTTTTAATTTGTAGTGGATGACACACGATGTTAATAAAGTTTTCCCCCAAATATTAATTCATTAATTACCGCTTACTTAATTAAATTAAATTAATTACCAGTTTTCGACGCCAACGTATTTGTCTTCATTGTTGTAACAATGTAACTGTTAAAACAATGAGAAAAGTTGGCTTCGAAAACCGGTTTTTCAGCCACACTAGTCAAACCGGGTGTGCATTGTTACAAAAATGCAGACAAATCATGCTCTTTTTTCAGTTTCTACTATTAGTTCACTCTGACTCTAGCGACATATATATATATATATATATATATATATATGTCGCCCATCCGGTAAAGTGGTTATCGACGCTAACTGCTGTGCCGTAGGGCCTGGGTTCGAATAGCGGAGAAGGCATAGATGTTTGTAAATGTATAGTGCATTCGCGGCATGGGGGTACTCTAAATAGCTGTCGAGCCACAAGTCCTCTCGTGAGGTTGGTGGAAGGGGATCAGAGGTGGGAGGCCCCCGACCTCTCCCAGGGTATTCTTCCTCAAAATTGGAGTGGAACTGAGCCAAATCGTCCTGTCACCTACATGATGCTCAAAGCTACGGCTAACGATAGGCGTACAATCTAGCCCGATGCCATAAATTTCGTGGGCCTCGATCTGATTACGTCAGACAGGTGACATTAGCAACAACAACACACACACACATATATATCTTGTTCAAATTTTCCACCGTTAATAAAATACTTTCTATTCATCCACTCAAAGTAAGAAGTGACATGAAACTTTTTTTTTGTATCGCTTGTTTTTAAGTAAAAATTTCAAGTACAGCTCAGTGCCAGCTCAGGTGTCGTCCGCGTCACTTGACCATGGTTCAGTATTACGCGGACCGTCCCCAAAAGCCCTCGTGTAGCTGAACAGTGGGGCGTTAATATTCACTCACTCACTCACCCGTTACGGGAGTGCCTGGGACATTGTGTATATGTCACTAACGTTCACCCAAGAATCACTACGGATAGCATCTTGTAAGCAAACACAGTGACTTCTGTGAGTGTTGCATTAATTTTTATTTCTATTGAATTAAAATTAATTCTGGTCAGAATGCCTAGAGCAAATGCAAAAAGTGGGAAAAAGTTTCGTGAAAGGAAAAAAAGAGAAAAAAGCATAACTAGCAGCAAATCCAGGCGAAAGTCTATATATCACCAGGTAGTTCTATCGCAGCTTTTATCATCTTTATCCATAAAGGTTTAGTGCTGTACACATCAGGGACTGCTGCAATCATTGGATCCGATGATGATTAAAAGCCGATTATCTTAACTGGAGACTTTGATGTTAATTTTGCTTCAGAAGAAGCAAAGCTGAATTTTCGAAACAGACACTGAATTTGATAATGAATACTGATTCTAGAGAAGGAAAAAGAGTATACAGAACCACGATTGATGCAGTTTTCTCACATTTTCTTGATTGACTATTTAGGAGGATGTGTGCAGAGGGAATTCTGGGAGGACAGAAGAAATGCCAGAAGACATTTCTTCCGACCAATGAGATGCAAGGGATCAAGAATCTACACCGTTAGTAAGAATCCGATATGATGATTAATGGTGATTTATGATGATCCGATATTATGAAAGTACACTACAACTACAATCGAGGATTTTTATATCCTACTTCAGTTACCACACACCTATTGTTTCTTTCTTGGAAAATGATGATGCAGAAAATTGAATAAAAATATTTTCATACAATAAATGAAGTTCGAATTTTGTTTGATTCATGTAAGTTCTCTCAGCAGTTTAATATAATTAGATGTATTCCTGCATTTACGGCCAACGTCGCCAAAGAAGTTTTGCTTCTATCGCGTGGCTTTCCACGTTTTTTTTTTTTTTTTTTTTGTGGTGATGATAAGGCTGGTCATGATGTCAATGCAGTATGGTATCAACAATTATATACTTTCGTTCGATATAACTTTGGGTAGAAAATTCTAAATATTCTGGATGAGGAACATATACAAATCTGTGAAACCTTTTGTTTTATCGGAAACTGGATGCGTTCATAAATATTGCAGTTCACCACTAGCAAGCTTGTTAAACCGTCCATACCGGCCCGAGTTATAAAACAATCAATCAATCCGTGGAACATTTTTACTGACCTACCATTACTGAAATGGTAAACAAAGTGTCTTCATTTATTATAGTGGCAATTTTGAGACGACAGATTATGAGCGTGGTTGTGTATACATTTTTATGAAAGAAATCTGTGAATTTATGTGAAATTCAAGGCATCAGTTTGAAGAATTTTATACTTGTTTCATTTGATTGCATATACTTTTTAAAAGCGCATGATACCGCTTTCTTTATTGACTAATAAACATGTTGCCTTCTTTAAAGCTTTTCCAATGCCCTAGATGCAATTCTTCATATTCCACAAAAGGTTATAAAATTTGTTTTGAATTTAAAATTTTTCACTGTTGTCATTTTAATGTGATTTCCCAATTTCATGATAAATATGAAAATTGTAAGAGGGCCCATTTAGGCAATTTAGTATCTTTTCTGTGATATTTTCCATACTATTTATCAATAGTTATTCGTAGTTGTGATTGATAATTTCAATGAAATTTTTTTCTCTCTGTTTAGTGTAAGAGTTAAGTTTGGTGGATTGATGCCATAATTATATATTTTTACTTTTAGTTTTCTTCTGAAGTTATTTTCGTTTTTACTAATAAATACGAAGTATTCTGGAAATATTTCTGTGATAAATACAGTTCTTGCATTGCAGGAATTTTTAAGATTCATCAGTCGATTTTTGAAGATTTTAAAAATAATTCTGTACAAGCAAAATTGTTCAGAAAGGCTTAACATTGAACTTATTTCAGTTGTCTACAAATTTCGGTACTTATGTATTATACCAGTGGCGTAACGGAGAATAAATACGGTTTTGGGCCCCAAGTGGGATCTTATGTACTTGGTGTCAATCAAGCTTTGGGGCCCTCTAGAATCCTGAGCCCTCTGCGATGCAGGGGTGTACGTTGCACCACTGTATTATACTGTGAACCAATTTCTCCAAATTAAAAGTTGTCATCAAATGTTTTCACCAAAAGTGCAAATAAGATTATTGTGTTTACACATACAATTGAAGTTTTGCCCTATTGGCTGCGTATTGTGGCATTTGGCTGCGTCTTTTCATTTGACAAATTAGTCACTGGTATAATACATGAGTATCCAAATTTCATATTTTGTCAAGATTTTGCTACTGAGTAGAAAGTGTAATAATGTGATTATAAACTAAACACAAAGACCAATTCATAATGATTATATGATAATAAAGAAATTGAGTTTTGATTTTGTCATAATAAATAATGCTATGAATTTTTGCCTTCATAACAATCCATCCAAAATTGTATGAGAAATCTTACTGTAAATGGGCATTCTTTTTTTACATGCAAATCTAACATGCTCTGTAAGTCTTGGAAAAATCATATGCTATAGATTTTAGTTTGGCAACTGTGCATTGTGAATTCATTTCAGTAGCTGTTATATGTTTTTCAACAAAAAACATTGAGACTGTTTCACAGAAAAAATATATTGCTTTGTATTAAATCAAAGGATGTATTTTTTGAATGCATTGGTAAATTAATTTAATTGTATGGTTTTTATATACTTGTTGATTCCTTTAATGTAAAATCATATTTGCTTTAACTTAATTTGGTTCTCATTTTTCTTCATTATTTACTCTAATAATTTTTGCATGTACAGAATTTGCTTTTGCGTAATAGCTGTCAGTGAAAAACACGTAAAAAAAGGAATACATCTATAAAAATTTTGGTGAAATTGTCGAATCGGCCACTGGTCCGCCAAATTTTGAAAAATCGCCAACTTAGCGCGTTTTTATGCCGCGATCCAACTTCTCCCTCACTATACAAAATCACGAGGGTTACCAGATTTAGCGCATTTATCGATTTGGCGAAACAACACTTGGCGGGATAAGTGGCCGATTCGACAATTCAACCAAAATTTTTTCTTCTTCTCAGGATTATTATATGGCTGCAATAGCCAAGTGGCCATGGTCTTGAACTCACGGCTAACATTATTTCTATTGAGTCAGGGGTTTGAGTCCTGGTGCCACCAAAATCCTGCCTTATAGAGGGGCTGTGATGGGTGTTAAATCTTTTGAAGTTTAAAGTTTCATAATGGTATGGTGTAGAATTTTGGAGAATGAAGTGCTGGTTTATGTATCATTCTCTTCACTTGACTACGATTCAAAATTGAGATCTGCTGCCCTCATATAGCTTCAAAATGAGGTACTATTAAACAATCAGTGTGAGGATTAATATTCTGTTATAACTTTTCATTTGAATTTCATTCGCATGGAAAAAAAGGAATTAATTTGAATTAAAATGAAAATTTAAATTTGCTTGACACCCATAGTTCTTAGTGAATAAATACCTAACACAATACAACATTTTTTAATCAATATTTCTAACATGTAATCCAGTTATCCTTTAGCGATATTAATTATTTTATTGTATGACTGTTGCAATTTCTTATCTGAGGTAGCTATAGTGTTTAAGTTGTGTGAGTTGTAGAAAGTAATTTTAAAAATGAATTAATCATCCTGAAAGAAATACAAATCCTTCACTGTAAAACAGATTTAAATCAGTATGGGTGTATCTTTTTTATTACATATTTCATATTCTACAGACTATATTAGTAAATTTTTTTTTATTTGTAAAATGTGAGTTAAAAATTATTGCAGATTATTCAGATATAATATCTATTATTCAGATAATAATTATATATTGTAATCACTCATGTGTGGAAGCAGTATCTTTTTCAAAATAATTTTTCTACAGCATATACAATTATAAAAATTGTTGCTTTGTCATTATTTAGAAAACATTCATCAAATGGTTTTTTTATCCATCGGATATGTGTATTCCTTTTTTAGAATAAAAGTGACATTTTAAGTGATTTGCCCAATTCATCTAAACAAGTGTAATGTTCTGAATATTGTATTAACAATATTTTCAACTAAAGATACAGTGATTTCGACCCTTCTAAAAAGAAAAAAATATTGATAATACTGATTTTTTTTATCTTAATGATTAAATTATTTTGGTTAAAAAATGAGTTTAAATCTGAAATTATTTCTTTGTTGTAAATATTTAAATGTAATTAAAACTAACAATAACCCACTTACAGTTGAATACCTAGACACAAAATTGCACACACAGTAGATCATGAAATAAAATAGCAATATTGTGTTTATAATTTTATTTAATGAACATTTTATTGTTATTAAAGTTCCTTTTTGGAGCAGTAATATGCATGTATTAATATATAGGAATATAGTTCTTAATTTTTTGCTTTGTTAATAAAGATTGTAATAGATAAATATTAAAAAAAATTAAGATACTATTTAGAACATGACAACCATATTAAATTTCTTAAATTATAGCTGCACTTGTAATAAGTTTAATATTTGATTTTAGTTATACATTTTAAAAAACTTTAGCAACTCATTCATAGGTTATGTTTGTTCTTTTGGTAATTATTTGTTTATTTTGTGTTAGATATTGGTGTTTTAAAATGTGTAATTTCCATTTAAATTTTGTAAAAATTTTGTAACACTTATTTTTAACTATAGTATTGTGAATTCTACTTAGTATGGTTGCATGATCCTGAAAGTAGATAACTATATTGATCATTTTGCTATCTTTTAATAGATATATATTTACGTTTACTTTTATTCTGCATTTTTTTGTCAGTAACACTGGCAAAAGAAGATAGACACTATAAAACTTGTTTAATCTTGCTTAACTTAGTTTTGAGCCTGAGCATTTGTGTAGCATTACTGTAGCTGCTATCTTACTGTGTACTTGTTTCAGTATCTTTCTTGTATGGAGTAGTAATGTAATTAATTTTAGGTAAGTATTTCTAATGACATAGAATTAAATGTACAAGGTATAATCAAAAAGTTCTCTGAATTTCTTAATGAAAATTAACTTATTATACTTACAAAAATTAAAACTATGTGTCCTTTGAAATAGTCTCCTTTGGAATTCACACACTTTTCCCCCCAATATTCATACAATTGTTTAAAAACCTCTGGAACCCCTTTTTTAGAAAGCTCATTCAGCTCTCATCACATTCTCTATAATTTTTCTCTCTTACTTCCTGAAATATTATTTTCCAATTTCATTTTCATTGTGGGAATGGGTAAAAATCATCAGAAGCTAGTTTCAGCTAGTAGGTTAGATGTTTAGATGGGCTGGCATGTTCTGTAAGGTAATTTTTTACTGATAATGACTGATTTACAGGGAGGTTATCTTGAAACAAAGACTAACTGTTTTCAGCCCATTTTTCAGGATGTTTCCTTCTGACAGTTTTTTAAAAGTTGCAAAAATTTTGCATATAAATTCCTTTATTTACTGTCTTCCAGTTTGGACTGAATGATTTGACAAATAATATCTCTCGGTAGATATGGACAACTGGCGGTTGTGAAGATCACCTTTGGCACTTGTGGGGCCTTGATCAAAATGCATGTCCCATTTAAACATTTGAAATTGGCATAAACAACAGAAAGTACATCAGTATTTTAAATTTGTGTATCATAAAAATGACATTTAGTTATATCTCAAAGTTATGTAATAACTGGGATCAAGAAATAAAACATAATTTGAAAAGCACACTAGTCAACTATCTATAGATTTGCAGTTAAACTTTAAGATTTTTTTAAAAATTTAATTTATGTTTTAAAGTTTTAGGTCCAAGTACTCCAAGAAATGTTTGTGTAGAAAATTTCTCTTCTCATGAAAAAAAAGGTCACTTTTTTTCTGAATCCAACCGAGAATGTAAGATTATTCAACTATTTCTCTCCAATGTTTCTTGTATGTGAAATATGTGTTTAATGAATAATAGAAAAGGTTATAATTCTTATCTTGTTTAATTCACTAACACTCGATTTGATAAAACATAACATCTCATCATGAAATAAAATTTCAATTGAGCATTTCTCACCATTGCCACTTAGCAAAAGATTACATATCTGTGAATTTACGTAAGCCAAGCTTACATTTGTTGAAGTATTGTTGTATGTTTAATTATTCAGTGTAAGTAAGGAAAAACAAAAATTAGCTTTCATACATTTTTATATTATAATTGAATAATTTTAGATTCTTCAAGATTCCACAGTGTGACAAAATTCCCTCGTATCTTAACTTGTGGTCATACAATCTGTGAAAGTTGTTTACTTTCAGAAGAAAAGAAATCAAAGAGCTTTCCTTGTCCAACATGCAAAGTAATAAATATGTCTTTAAAACTTTTAATTTCTGATATTTGTTTTTATGCAAAAACGTAGATGTATATTGAATTCTCAAGGTTCAGGCTCAGACATTTATTATTTTACCTTTGAAATTCATGGTGAATTTGCTAAAAAATTTATGATTATTCTGTTTGCATACAGTTAAATGTATGCTTTGATTAATTTGTGTACTTAATATATTTTATGTAAATAGAAAGAAATTATTTTTGAATTCTTGAAACCTAAAATCTTAAGATATTAATTTTAAATGTCATTTTGTTCAGTTTTGTATTTAAAATTGATTAATATTTTATAAAATTTTCTAAAACCTGCTTACTTTAACAAACAAAACAAATTAATATAGTGTGACGTATTGGAACGAAAAAAACAGTCAGGCTAGAGATATATATACAAATTTACATCAAAATCAAACACACCATCTTAATTCTACAGACCAACTCTTTCTGTCGCTTCCTGCCTGGGACCCTCTCAGAACCAGTTTCTCCACATATCCTTCTTAAAGGGTTTTTTTTCTTGGAACGGAGGGGAAATGGATTTCAGGGAAACGCTGTCCCCCTCCCCTTACAATCAGGCAGTTATTATTAGCGTTTGTCTCTGACGTCATCAATGGTTTTCTGAAGGAACTGGACTTCGAAAAATGTTTGCTACAAACTCCTCCTTCCTCTAGAGAGAACTTTTTCTGATGAAGGAAAAGTTCTGTTTTTGAAGACCAAATAAAATTATTTCAATTGTCCACAGGAGATATCACTAAAAGTTCTAGATAACACTACCTTTTTAACACTGTATGATTTCCTTCTGGCCAGAATTAATTACATACTATAATACATTAACATATAAAAATCAAATGAAACAATCACAACTTATCTACTAGACATATACAAATTCCACTTTATGTAGTTAATCCCTTTTTTTTACACAGTTACTCAAATCATATTTACTATTAATTAATATCCATAAGCATCATTTCTTTGATTATAATAGTATGAAGAAATAACAGTAACATTCTCTTGGGCTCAAATTTTAAAGAGAGAAATTAAAAATACACAAATACATACTTCGTTAATATAAAAATGATATACTCAAAATTACAAATGTTTTAAAAGTAAGTTACTCTTGAATGATAAGCTAACTCTACATTACAATTTTTCAATTTCATTAATAGCCTATACCACAAAAACTAAATTTCTATACACAAGGATTAGTGAAACCAGCTTATCTTATCATTTCTGTTACCGTGAAACATTTTACACAACATCTTAACATCTACTCAAAATCCTACCAATGAAATAAAATAAAAATATCAAACACGTTACTCATCTTAACATTTTAAAATCCTACCAATGAAATAAAAATATCAAACAGATTACACATCTCAACATTTCTTCAAAATCCTACCAATGAAATAAATATATCAAACGCGTTGCACATCTTATCATTTTAAAATCCTACCAACGAAATAAAAATATAGAACACTTTACACATCTTAAAATCTACTCAAGAATCATACTAATGAAATGGATACATCACTATATTAGAAATGTTTCTTAATTAAACATTTTGGGATATGACGTGTTTATAAGAACACAGAAGTGTATTAATACATGTAATCAGTACAGAAATTTTCCCATAAATGTGTTACATTTTTTTTTTAATATATCAATCTCGCTCAATTAATTATATAAAATTTTAGCATGAATGCATGCATAACATATCTATGTCTCTGATCAAACTTTATGACACATATCAATGGAACTAGAAAATATATTTTCTTCAAACAATTAAATCATACAACATTTTTTTTTTAGAAAAATGAAAATAAAGAAAATTTATGTGTTTATTATAGAAATGATATTGAAAAATTAAGTCGAGTTGAAAAATAAATCATTTCGTGAAATCAGGGGAACAAAGAACTGGGTTAGTCAACAACTCTTTCGTCCATTGTCTAAAGTATTCTCTAGATTCAGAAGTCCTCTTACTGTACCCTTTCTTTGATTTTCCTTTTAACGATTCTGTTGATGGAGCAACTAAATAAGAAAACATTGGGATGCATTGTCGATCATATCTTGCTACCCCCAAAACCTTAACCTGATTTTTATTCTGTGCAATAGAAAATTTTTTTTATTGTTTTAACTTTTAATTGCTCATGCGAGAGTCTTTCTAATCCTACGACAGGACCAAGACATGTAACACTATCTTGAACAAATTTACGTTTTACTAGCTCGATCGTTAAATGTTCAGCCATCAACTTGCTGAAATAATAGAAATCAATTCTTAATCTAACTGGCATTTGTAAAGAACAGTAAATTCCCAAATTTTTAAATAACTCAGTAGTTAAATTGCTCATAAATAAGGCTCCTTTGTCTGTTTAGATCTCTTTAGGAAAGCCTCTTCTCCTAAAAGTCTGTAACAATGCTTCCACAAGGGTAGTGGATGCTGTATCAAACATTGGTACTGCCTCATGGTACCTTGGCGACATACAAATGTCAATTAAAATATGTTTATCCCTTGTAGATATAATAGGGAGGGATCTTATTGCATCAATATACAACTTAAAAGAAACTTCACATTTTACAGGAACTAATTGCATGGGTGCTTCTTCCTGATCACTGCCTTCGTTATTCATACCCTTTCCTATCTTTTGAATCAAAGGAGCTGATTCTTCACTTTTCAGAAGTGCTTCTGTAACCTCATCAACATTAATTTTAATCGAATTCATAGTGTCCTTGTCATCTTTTTTAAACGAAAATACAAGAGATTTTTCACATTTTCAACTAAATTCTCTTCTAGCTCAATTTTAGCAACTTCATTTGTTAGACTAACGCTCTTCTCCTCCACTTCTTTTCTTATCGGACTGCTAACCTGAGCAGCATTCTCTATTTCCAGTTTCGGTAAACCATTCTGTTCTAAATTCGATTCCAGGAGCTCAATGGTTTGACTCTCCAAAATATATTTTTCCCGATCCAAATGTTTTGGACCAACAACTGCCTTTGAGACCACGTGTCTTGACTCACTCAATTTCTAACTCTGCGGGACGCAGATGCACCATTATTATTATCTGGAATATGTTCGACCAACGCATGCTCACCTGTAAGCATTTCTGGTGCAGCAAATTTCTTACAACCTATATCTAACGAGGCTCCTGTATCTCTAAGGACAGACATCTCAACCTCATTCTCCTCACCTTTTATAATACATGGATCAATTGAAACTTTTTCGGACTTACGTTTTACTTTATTAATAGTACTGGAGTTACGTTTCTTTAATTTAAAAAGTGTTTGCAATTCATAAGTGCTTAAAATATATCTTTCATTTATATCAAAGTATTTGTTGGCATGCGACGTTCTAGCTCTTAACCTTTTTTCAATTATCAAATTTAGCATTTTCTTAACGAATTCTTCTTCGTAATTTGTGCTATTTACAATAAGATTTTTAAGGTGTATCATTTTTAAATAATCTGTTACTTTCTCACCTAATTGTCTTGCGATAGATCTAATTTCTGCTATTTGACCTTTTCCTAAGTAAGCCATTTTTAGATAAAATGTTTTTACACTAAAAATATTACGGACCTCACTATTCGAATGAATGCAATATCACTTATACACTTTTCTTAAGAAAATAACAATAAAATTGTAAAATTCAAAATTAGTAATC
This sequence comes from Trichonephila clavata, assembly GCA_019973975.1. Lineage (NCBI taxonomy): Eukaryota > Metazoa > Arthropoda > Arachnida > Araneae > Nephilidae > Trichonephila > Trichonephila clavata. Next base: position 22,920 of record BMAO01026945.1, read on the forward strand.
ACTAAAAAATAACTTGAAATAAATGTATGCATATACTTAATTATTAATAGCAAATCTCTTAATATGTATCTGATAATTGAATAATATTTGCATCACACACTATTTATATAAAAAAAACCTTCATCAAATTCTACACGAGGATTTAGCAATAAAAAATCTAATTTTCATAACAAACAAACAAATTGCAAAATATCATAAACCAAGTTCAATAAACCACTCTATTATTCTCACAAAATAGCTAAAATCAGATATTTAACATTCAAATTTTTTTGAAAAAATTATTTCTGGTGAAGTAGTTATAGATTTTATGGAAAACCTTTCTACGAATATTTAAACCAATTCTAAAAACACACAGAAAAATGCAATGCATAAAATACACAATATTATATAATTATGTTATTCACCCAAAAAAATCACAATGTATATATAAAACTAAACAAATCTCTCGCTATCATCTAAATTTCAATATTTTAAAATACAATAAAAAATTCACCATATGTAAGCTAAATAATTGGCCAGATAGAAAAGGAAATTGTACCTGAAATATTTTTGTATATCAACACACACTTGTCGGATTTCTTTACGGGCTGCACGAAAGGACTTCCACACTGGAATCTTTTTTTTTAACTTCTTTTATACCATGTCGGTTTTCAATCTTTTTTTCCCTATCAGTAGGAATTCTTAAATACCAGGGTGGCGCTTTCTCTAAGACCAGGGTGGTCTATCTCCTTTTAATGCAATAGGAATTTCTTGGTTGCCAGGGCGGCGCTCTTTCAAAGACCAGGGTGATCTATCTCCTTTTAATGCAATAGGAATTTATTAGTTGCCAGGGCGGCAATTTGTACACGACCAGGTTGGTCTATATCCTTTTTATTCTAAAGGAAATTCTTGGTTGCCGGGACGGCACGTTGATCTCTCTAAGATGGTGCAGCGATTTTTTCCGCTGTCCTGCACTCACGCCGCTCAATCTTAATTCATTGACTATATCTCTAGCCAAATATTACATTTAAAGCAATTAGTGATCTCATCGGTGCCTCCAATAAATAGACTGTGACGTATTGGAACGAAAAACGCAGTCAGGCTAGAGATATGTATACAAATTTACATCAAAATCAAACACACCATCTTAATTCTACAGACCAACTCTTTCTGTTGCTTCCTGCCCGGGACCCTCTCAGAACCGGTCTCTCCACATATCCTTCTTGAGGTTTTTTTTTCTCGGAACGGAGGGGAAATGAATTTCGGGGAAACGCTGTCCCCCTCCCCTTACAATCAGGCAGTTACTATTAATGTTCGTCTCTGACGTCATCATTGGTTTTCTGAAGGAACTCGACTTCGAAAAATGTTCACTACAATAGTTACTTGAGTTGAGCATTAAAATACTTATTGTAGAAATTTATTTGGTCGTAGGTAGCCTAGTGATTAGAGCATCGCACTCTAGACCAGAAGGCCTGGGTTCAATGCCCAATGCCACCAAATACCCTCCAAGTACACACAGGAGTGCATGCTTGTTAAATCAGTAGGTCTGAAAATCTTGTGGGTGGTCACAGCTGAAACGGGTGCAGGGGCTGGAGGAAGGACACAATAACAACAACACCAACAAATTTATTTTTGACTTAAAGTTGTGAAATAAATATAAGACAATTCATTGTTTTTTTAGTTCTGGTCACATTTATGATATAGTTAAATAGCAAAGCATGCAATGAGAAAGCAATTTTAGTATTTCTTCAAAAACTTATAATGCATTCATTTTAAACCTTTTTTTCATTTTTAACAGTAATAATATGGGAAGTATTACCTTTGAAAAGCACAGCACAAAATGTACTTAATATGATATATTCTTTTGTAGGAAATTATTAATTTAAATGCTGATGATTTACCTGCAAAATTTCTTCCTGATGTATATGCATTGGGTATTGTTTGTGCCAACCTGAAAAATCCTGTGCCAAGGTAACTTTTTCTATAAATTAAATGACATTTTGATATCTTATGATTATTACATACTTTAAATAAGTTGAGAAATCCTTTTAACTCCTTTAAATTTTCATAAATTTGAAGGATGAAAAAGTATTGAATACACATATATTGTATTACTGAATATTTATAGATTCCCACAAGAATAATATAAATAATATTTTTTAAAGGGAAACTATAGATTTTGGATTTATTTTTTATTTTTCCATTTGTTTTTACAGAAAGTAAAAAAAACTATAGAAATATGTTATTTTAATTATATTCTGTGGATATCATAACTGATGACATAGCAAAAAAGTATTGCTCTGTTTTTGCGGAACTTAATTAGTAAATAAACTACTCAGATGCATTTATTGTTCGTCTAGCACCAAAGGTACCCAATAAGAAAATTTAACAGAAATTTATAGTTTCCATAAGTTATAAATATCAATTAATGACCTTAAAAACTTACTGGCATTTTTGTTTTATAGAAATTTATTTCCATTTAGTTTCTTTCCCTAAATTTATTGGGGCACAAAAATTTAAAGTGTTGCTTGGATTCTCCTATTTTGAATGCTGTTTTACAATTTTTAAAAATCTTTTATGTACACTGGTGTGCAAAAATTAAGGACGAGACGGTTTTTTCAATATAACTTTGTACAAAAGCATTCCAAATCAACACATTTAATACCGTAAGATCCCCAATACGTAAGGACATGAGTAATGTAAGCAACACTTACTAAAAGAGAAATCAGAGGGATAAAAAGAAGCTTTATTGAAAAAGTAGCATGGAGCACAATGCGACTGAAGGCCGAAACATCCCTGTGATGGGTGTCCAGCAAGAAATATCTGGTCTTTAGTAGGGGATATGATCTCCCCTGACTGCTAGGCAGGTTTCACAGCGTCTGCCCATGCTGAGAATGAGGGTGTCAATGAGTTGTTGAGGCATTGCTGCCCATTCGTCTTGCAGCTCCAATCGAAGCTCCGGAATGGTTACTGGTGGTAAGGTACGAGCTGCCAAGCGTCTGCCTAGAAAGTCCCATACATGCTCGATGGGATTGAGATCCGGAGATCGTGCCGGACAATCCATACGTTCAATATCCTCACTCTCTAAGAGCTGTTCAGCAGCTACTGTGCGATGACATGGTGCATTGTCGTCCATGAAAAGGAACTGCGGACCCATAGCGCCTCTAAAAAGACGCACATATGGAAGAAGAATCTCGTTACAATAACGGGTCCCGTTGACTGAACCTGCGTCGAAGATGTGAAGGTCTGTACGACTACCAAGCATGATGCCTCCCCAAACGAGAACACCGCCACCTCCATACCTGTCCCTTTCAATGATGTTCGAGGGATGATTGCGGCTTCCCCGCTCTCTCCAGATGAGTATGCGATTAGAATCGCTACTCAGACTGAATCTGCTCTCATCTGTAAAGAGTACTCGTCCCCATTCATTGTCTCTAGTTTGAAATTGTCTCCAAAGTCGTGAAATGATGCTGTGAGCAATTCCGAACTCTGCAGCCACACTTGTCACACTGCGACCTTCCTCCAACTTCCCAATGATTCGACCTCGGGTAAAAGCATCCAGATGTCGTCTAACAGATTGATTATTCGCCATTTCTCGCTGAGGCAGCAACTCGGTGTGATTTTAACTGCTATACGGTGTGCAATCTCTTTGCCAGAAATACTAATCTTACACCGACAACATGCTTTACTACTCAGACACTCCCCCATTACGTCTACCTGCATGTCTGCGCATGTGCTACCGTACATCACCTCACTTAATCTCCTGATTGGTCTTTCTGTCCGCTCTGCCTCTTCGTTCAGCTGATATGCTAATTTTTTGACTTCGTCCTTAATTTTTGCACACCAGTGTATATTCTGTATTCAAAATCCTTAAAGAAGGACAGTTACTAAACAACAAAATTTCTCAATTGTTAGCAAATTTATCGTATGCATTGCAAATAACAATTTTTCCTCCTATAAAATTTTGTTTCATGCTTGAGAAAAATTCAGAATTTTTTCACCTCTCATGAGATGCATCTTTACTCACTAATATACTAAAACTATACACATTATATTTACACTGGCAGATTCATGTTTGTTGGCTTGTTTGTAACATCTCAGGACATTCTAAAACAAAGATGGGAAATCATCTGACTGTGGAAAAAAGTTGCGAACATGCACAAATTGTATAGAAAAGTTTCATAACATAGCCAGTATTTCCAACAATACATTTATCAACAGTTGGTATCTTTGGATTTTAAGAAAAGATGGGGGAAATAATTCTAATCTTAGGAAGGTATTAAAAATCTCTAAATGTTGGTGAAAAGGATGGAAAATATCTTTAATTGTTAGGAAATAAACATTTGTTATTAAAATTATTGAGCTTTGTATCATAAATGAAGGGATTCCATATAATTATGCTTAATATTTTCATACAAAATTTGAATGTTGCTGTATCTTTTGCAGCATTCTAAAAACCAAAGCAAATTTTTGTTGTTGAAAAAGGTCATTATTCTTTTTATTTCATGCTTGCATACATTTAAAAACTGTTTAGGTATTTCTATTAAGATTATCATTGTATGATTTTTAATGAGGTAAAACTATCTGCATCTTTAACCCATTTTTTTCTCCTATACTGAAAACTGTACATTACAATAACAAGAGATTAAATCTTTCATTTCATGACCTCTAGAGTGTAATCTATTGAATTCTGATTCCACAGCTATTTGTATGCTATGATTTGTACAAAATTAAACTGTTTAGAACTTCAAAGACTTAACATGCTCTAATATAAATGTTTGAAGAGTGAGGTACCTTTTCAGGTTCTGTCTTCGTTTTTTTTACTGGAATTTGAAATTTTACAGTTTTTAGACTACAGAATTTTATTTTTAATGTTAACTTTAACCTTTAAAATTTGGTGATAGTATGCTGTACCACAAATATATTTCTCATTTACCTCATTTGTAATACAACTACTATACCAAGTGATTCAGAGTCAGTTAATCTTTGCCATAATTTTTTCCCAGAAGAATTTTTCCTGATCATTTTTACAACTGTCTAGGTACAGCAGTTGTACCTCAGCTGAAGTAAATGGAAGGGTGGGGGGGGGGGGATGCAGTAAAGAAAACATTAATTAAAATTAAAAAAAAAGTATTTTCTTATTACATAACATTGGAAAATTCTTGTTTTGGTGATTTCTGAAAATTTAAATATCTTTGTAAAAAAACATTGATATTTTTTGGATCTTTGCACATAAAACACTTTAAAAAAATGTTTGAATTACAAATGACAAGGGTTACATGTTTGTAATAAATTTGATGATGATCTATTTATCAGTGCATGGATAACAATGACTATAAAATATCTTTTTGAAACATAAAAGCTATTATTCACCCAATATAATCAAAATAATAACTTAGGGAGTTTGTTTAAAAAATAAGATTAAATTGAAAAATATAATTTTTTATCAATGTGTTAAATTGTTCATTCTTAAGTGATTAATTTTATTTTATATATAATCCGGGGCATTTTTAGAGTAAGCTTTATGATAATTTAAATATGAAAATATTTTAACTCCACATATAAAATATCAATGGATCCCAATATTATTTAATTATTTATTATTAATAAATCAATGTTATTTTTTAAATAAATATTTTTGAAAATAGAAAATGTTTGAGAAATTTCTTAGATAAAATTTTGGGTTATATTTTTCACATTACTTTTTTGTTGATACCTGTATATTTTTATTATCATGTATGTACAGAATATTAGGTATTTTTACTTAATATATATGCTCTGATTATTTAAATAAAGTTAATTATTAAACTTTTCTCATTAAGTTTTTGTTAATGCTTACTTCATGTGTCATACAAATCTCTAGCGGAGGTTTTTTTTTGTCGTGAATTATTTGGCAAATTCTTAACCTTTTTTTCCCTATATTTTTCTTTTTACCTTTATTTGCATGTCATATTAAAAAGTCATTTTTCTATGTATAGGTTCCAAGCAATATGCATTAGTATATATTTTAATTTTAGTGTTATGTATTTTTTCTATAATGTATGACTAATAGAAATGAATAAAATTTTAAGTATAAAAATTAGAGAAAGAAGTATTTTTTTTAAAAAAAAAGTTAAGAGAAAAGGAAGTATACTTTTGTGTATACCTTAAATGTAATTAATTTGAAAAATCAATGAAAATCTATATGATTTTAGCTGTCATAAAAACCCTTGAATGATGTGACAATGAAGAGGTCGATATGAATAAAATTCTTAGAAGTTTTTAATAGGGTTTACAATCTCAAGTTATACTTTCAACTGATTTCGGGATTACATTATCCAAATCGTGGGATTAGGTTTTGACTATTTATGAAAAATACTTTCGCATTAGCATAGTTGAAATTACATAATAAAACTGAAAACATAATGAAAAATTTTGCTTAATATTATTATTTATTGAAACAAATCAAAACAAAACTTAGCTCATCATAAAAACAAATAAAAATAGTACTTAATGAAATTAAAAAGACATTTCTGTTTCTGTAAATAAGCTTTTAAAAAACACAATTCATCTAGTGTTTCATCGTTCAAATGGTTTCTTATTTTTGTTACAAATTGGCCTGCCAAAGAGAATGCTCATTCAGACTCCACACTAGTAGGCTTTTTGTCATTAAATAGGAGTATGTTCTTTTCAGGTAGTAGTCACCATGTCTTCCTCCATTTTCAAAAAGAGACCTTTCTTTTTGAATTTTTGATGACAGTGTCTCAAATCTATTGGTACATATCACTGTTTGATAACTTTATCTAGTTCTGCTACAAACTTTATCTATTTCTTCTTTATCTCTATCTGCTACACTTCATGGTTTTAGTATACAAATTGATTCAGCTATTGAATCAGAATGTGAATCAATTTCAAGTATTACCTCATTTGAAATAGAAGATTCAGTTGGATGAACTGTTGGTAATGCAGTGGGATTTAAAACATCCAGTCCTTCAAGCAGGTCCATTATTAATTTACAGCATTTAATTGAAGAAACTGTGACAAAATTTATTCTTGAGATGTTGCTTATACTATTGTGTAATTATTGCAGTAAACCACTTAGATCTGGGCGACATTCTCCCATACAAGAAATGAGAGCTACATATAATTTTTTGACTTATAGCACTTATAATTGCATAAAAAAATTTCTAGGAATAAATTTTAAAAGAAATTTGTATATAAATTTTGTAAAAATTAAATTCTTAGAAAATTTTGATGAGAAAAAAATTTTAAAATATAATTTAGACAAAAATTAAATCCCGGGATTAGCTATTTTAATTCCGGAATTTTGGGATTTGAAGAAACACTGGGATTTGAAATCCTGTTGTCTGTAAACCCTAGTTCTTAAAGACACTTTAATTACATTTTTCCTCCCCCTGATCATTCCAGTGGAAAGAATTTGAGGAGTTATAGTCTTAACTTACGATAACTCCCTTTTTATATTTTTTTTTATTTAAAAGAAATTTTTTTGGGAAGGTTGTACATTTTTTAAAGCTATATAGACATGAAACTACTTTTCTCTCATTATTCATGTTTTGTATTTCTAGTGTAAAGGTGAAAATGGTGCCATCTTGTGAACTTAAAATGCAACAAAATGAAGAGTCACTTAAAAAATTAGGTAAGAGGTAGAAGCTGTAGTATATTTATTATATTGAGTATGAACAAAAGTGAGTTTTGGCACCTTAATTTTCTTATTGAATGATAATCAACCTTTCCCTTTTTTTTAGGAAAGGGACTGTATAATTGCATTGCAACAATCTGTTTTTTGTTTGTTTGTTTGTTTGTTTAATTATATGCTGTTAAAAATGTGGAAAATAAAGCAGAATGTATGTTAAGGACAAGCATAACAGATTGAATTAAAACAAAACACTCAGTTAAGAGTTTTGCAAAGATCTATCTAGAATGAATCTGCAAATGTATTTTTGTGATTATTTAAAGATCATTTATATTTAACAGTGCTAATTTCCACAGAGCTGCATCATGTGCTGAGCAAAGGTTCCAGATCAAGACAAAATGCCATTTTATAATGATAAATCATTGGTTTTTTTTTAATATATTAAAAATATAATTGAATGCAAAAAATCAGAGGTGACACCATTAACCCATGTTAAAAGCTTTTTGGATACTTATGTATTATCCCAATGACCATGAATATATGTGCCTGCTAAACAAGAGCCAATCATTTCATTGGTAAAAAAAATCCAGATGGTCTCATGATATTCAAAATAAACAACTAATGTGTTATTTTACTTGTTGAATCACATCATTTTCTGAATTTTTTCTTAGCAAGAATGGTTGATGATATAATACATAAGTACCACTTCTTGAATAACTTGAGAGAAGATGATTTTTAAAGTTTGTATTTTTGTTACTTTAAGTTTAGTTTGCTTATTTCATTTACTAGTTTACCTTTTAATTTTCCTCCTTTTTGGAAAACTGTGTAGTAGATATTTCAGAGATTGCTTTATAAGAGAAATTTAATTGTAAAAAGAATTTTTGATGTTTTTGTAGAAATGTCTGAGTATCACTATTCAAATAATTTGTAAATGGGTATCTCAGTTTGAAAATGGCAGATGTATTACATTTTCTTTTTGACATTTTTGTCTATATCTTTTCTATCAAGATCATTTCTTTTTTTTGAGAGAGAGATGTTCATTTCAATAATATGTATGGCATTTCTATAAGCTACTTTATTATTAATAAAATCATAATTTTGAAATGTTAGTATAAATTTTAAAAAATACAGAAATGCTTTATTTTTCTTGCCACTTTTATGTTGGATTGATAAGTTAGAACTGAATAATTCAAGAGTATTTTTTTACAGCATTTATACTTGTTTGTGGGAGCTGCAAAAAGCATCAAGCTTTGTGGCAATGTGATGAATGTGAATTAAATTACTGCAGTCTTTGTTTTAAAGAAGTAAGATCATTTGACTTGTTATTTTGTTTGGAAAATTATGATTTTTTTTACTTGTCTTAAACCACATTATTTTAAATTAATACTGATTGGAGAAATTTTATTATTTCATTCTGCAATTTAATACTATTATATTGTTTAACTCTAATTTCAATTTTGTATTCTTTCTATCTTTTATTCTATATTCATGCTAAGCATTTAACTTTTGCTCCTTCTGATGATCTTTTTTAGTAAATATTGTATATTAATTTATATTTGTAGCATCACAATGATACAGACACAGAAAAACATGAAGGAAAGAAAATTTTTGCTGAAATGTAAGTTATATATCTTGGACTAAAATTATTTACTTTAGAGAAGCATTTCTTAAATATTTAAGCCCCTTTATGTATCAGTGTGACATCGCAGAACCCCAATATTTTGAACGTCCCTCTCCAACTTAATATTCTTGATCAAAATACAAGTTCTAATAGGATTTTTATTTTCATTGGGGACAATTTAGGGACCTAGTCTAGTATGGCATATCTTTCAATTTTTCCTTGAGACCTTTCAGAGGCTGTAAAAGAAAAAAATTTTAACATTAAATGAGAGACTACACAGACACCCTGGAGAGGCACTGCGGATCCCTAGGGGTTCGCAGACCTCAGTTTAAGAATGACTGGTTTAGAGAAAAAGTAACCTGTTTTGAAAGAAATATCTTGTCATGTAATGTCTCTTTTAGAAATTTTTTTCTTAAATTTTAAATAAGTTGTCTTTAAAATGTTGTAAACATTTTTTTCCCCTTTTTATTTCTGATGAAAGATTTTAATCACATTAAAAGCTCTTCATTTTTTTAATTTAATTTTTGTTTGTGCACTCAATTTTTTAAAATATTTATTCAGTTTTAGACTATGCATATTTTGGTGTATATAAATTTGGTATATATAAATTATGAATATATAAAATATATCTAATAATTTAATGTTTGTATTCTATTTATCAAATATAATTCACTCAAGTTTGTTGTTCTTGCATTAACCACATACAAGTACTGATTGTCAATGGCATCCAAACTGACGTAGGCATTTGTCACTACAGCTGATATTTTGCCTGTTATACAAAAACTTCAAAGCTCATTGCAAATGAGGAATCGAGTTGCAATTGTTCAAAATTATCTGTTATCTTTCCTGACAGAATTAATGTGGTTACATTTTATTGTGTCACAATTTCTGCAATTGCATCAGAAGTACTTGAAGCTGACAAATTTGTTGTATCAATTACAGGTCCTGGAAAGTCATCAGTGTTAGTTAATTGTATTAATTCAGCTTCTTAGTTTTAAGCAGAGTTGGCTTCTGAAGAGTTCTTACTTGTCGACATTGGCAGATTTTAGCATCTTTGAAGAAACTTTCTCAAAATTTAGTTAATCTCAATAATTTTTTACATTTTTCTCCTTGGGTGTTTTTTTATTTTGATACAATGCTTCTCTTTCTCTTATTTTTTCAATGGTTAAGTGCTGTAACAAAACAAAATCATGATAAAAATTTATCAAAATATTATCATGGAGTGCATGGATAATATTAAATTATCAATAGTTAAGAAATTCTACAAAAGTAAAACCTTAAAGTCATTGAAAAGTATAAAAATAAACAAGACAAACATTTGCCTCAATACTCATACATATTCAACAAATCATTTTAAACAAATAAGATTGATATTATTATAATTAACAAAATTATGCAGAATTCTGTAGAGGTTTTATTGTTATTTTTAATCCATAAAGAATTTCTTCTAATATAAAATAAACTCTTTCAATACAAAGTTTTCTCTATAATTTATAATTAGATGTATTAGTCTTTTAAAAAAGAGCAGGGTTAGCATCTGAGTGGCCTTCTGCTGTAACTTAAAATCAAAGGCCCCCATTGGGGTTTAAAATGCCATCATGTATTTGGCTGTAAAACAAAGAGGACACTGTCCTATCCTGAGGTTGTCATTTAAAAGTGAATGCAGTTGGATGATTTGAAATGCAGGTGATGAAAAGTGTTTTGATCCTGTTGAAGTTCTTGGTTATACTGATGGCATACCACCTTCTTGTGACTCTGGACACCTCAAAAGAAACACTCCCTACTGCAAGGGGAGGTAATGTTGACATCATTAATGAAAAACATTGACCTTAGTGCAAGAAAGTTGGTCTACTTTTAAGGAAGGGTTTGGACTTGCTCCGCTAAGAAGTCTATCATCCCATTATTATATAAATTAGAATTCTCACTTCTGAGTGAAATTGGATCTCTGAAAAATGAATTGTTTGTTTCCTCTGTTATCCCTACTTTATAGATATCTAATTTAAAACCATAGTTTGATCTTGCTGACGGGCCAGCTTGGTTACCCACTCATCTGTACTGTCTGGGGACATGGCTCCCTGTGTTTTCCCATGCTACACCGCTGTGAAATATGTATTATAAATCTATGGGTATACAATACAAATGATGGGATTGGGGTTTTGTACATTATGAGTTAAAACTGGCTCCTGTAACTCTCTAAAAGTTTTATGTTATTGCAGTGATAAGGCAATCATAATGGTGTCTTCTGACTGTTAGTGTCTATCTTATTTGTTTTATGTTTTTTTTATACATATGTCCTATTTTTTAGTTAACATTTTTTCTATCCAAATACACTGGGCTTTAGAAGTTAAGGTACAGCATATTTTTCGAAGCTCATAATAATAAATTGACAGTAACATTAAAAATACTTAGTATTTATGAATAATGCTAATAAGTTTTAAAAAACATATATTTGCAAAAAAAAATCACCATGTTTGTTATAAAAGTGGACATTTAGTGAAGTGGAAAAAACGTGCAAAAATCAAACTTCCACAATCTCATGTATGTTTTGTGCACAGTTATTAGTGGATAATTTTGTTAATATTATCTAGAAAAATCTAGCAATGTCTAGGAGAAGGTAGTTTATTTGCTTCATTGAAATGGTGAGCTCTTGAATGGATAAAAATGAGGAATGAGGTTGTCATAAGCTGATACTGATAAACATCTCAATGCATATTGCAGTATGATGGGATCAATTCAAATATGAAGATTCTGTGTTTAGAAAGACATATATCCCAGGTTGACCTTGGCTAAGAATAACTGTGATAGACTTGTTTCTTGCCTTTTCAATCTGAATGATTAGAAGCACTAATGCAAAGAAGTTTTCATGATGCTGGTGTCTAATGAGACAATTAGTTGTGTGTGTGTTCTTAACTCGCAACAGGAATGTGCCCATTTATATTGTGTAAGAAAACATGTTTCTTGACCCAAAAAGCAATAAGCTTTTGTACTTACTGAGGGATGATTCAGAGCATCTGCTGTTCTGGTGGTAACAACTCACCAGATTCAACTAATCCAAAATTGGTGAAAGATACAGCTATAGAGGGGGTGTAATCATGGTTTGGATTAGGGATCTCTCTCAGTAATCACACTGGCCTGTGTTTGTTCTGTGGAGGAAATCTTGAGTTGTGAGATATCAGAATGTAATCTTTGATTAGTGTCTGTCTATATCCTGCTGCTATTGAGAATGATTTCATTCTGATCTGATGTGTGATCTCACCAAGTTATGCTTGTTAAAGACTTTCTTGATGATCATGATTAGGAGCAAATGGAACTCGGCTCAATCACCAGATCTGAATTCGATAGAGCATATTTAGAACTACCTTGTAGATTTGTTGCTGCTTTAAGTGCTTCTCAAATGTTGTCACATTAACTAGAACAAGGGTTGCTTTGTATCTGGTTGCTTCCCATATCAGTGTCCAACAATTTAATGGGCAGCTTAAAATCGATGCTATGAATGAATTGCAATTAATGGAGGACACATTCCTTATGTTATATTGCCACAGCATTTTTATACACAAAACTATGATGAGTTGCTTTCTTCAATAATTGATTCTTCTGCCAAAAGTTTATATATTATTTTTGTTTGCATTAAACCTATGCAAATTTATGTAGTTTATTCAATAAAAATTAGCTTATTGTAAATTTTTTCAAATTTCTTGTTTCTATATTTGTTTATCTTCAAATTAGACTCAAAAAACATTTTGTACCTTAATTTTTTGAGTTCTCTCAGTGTACTTAATTCTATTATCTGAAAATAGTACTTTGAGACTGAAAGTTTCTACTTGATGAGCGAAGTAACTGGGGGTCTTATAGATTATTAATCAGCTATATCACATGTTGTTGAGATATTTTATTCACTATTATGAAGGTTGAACACAAATCATGTACATTTTCTCCATTTACAAGAGAAATGTTTCAATCCCCCCCCCCTTTTATTTAGCATGTAGTTTTCTATGCCTGAGACAAAATTTGCATCTACCCAAGTAACTCTTGATTATTTTACATTGTAACATTTTTTATGAACATCGTACATTCTAGATTAAGGAAGTTCCTAATGCAAAAAAAGGTGATAAATTTTTATCAGACAGCTTATAGAAAACAACATTCTACAGAGGACCAGTTGTTTTTATTTTTGCGAATCAGTAATAGATGGTTTCCAGGAACGATTACCAAAGACTACTGCTGTCTTCCGTGACATGTCCTCTGCCTTTAATAGAGTTTAAAGACAGAAACTTATAGCATTAGTACACCAACATGGCATTAGAAGAAAAGACTTCCTAAGGAAAAGGAAAGTCAGGATGCAATATAACTGATGTTATCTCAAAGCAAACAAAATTCCTACTCATGTTCCTCATTGATCAGTATTAAACCCCCACCATTTTCTGCTTTAATAAATGATATCCATCCAATATCAATAATGACACTAAGGTCCCCTGCTATGCAGACGACGTTGTGATTTGGCACTCTAGCAGGGAAATTGATTTTTCAGAAACAAAGCTACAACACACTCCTTAAATGGAATTGTAAAAGGGACACAGAATTTAAAAGTAAAGATCAAAGTCGAAAAGACTACTGTCTATACCTTTACAATGGATAGGAGGCAAAGATCCCAAATGGATCCAAAATAATTTGAGGGTAAACTTATAGAGAGGACAACATCTCCCCCCCCCCCGAAATATATAGGTATCATCCTAGATACTGAACTAAGGTTTTACCGATCATGTTAAGATCTATGAAGACAGGGCTTTGAAAAAGTTAAAGATGATTAAAAGCCTTTGTGGTACAGACTGGGGAGCCAGCCCCATGACCTGAAAGATAACGTACCTATGGCCTACTATATGGAATATGCCTCTTCTATCTGGGTACATGCTTCTAAGACTTCACTAGAGAAACTAGATAGTGTTCAGGCAAAAGGTGCAAAGGTCATTGTTGGGGCAGTGTCCTCTGCTAACAATTTAGGAAGTCATAAAAGAGTGTGGCCTTGATAGCCTTGAGAAAAGAAGAAAATATAACTTGATCAAGTTCACAAACAAAGCTAGAAGTTGTATGCTTAAACATATTGCTAGGAGAACTCTTGAAAATTATAATAATAACACAAGATTAAAAAGATCTTCTTTGTAATTTTATAGTAAAATTAAAGTACCTCTTGGCCTTGAACACACAACAAATTTTCTATTTATCAGGAACCTCTTTTCTCTGCTGGGCTTCCTGAGAATGCCCAATTCTAAAAAGTCTATTAGAGCCATGTACTAAAAGTGAGCCCACTGATGTCATCAAGGCAAGAGGGCTCTAGACTATTGATAAGTATCCAAAAGACGATTTTGTGTTTGCCTGTACCAGGGGTGGCCAACCTTTTTGGGAAAAGTGCCACGATCTGATAAAAAAATTATGTGTGCCACTTTCAACTTTTCAATCAAATAAAAGAAATAGGATGAAAAAGTGAAAAAAATGTTACTCTTATAAAGCTTATTATGGGATTTTTACACAAATAGTACTTTTTTTTAGCGCAGGTCTAATTAGTGGAAATTTAAAAGTAATATAATAAATAAAACAAAAATACAAACTTTGGCTTTATTGTTAATAAACTTTTTATAGATTCAACCCATTAAATTAGGTGTAACATAAAAAGAAGATAAATTTAAATAATTATTAAGCAGTCAGTACTTAATAGGCTTTTAATTAGAATTTTTTTTTACCAAGTCATCTATATCAGGATAAGCCCTTGAAGATGCTGATAAAGTTATGTTGTTTTAGGTGAATATAAGCTAATTTTGAGCTATATTTTGATTTTATGTTCAAAATAGAAAGCATTTATCCACAAACAAATGTTGATAACCGCAAATTGTCTTAGATAACCACATTTATAAATAAAATTGTAAACAAAATTGTTATTTATTATCTTTTCAAATTTTTTAATTTTTCAGTAAGTTTTCACCTGCCATGGTTACAATTCCGCCATGCCATTGGTTGGCCACCCCTTGCCTATACAGATGGTTCTTCTGATGAAACATTCTTGAATGGAGGTTTGGGGGCATTTATGACCACTCCAAGTAATACAACCTACCAACGAGTTATTGGTGCCGGTGACACTGTCTCGCTTCACTTTTTGAATTTTAGGTGATAATTGAGGCTCTTAATTTATATTAGACTCTTCCTATTCTAGAACAGGTTAAAGGTCTTGTCATTTTTTGTGACTCAAAAGCAACCCTCCAGGCAATTGTAAAGGGAGGTTCATGGATTACTGAAGAGATTTGCTCTTGCCTGTTTAGATTGCATGAATTAAATAAAGTCTGCTTTCTCCAATGGTTGCCTGCACATGTTGACATTACAGGCAATGAAAATGTGGATAAACTGGCGAAAGAGACTATAAATCTGAATAAGGACAACTTTGTCAATGTTACCTTATTAGACACAAATTCTGTCGCAAATTTCAAATTGAGAGAAATCAATTCCTGTAAAGTATCAGATCTGGGTGGAGACCACCTTATAACAAAGACCATTGCTAGGCTAAGAACAGGTCATTACAGGGGAAGGAAGATTGTTAGGGATGGTTGAAGAACTTATAGGAATTGGGATAACTCTTCAGATACAGAGAGATATCACCTGCTCATATTTTTGACCAGCTATTTTTGCTACTTTACAAGAAACAGGGGTCCTGTTTTTGTCAACAAACCTCTTTGTGAATTATATTGAACAAATTGCCAGAACAGTCATCTGGGCCCATGGTATTGTCTGGTTTGGTACTGTCATGGACATGATGTCATCAACATTTTTTATACAAAAGTATTTAAAAAAAAGTAATTGATTATGTGTTTTCCCTTTTAAGTTCATATTATCCTACTTATCTTTAGAAATATATTTATTTTAATTTATAAATGCATTAAAGATATTACCTTAATTATTTTTTTATTTGACCTGACTATCATATAGATATAATTCTATGGTACAAGAAGGTTGTGCTGTTCATGAAAGCAAAGCTGTGGAATTTTACTGTGAAGTAGATGAGGAATTAACTTGTAGTTACTGTATGCTCATGGGTAATCATGTGGGGCATCAAGTTAAAACACTTGTTGACAAGGTAATATGCTTTTCTGATTTTTTTAAAAAAATGTCCCCTTTTTTGAGATTTGTTACTATTTTATGAATTTAATTATAATTTTTTTCTACTGTTTTAAGCTAAGATAATTTTTGCTTTAACAAATGTCAATATTTCTTCAATTATTTTTCTATTTTTGTTTAAAAAATTTTTTTGAAGCATCATTTTTTAAATTAAAAGATAAAAAAAACTAAATTTATTTTGGTTTAATGCTTTTATTTTGATATTAAAAATGCTAATATATTTTTTAGTATCATTTGACAACAGTAAATTATAAATTTTTGCAATTTTCTTTAGAAACAAATATTGTAGGGTTTGCAGCCCCGGGATCTTGGTGGTTTTTTCAAATCCTGGGATTTAATTTTTGTCTGAATTATATATTGAAATTTTTTTTCAAAGTATTGTGAATCTGGTCAATTCAAAGTATTGTGAATTACATTTAATGTATCTTATTTACTTTTTTTGTACTGTATACGTTTAATGTCAGTTTTCGTACGTGTTGAACCTTGAAGGGTTCGAGGAGGGTGTGTATGTTAAACCGTGAAATTTGATATGTTTTCTCTTATTTTCTTCTGTAAATTTCTCCCCATCTCGAGTTGGGTCAGAAAACGGACATTTCTCTTACCCTCAGGATGTCCGATGTCAGCTAACTTGGACAGAGGCAATTAGAATTTTTGAAAGATATCTAGTAGGGTTTTCAGTCCCGGAATTCTGAAATCCCGGGGTTAAAATAACTAATTCTGGGATTTAATTTTTGTCCAAATTCTGCTTAAAAATTTTTTCTCATAAAAATTTTCTAAGAATTTGATTTTTTAAAAATTTATATTTTGTTTATGAAATATGTACGTAGAATTTTTATATGCAATTTAAGTGCTATAGGTAAAAAAAAAATATAAGCACAAATTTCTCATATGGGAGAATGTCGCACAGATCTAAGTGGCTCACTGCAATGCTTACACAATAATATAAGCAACATCTCAAGAATAAATTTTGTCACAGTTCCTTCTTCAATTAAATGCCATTAATTAATAGTGGACCTGCTTAGAAGACTTGAGACACTTCAAATTCCATTGCATTACTAACAGCTCATGCAACTGGTTCTTCAAATTCAAATGAGGTAACACTTGAAATTGATTCACATTCTGATTCAATAACTGGATCAATTTATATAGAAAAACCATTAAGTGTAGCAGAAGAACTAAATAAAGTTATCAAAGAGGTATATGCACCAATGCAGTCTATTAGATTTGAGATACTGTCATCAAAAATTCAAAAAGAAATGTCTCTATTTTGAAAATTCAGGGAGACATGGTAACTACCTGAAAAGAACACACTCCTATTTAATGAAAATAATAACTACTATTAAGGAATCCGAATGTGTATTTTCTTCGGCTGGACAATTTGTAACAAAAATAAGAAGCAGTTTCAATGATGAAATGCTGCAGAAGCTGTGTTTTTATAAACTTACTAACTGACCCGGCCACGCGTTGCTGTGGCTTTGTTTTAATCCATTAGTTCAATATTATCCTAAGCTATTCAATGCAGTCAAATTAATCTTCGCTTATAATTTTGGAGGGTTGAAATAAAGTATAAAACAACAAATTATATTAATTTTGCATTTCATTCATCTCCTATTTGAGTGTAGTATAATGCATGAATTACTAACGAAGTCGTTAAGTAACAACATATGAAGATCTAATTTTATAAATGGGGTGAATAACGTTGATTCCTTGCAATTTTTAAAATTATTTTTATCATTTTAAAGTATAACAACAAATATTTTTATACAACTAATGGGCGCACAATATTTTTCGGTAACCCTTATTTTGCGAACTCAAATAGATTCAACGGTTTCGGCACACATGATCATGTAGCGTCTAGTTGCCAATTCGAGAAATATGGATTTTCTAAGTCCAAGTATCAAATGAATATTGTTCGGGTTTCAGATTTATTTATGGTAATCGCAAAAGCCAAACGAATCGGGAATTGAAGCCTTTTGAAGGGTATTAGAGATTCTGGCGATATCAGTGGAATACGTGTCAACAGATTCCATAGTAGCAGAACCGAATTTTCGTTTAAACTTTACAGTCAAAATTTTGCTTCAAGAAATTACTGGTATAATTCTTTTGATCAACCGTGCACCGTTGCATTATCTATGTGAGTTTAAGTTACACAGATAATAACCAAGGAAGCAACCGAAGATTATGTGGTGATATTCCTGATACATCTAGAGAATTCAAAAACTCGGTTGGAAAATTTACGGTTTTGTTTTCGTCAACTATAGTGTCGATTGGTTTAAAAGGCGTTGGATCAACTGGAAACAACCCTGTGTCTGGAAGTTTATTTCATCACAATACCAACATTTTTTCTGATTAAGTGAGACAGGATTACAGAGGCAATAATTATCTAGATAATTATACAGTATATCTGTAAATACACTCTCAATCAGTTCCTTTTTGCCTAAAGAACATTACAGAAATCGTCTGGTTATTTCATGCATTATGTATTGGGATGAAGTTCTACTTCACTGTTTCCAATATTAAGTAGTTGGTTAGGAAATATTTGCTCAGATTGATCATCTTGCAAATGTACTCGCGTGTTTATGGTCAGTCGAAGTGTTTCCATGTTTCGCCATAAAAACGATTGTTTTAAACAGGCGTTAATCTCGTGAGCAAAAGTAGAGCGTGTAATGGCTGTTAATGTGTGTCGGAAATCACCGGACAGTAATACGACAGCAACACCGAATATTCTCTCGTTGCCATTTAAATCTTGGAAAGCTCTATGTAATGCTTTGAGTGAATGTTTATGGGTCATGGTACTCTTATCCCTGATCATGATTAAATTCATGTGCAATATTGTAGCCAATCCATTCTTTTTTTAATGGTACACATTGCATCTTGTATTTTATGAATGTCCAATGGCAGCTGATGTGGAATGTGCAGCTTTTCCACCATCTAACACAGTGACAACAATGCCCGAAGATGCAATTTCCTATTGCAATCATATTTTCACACGACTGCATCTGAAAGTTTAGTTGCTATAGGGAATGAAAATCCAGAGGTCCGAACACAAAGCCATTTGACCTCATTCCATCAATATCCAGAAAATTTACGGAAGCTTTTGAAATCCGTATCCAGATTCTCGTTCCCACCCCGAGAAGCACTCTGTGCCCACTTTCGACGCCCCTGCTCCTATAAGTTCAGTCTCTGAAGGGGGACATTACGGTCGGCCGGCATTATCCAGCAAAGTTACGGGAATTTATAAGATCCGATTTCAGATTATTCTTGTTTCCAATCCAGAAAAACACCAGGAAAGCATTTCTCTCTCCTTAAGAATTCTAAAGCAAGCTCCTTCCACAGTTCGTGCAAAATACTTTCGTCTGGCATTATTTGACGTAGATATGAGATTATCTTGAACTGGATTGAGAATATATTTGGATCGGCAGTTCCGAAATACAATCAAGACCCACTTTTTGCGTCTCTACGTCGGCAAGTTAGGCTAGTACTGCTGTCCGAGAATATTTCGATCTTCCGGCATTATCTGGCAAAAATACAGGAATTTCTATATTTCGATTTCAGACTCGGTTAAACCATCTCAAATTAGACCAGGAATACACTTTTCCCGCTCCAAAACTTAAAGAGTGAGCTCCTGTCCCGGTTTGCGTAAAAGATGGTCATCCTGGATTATCCTGCAAAGTTACTGTTATTTCTCAGATTGAATATCAGATTCGGAGTATCCATTTTGAAATACACCAGGGACCAAGTTTTCATGATCCAAGTCCCTGCTATGGTGTGTCTAAAATACGGTCGACTGGCATTATCAGGCAAAGTTATCAAAACTCCTAAAATTCAATTTCAGATTCTCATTTCACACTCTGAAATGTGCACGGAGCTGACTTTTGATGCTCCAGCTCTAGCAAGTTCAGTCGCTAGAGAGAATGAAAATCCGCACGTGGGACTCGAATCATATGCTTTTTCTCCTAATTCAGACAATACCCGGCAAATTTAGTGGAGTCTCTGAAATATGATTTCAAGTTATCGTTTCCCACCCCTAGATACAACTGGAGATTGCTTTTGTTCCCCTGAGCGGGCAAGTTCAGTCCCTGGAAGGGGCATTAGGATTATCTGGCAAAGGAACAGGAATTTCTAAAATTCTATTTCAAATTCTCGTTCACCATCCCAAATTACAACAGAAATGAACTTTTCCGCACCAAGACATTAAAAAGGTAAGCTCTTGCCATGGTTTGCGTAATAAATGGTCGTCTTGAATTATCCAGCAAAGTTACAGTTATTTCTCAGATTGGATATCAGATTCGGATTATCCATTTTGAAGTACGCCAGTGTCCAAGTTTTCATGATTCAAGGCTTAGACACCCTGTTATGGTGTGTCTAAAATACAGTCGGCCGGCCTTATCCGGCAAAGTTACGGTTATTTTAGGAAACAGACTCGAAAATCGGATTCCACATCTCGAATTACGCCAGGCACTTAATTTTCGTGCATTTTGGTTTGCAATATCTGCTTCCACAGACACATGAGCATCGCCACATTTTGCGATTATTCCCTTACTGGAATATTCGCAAAATCTGACAATGTGTTCTCCGGATTCTTCACATTTCCAGCCAATAAAAAAATTATGGCATCATTAATTGAAATAAAAACTATCCTATGTTTTAAATTGAACGAAATGACACACAGTATGCAAAATTATATTATGATCAGTTGAGTAGTTTTGGAGTCCATCGCGGATAAACACTGTAATTTTTATATATAAAGATTTACAGAAACGCAAGAAATGAAGAAATGCTTTTTAATTAAAATTTCATTATGTACTATTTTTATTTGTTTTTTCAGATGAATTAATTTTTTTATTTGTTTCATTAAAATAATATTAAATTAATTTTTAATTATATTTTCAATTTTATTATGCAATTTCAACTATGCTAATATGTAAGTATTTTTAATAAATAGTCCAATACTTATCCCTGGACCCCGGGATTTGAATAATGTAATCCCGAAATCCTGGGATTGAAAATATGATACAGGATTGCAAACCCTAAAATATTGATTTGATATTATTTTTAAATTAAAACAATCTTTCAATTGCTCAAAATATATATTGAAAACATATTTGTGATTAATACATGCAAGTACAACAATTACAATTAAGGGAGGTCATATCCCTTAATTGGCTTTTGGCTTTTTTGGTTTCTCTCTTGTCTAGACATTTTTTTTTTTTTTTTTTTTTGCACAAATTAAAAACATAGCTTCTACTTTCAATTTTATCAAGCTACAATATAAATATTTCAATATTTTAATGAAGAAAGTGTTATTGTTGTAAGTGGAATTTTAAAAAGCTTGTTACAAACTTGTATTTTGGGAGAATCCAGCCTGCTATGGATACTCTTTTATTGTACAAATAAATAATACATTTTTATTTCATATGTGATATGTTTTTCTAATTTCTTAGAATAAATCATGTGCAGATGATTTGAAAAGTAGTTTAGAAAATGTCAGCCACATGCAAAAACAATTGAAGTACACAGATCATGTAAGTTACTTTTTGAGGTTTTTTATTATTATTAAACATTGAATTTATTAAAAAACAAGATATCAATAATTAGCATGGCCAAGTTATTTTAGCATGTTTTTCATATGTTGTATTTTACAATAATGCAACTAATGAACTTTTTACTAACAAAGTAGTACTGTACCACTCATCTAAGATTTCCTCATTTTTGTGAGGATTTCCTCCAAAATGCAGGTAGATTTTTTTAAAAAAAAACTTTTTGCAAGCAATACATTTACTACGTAAAATTTGAGAAAACTTTGTTATAAACTAGCAAAATTCAGAAAAATTTGTAGGAAAATTCAGGAAAACTATGGGGAAATTTAAATATGATCCGGCTCATCTAGGGCACAAATGCAACCAAATACCAAAAACCCGAGGTCAATTGGTTGTTTCTTGGCTGAGAAAAAGGTACGACAAAATATGGAATGAAGACAGAATTTGTGTCCTAATAGTGCTTTTGTACCACTACGTGAAAAAAGCGCTAAAAACCTTAAATCTTTTTTAACTAAATGAAAGAAAGAAGGTGTTTGATTCATGCTATGCCAAAAATTATGGGGTAGATGTCAGCCAGTCAGCTCATGTGCCTCACTGCTGCCTGC
This sequence comes from Trichonephila clavata, assembly GCA_019973975.1. Taxonomy (NCBI): domain Eukaryota; kingdom Metazoa; phylum Arthropoda; class Arachnida; order Araneae; family Nephilidae; genus Trichonephila; species Trichonephila clavata. Next base: position 45,456 of record BMAO01026945.1, read on the forward strand.
TTTTGATTTTTGATGAAACGCATTTTAGAAATACATGTTTGTTAACAACATTAAGGCACATTTGAAGGAAAAAAAATATGCTCGATTGAATATTATCTACCTTATAAGAAAAAACAACAAATTTTTGAATTTTTTAAAAGTAATTTTCATACATATTTCATTAATAAAAATTTAACTTAATTCAAATATTTTCTTTTTGCATTTTGATTGCATTCTTTCTTGAAAGTTTATGCATCTTGAAATTAATTTTAAATATGTGTTATTTCATTCTGTAGTTGCTGTGTGAAATAATACCAAAGGAGAAAGTAGACATATCCAATACAATTAAAGAAGTGCATGATTATTTTCACAAATTACATACATCTTTGCAAACAAGGTGAGCTTATTTTTTTGTTTTTGTTTTAGTTGCTTTCTTAGACTTCAAGACCATTTTTTTACTTTTTTAGAAATATATGATAACATTCTAAAATGGACTAGTCCCTCCCCCCTCTAACCGTTTGAGTCCCAAGCAGCACGATCGGGTTGTTGAAATTTTATATCGAAAGAACCCAGTGCATTTCAAACATTATGGACAACTGACGGTGCATTATTGATTGTTGAAGTTGAGTGCTCAGATTTCCTGAAGCAAGTACATTACATAGCTCTTTTTAATGTAAATAGTACAGTTTACAATAGATAAAACAATACTGTAGCTCCGATTGGGATTCATTGGTGTAAAATGTTGAAAGCACTGTCGCGTCGCTGGGTATTTCTCGACGTAAAATAAAACAAGCGCTATTGCGCTGCTTGGGTCTTTTCATAATCATTCTGAGAAAGTGGGGTTGCACTGTTGGAGATTCTTTGAGTGTTTTTTCAATACCCCGTGGGACTCAAAGGGCTAATGAACCTCCCTTTCCCCCTATTATTCTCAAAATAGGGGAGGAGCTTTTTTATTTTGTAATAAAGATTAGAAATAGAGAAAAACAGTTCGCCTGGAAGACTATAATTTTTTGCTTACTACAGCAAAATTATTATTGCTTTTATTTTTTTTAAACAATAAACTCATCAATAAATTTACTGAATATGAGGTTCGATATTCCTAAGGTTCAATTAGCTGTTCGATATTTTAATCTAATTTTTAATAACTATTAATTTTTAATTAACTTCAAAAAATCACATATTTTCAAAAAGAAGTTAGTTTTGGGTTTAACTATTTTTTTTACATTGGAAAGTCTTAGGATTTTTTTGTAAGCATAGAAGTATGATGCCTAATTTACCATAAGGCAATTATAAAATCTAATGATAGGGCTATAAAAAAGTGGAATAATTTGATACCATCTTCCTTTGTTAGATTCAAATTAGCAATTTATAGAAGACTTATTTACATAGTGTATTTCTGAATCCAAATAGTCAACATATAAGGTTGACAATATTAAAAAGTTGATCTGCCATTGGATGTAATGTGACATTCATACATAATAAGATTAAATTGAAATTATATATAGACTTGGAGAATAGCATTGAGGATCAATTTTGATGGCTCTATTGTATCAGCAAATTATTATTAAAAATTAGTAGCAAGTATACACTGCTTTGGAATGAAATACAACTAAAAACTTCAATAGATATCCTCATTATCAAGAAGCCAACAATTAAGCACATATTTCTTGGAAGAATATATGGAGAGATATTTTCAAGATGTTTTACCCTTATAATCAAAGTGGTTGAAAATTTCATTTGCTAGTTTATTGCTGTCTGCTCTTATAAGTTAGTTATGTGTTTATTGTATAAAACATTGTATTGAAGATAAATTGTTTGTATAAAGTTTCATCTTTATATAGATGCTAGCTGGTACTCCCATTTTTCGCTGGGGTGAATTGAAAAATTAAACAATACAGATTGCAGGATAAAGAAGAAGTCTTTAATGAGTTAATTGTATGTGAATTGCAAATTAAACAAAACAAAAAAAGCTTTTCACATATCTCAACTGAACAAAAAAAAAACATATTTTTTAAATTTTAAGTATGAAGGTCTAATAGTTGATAAAAAGGATTTTTTAAAATTTATAACATCCCATAACTCTCTTGTAGGTCGATTTTTGAAAACACCTTCCTAAGCTGATCTCTGATCTGCAAAAGTAACACATTGTTACAAATTTTGTGTAAAGAACGCTTAAATAGTGTAAATAATTTATATCTGGATGTGTAATATGTCAATATTACTTTCTGCTGTATTTATTTTATGTTACAATTGTGATATTCACAAGCACTGCCGTTCCTTACATTATAATGGCGATTTAATGGCAATATAGCGAAATGTTGGCAATAGAGCCAAGTTGGCATCATTTTTGGTGACCCTGTTGGCAACTTGGCAATTGATTGAATGAAGCAGATGTTGCTTAGCTGTAGCGCCACCTGGTGGGGAGCTGCAACAAAGAAGATAGCACAAAATTCTTCTCCACAAAAAATACATATGCATGCCAATTTTTTTTAGTGATTGTTTGAATGGTGTTAGAGTGAAGTAATTTCATTTTTACAAACATGCAATTTTATATATATAGATTAACATTAAAGGAGAACCTATCCACACACACACACACCAAATTTCTCTGTGCTTGGTGACCACGTTGGCAACTTGGCAATTGATTGAATGGTGCAGAAGTTGCTTTGTTGTAGTGCCACCTGGTGGGGAGCTGCAACAAAGAGGATAGCACAAGAATTTTCTCCACAGAAAATTGCATATACATGCCAGTTTTTTAAGTGATCGGTTGAACAGTGTCAGAGTGAAGCGATTTCATATTTACAAACATCCATTTTTATATATATAGATTTATACTTTATATAAGTACACTACATACTTACTGTAAGTTACTCATATATGATAAACAAATCATTGCAGTTATATATTCCAATGTTATAAAAGATATTTATTTACCAAACCATGTTAAATTTGTAAAGCTGTCTATATTATTTATTATTTAAAACAATTTCTTCTGTCGCACTTTCAAATAGTGGACTTGTACTTAGTTATCAACTTGTGATGAATTCTTTGATGGTTTGCTTATACATTGGCCAAGGCTGGCTCTGACCTCCCCCAACCTGATCCTTTTGCTTGTTATCAAAGGGCTAAAAGAATCATCAATGAAGCCAAGCATGGGTGTTGGATAAGTAAATGATAAATAGAATCATCAAGAATAGATTTAAGGGTCATTCTCAAGAGAAGATTTGGGACTTTGAGAGGGGGAGGATTTAGTGTTCCATAATGGAAAGTCTTATTCTTTGTAACCTGCCTAGACCTGTTAGTGTCACTAACTTTAGATTTAAAACTGGACTCTTCCTCATGAAATACATGTGCAGATTTGGTTTAGTGCAGTGGTTCTTAAACTTTCAATCACTGCTGCCCCCTTTTTTGTATCAACACCGACATTGCAGATCCCCAAGATTTTGAATACCCTTCCCTGACACTCAATGCATGGCTGAGTGATTTAAAGGTTCCTCAATAATCCTAAGACTGCCTTTGCTACATATACAGGTATTTTTGACATTTCTTTTTTCTTCTAATCTTTGCACATGTGTTTCTACTATATTTTTTTAAAATATTATGTTGTAGTAATAGCTATGCAGTTACAAACAATAAAAAAACTGAATTAATATTCTTGATCAAATTACATGTATTATGGGAGTTTTTTCATTGAGAGCAGTTTAGTGATCTAGTCTAAGATGAAACATTTTTTAATTTTTCCACGAGGCCTTTCAGAGTCTGTAAAAGAGGGAAATTTTATTCAACGAGAAATCTTCGTGGACCCCTGAAGCATATGGGCCACAGTTTAAGAACCACTGATTTAGTAGATTCCTCAATTTCCCCCTTTTTTTTAATGCAAAAAAGATGCATAGATAGCATTTGGTCTCTTGTTCTGAACACAATAACATGGCAGCAGCTAATGCTGTTAAAAATCTTGTAACTTTGTGTTTCTGAACTGTATGGGCTATCCATCATAGACCGATGGCAGGTGTCATGCCCAGATCTGGAGTAAGATTAAGAAATATTTACCTATTATTTATTACATTAAAAGGTAAGTTTTATAAATATTTACTTTTTCTATGTGTTTTTCTATCTTAAGAAAATTTAAGGCATTCATATTTCTGTTTTCAAAATTTTCTAGTGTTACAAGAAATATTTAGTGCTTGAGAAATAAATATTTTTTTGTTTCATCACAAATAATAAAAAATAAAGTCAAAAATAATTACCATTACACTGAACCCTGAATTTTTTTTAAAGAGCAAATGAATATTTGTATGAATATTATAAAGAAAGCCTGTAGTGTAGACTTATTGTGTTTGACTATTTATGAAAATATTTAATATTAAATAAAATTCATAGAGTGTGTTGATAACATATTTTTTTTATAGTAAAACCTGCACACTATAAGTTATAAGTAAGTTTGTAAATGCAATAGTTTAAAAAATTTTTTTTAAGGGGACTTATGGAAAACTTGTATCATAAGTTTCTTTTATTTTAAATTCACTTCCAAATTATTTTGCTAATTATTATTATTTTCAGTTTATTATTTTCAAAATATACAAAAATTACCAATATTCATTTTAAATTTGATTATAGATGTACTATATTAAATTAAATTTTAAAAGCTGCTAGTTGTTTTAGAAGAGAAATATTTGTTTAGTTTCTTAAACTTTTGTCTCTATTCAGGAATACCCCCCCCCCTTTATTTCATTTACCTTTAAAATTACTGAAAAATAAATTTATTGATTTAAAGATGATGTGATGTGGTTTCATGGTGCAAAATATTTGTATTGACTTGATGAAGCAGATTAAATCTTATTTGCTTTTTCTTTTTAATAAGGCAGGTGATATCGAATAATTGTTATTTTTTCTTTTAGAGAAAGTGAGCTTTTACAAGAATTACAAGAGATTTCTGAAAAATCTACGAATTCTTTAGAGCAGATGGTAAATTTAAGTTTTATTATTCAAAACCACACTGGTTTCAATTACATTTTGTTACAGAAGTAGTCTTCTAGAGATTTCATCTATTATCTTGTTATTTCTCTTGATCTATGTTTATAATTAGTTAAATCATGGGATTATTTATTAAATGACGATATGAGAAACATAGTTTTAGTGATCTGTCAAATATATATACATGCATAGCTTACATATTTTCGTTTTATTTCCTTAATGTATGGGTCTTTTTAATATAATATTATTGTATCTAAAGCTTTTTTTAAAATTATTTATTATTACAGTTTTGCATATGCCACCATAAAGATTTTTTTTAAAAAAAATCCCTTAATATTTTTAAATAGAAAAATTTGTCTTTCATTTTAGTTCTCAAAATTTCTTATAAATTAAGAGGAGAAGGGTAAGGGTTTTTAAACACTTAAAAGAAAATGCTTGCAAGTATATACCATGTCTTCCCCCTCCCCCACAACCACTGAAAATTTTATACGAATTTTCAAATATATATTACTGGTAAAAAGCCATGAAATGTTAGTGTTATATTTTTGTTAAAATTTTTTACCATAGGTAAAAAAATATTTACAATTTCCAACAGAAATGAGATACTATCCCTAGATATTATTGATAATCAGAGTATGGATAGCAGTGATAAGTGATCTATAATTATTAAAAAATATTAATTTTAATAGATGAAGGTGTTTGTGTAAAATTTCTCAATTTATGAAAAGAATGTAAGTTACAATGTGTTCTAGATTCTAAGTATATTTTTCATACATTTAAGAATGCATTCTGTCATTCCAGAATACATTTTCTTAAAAATATTAAAACTGATACATACTCAAAAACAATTAATAAAACTTAAAAATAATAAAAATAGTTTAAAAGATGACAAGAGAGTTAGAAACAAGTTATAATAAACGTAAACCATGTTTCTAATTATGTATTAATCAGCAATAACTATAATACAAAATTTTAAGAAAACAAGATTTAATATCAAAATTTAGACTTTTTGAAAGAATTAATCTGAATGATTCCTGACATAATGCATCTAAAATAAACATATCTCTTTTGATTCAAATGTCATGCCTTCAAAGCAAACTGATTCATTCTTTTTTATGTTTCTTTTTAAAAACATTATATAATTTAGGGAAGGAAATGGCTCATTTTTATAGAAATTTCATTTGTTTTTGATTGAAATGCTTTAAAAAAAAAGAATACCCTGAGAATAAAATATAGCTCTAACTTTTGCTTCCTTTTTAAAATATGCTGCTAAAGAAATCTATATAACTTGAAAATATATGGCATATAAATATGATACAATTATGTAGTCTGTAATTACCTCAAATAATGCAATGCTTCATTTACTAATGATGGATTTAAAATTAACTTGTATGAATATTTCTGACATGTCCTGGAAAATAATTTTTTTATATGTTCTTTCATTGTGTTGCTTCTCTTTAAGTTTTAAAATTTATATCAGTCAATACACAATTATATAAATCCTACATTTTAAGCAAATAATAATATGGAAAATTGAATTTATTTGTGTTTAAAATTATAATTATTTTTTGGAATTAATCCTGTCAATTTTAATAAAGCATTTTAAAAAAATTACAAATTGAATTATTTATATAAATTTGTTTGTATCTATCACAGTTATTTTATTTTTATTAATATTATTGTAAATCTTTTTAAAAATTAATTAAATTTTTTATAGAGGTTTAGAGTCACTAATTATGAGCGAGATTTAGCTTCAATAAAAAAAGGTATGTTTATACAAAATTCTTTTATTAGTAAATATTTTAAATATTTAAGTTAAACAAATGTTTGTTAATCCTCCATTTAGATGCAGAGTCTGTGATAGAAAATCCTCATTTAGCTATCAGTGCACCAGCCTTGTTGAAGAAAATAGAAGAATGTAAAGATCTACCCTGTCATTTAGTTCCTATACTGGATGGAGCTGAAAAAACTTTTAATTTGGAGTATGTAGTCAATTAAATATTTCGAATAGTTTAAAAGCATGTTTACTGTGTAAAACATTCATGTTTCAATAGGTTATAAGTTTGATGTCTTAAAAGCATATGTGTCAAATTAAATTCCATTTTTCATCATGTTACAAAATTTCTTTTTGAGATGGATGTGATCTTTGATTTTTTGATTTAGACAATTTTATTTCTTCAAGGACAATATAAAACATTCAAAAGTAATAAGTTTGCTGTGGTATATTCAATTACTGATAAAATAAAGATTTAAACCTTGTAATTCATTATATATCCTAACTCATTATTTAAAATTTTTCAATTTAATGGAATTAAAAAAAAGATAACAGTAATCAGCCCAATTTCATCATTTACTGCACAAGTTTTTTAATTATTTAAAATATTTCTAATTAGCGATGTTGTACTAGTGTTTTGACACAAATAAATTTTAGCTCAACTGCAAAGACATGAAGCATTCCGATTCCATCATTGCCCTGTTATAGAATAAAAAGTGAAAGGCATATGTTGCATATCAAATTTTAGTAAACTTTATTGTTTATATAAAAATTAAGTAAAAGAAAGGCTCTTTCAAGTTCCATCCTCATTCTTATTTCAGAAAAGGAAGTTTGTTTACTGCTACTAATTTTTGTGTGTGTGTGATTTAATTATTCAATGTTTTGAAACCTGTTGTGTAAATTATTTAAAATCATTCTTATTATTGACTAAAAAAATAAAGAATTCTTTTTATGTATCAATGTTTTGAATTTTACTTATTGTTTGAGGAACTAAATTTTATACCAATTTTGCTAAGCAATTAAAAAAAAATCTTGAACTTTTAAAATTTGGTAAAAGAGTACAATTAATGAATAAAAAGTCTAAACATAATTTAATGAAAAGGAAGTTAAAATATCAAATATCAAAATTGATGTTTAAATGTTATATATTTTTTATTATTTCATTTTTGTATTACGTTTGATCTTTATTTTCCTGGTGCCACTGAAGATCTTCCAGAAGGGGAGGCTGATGTACGATAAGTCCCTGTTGAGGTTCAATGTCCTCACATAGGTGTGGAGATTTAGAGAGTCGGATGTCAGCTTGTACATAAGTGTCACTTCTCATCACTTCAAAATTATGAAGCTAATAGCCCAATCTTAGCTTAAAATTGCAACACTAATAAAAAAAATCAACTCTAATAGTTGAAGTTCATATTTTGCTAATGTGTAATATTTTCATAAATAATTTGATTAATGATGCATTTTTTAAAATATTTTTAATTTTTGATATTTAACTCTAATTTAAATTTAAATTTCCCTTTGTCTTTTAGCTTAAACTTAGATCATGAATTTGAAAAGAATATCAAGCAGCTTGGGCAGATTCATTTTAATGTTAAATCAAGGTATGTGAAATCTCTATGTATTGGATTTAAAATTTTATTTTGCAATTAATTTTTTTATGAAAGAAAAACGTATTTGTAAAAAAATATCAATATGATTATTCGATTCCAAAGTTTTAATAATTTTCATTTCGAACATGAAGTCAACCAATTTACATATGATTTGAGTGCTGGCTTTTTTTTTAAATCTGTTAAAATTCCATAATTGAATATTTTGGAGAAAAGTATAAGGGTTTTCCAAAATTTTAAAGTAAATACGATTCTAAAATATTTTTTCTATGTTGTGTATCCAAATTCTGATAATGTTGGAGCATTAAATTTTGTTGTAATTTATAAATGCATCCTTGTTAAGTCAGATAAATCCTTTAAGTCTTCTCTTATTTTCTGTTCTTTTTTATGTTTGAGAGGGGAATTTTACATTTTGTAGGGATGCAAAACATTTTTTTTTCTGTCCCACATTTGGTTAAATCACCAACAGTAATGTGCCAGGATACAATTCAGCCAAGTATGACTTTTCAATGCAATTGCATTTTTGTGCAAAGATTTCTAACAATGATTTTATGTATCTAATTAAAATAAATTTAAAAAATATATAGTCTATGTTCTAAATTATTTAGCTTTGTGTTAATTCTATTTTAAATTAAGTTTTTTTTTAAAAAAAAAGATTGATGTGATTATATTATTGTTTTGTATTTGCATTTTGTATTAAATGCTCTTCTATAAAATTATAAGAAAGCTGCTTCTAATACTTTACATGAGATACAAGGGCTGTTTTTTAAGTAATGTTCATTTGTTTTAAAAAAAGTAGCAACAATATTTTGTTTCAAAAAACCTTTATTTTAGGGTTGTACATACTTTTGCCTATTTTTCTATATAGTTGCCGAGTTTATTAATGCACTTGTCATACCTTAGAACAAAGTTTTGAAAATTCTCTTCAAAAAAATCTGCCACCTGGTCAGACAGCCGCTTCACACAACCGCTTTCACTTCTTCATTGTCACTGAAGCACTTCCCTCCAAGATTGTGTTTGAGGTACCAGAAAAGATGGAAACCGCTGCCAGCAAGGTCAGGGCTGTATGGTGCATGGTCCAAAACCTCCTAGCCAAAAGATTCGATTAAATCCTGAGTGGTTCGAGAAGTGTGAGGCCTTGTGTTATCGTGGAGGAGCAAAGCACCTTTTAACAACATGCAGGGCTGTTTGTTCTGCAATACTCTTCCTTGCTTCTGTAGAGTTCTGCAGTAGGCACTTGAGGTGATCATTGTTCCTTGTTACATAAAGTCCACCAGCAAAATACTGTGCCGATCCCAGAACACTGTTGCCATAATCTTCGCTTTGACAGCATTTGTTTGGCTCTGACCTTGACGGGAGACTTGAATGGAATGTGTCACCTTTCCATTGACTGTTGCTTTGATTCTGGAGCGATATGGGATACCCATGTTTCATCTCCAATTGCAATTTGACTCAACACGTTATCCCCTTCTTCCTTGTAATGAATCAAAAAGTGGCAAACCTCTTCTCTTTGTGTTCCGCTGTGAGGAGTCTGGGTACCCACCAAGAACACAATTTTTTGAAGTTGAGGTCTTCAATCACAATTTTGTACACCACCAACGTTGGCAAATTCCAATGGTGTCCAGAGTGGTTATTGTGAATCTCCTATTCTCACGAATTTTTTATTCCAACTGTTTGCATCAAATCATTAGTGATTACAGAGGGCCAGTCTGAGCATTCTTCATCATGGACGTTTGTTCGCCCATCTTTAAAATTTCTGACCCATTTTCGAACTTTGCAGACAGCATAGTTCAAAAATGGGCTGACTTGCTTCAGTGCCATAAACTTCTGTTATCTGGCGATGAATGTCTACAGCCAACATGTTTTTTGCAGTCAAAAAACAGATAACAGAACGTATCTCGCACTTGGTGTGCGGTTCTATTACCTTAAACATTTAAACCTGGGGTGGGCAGACTTTTTCAGGGTACGGTCTACTTCTAATTTTTTCAAGGTGTTGCGGTCCACCCAGTATCAGTGACCCACACAAGGGGGAGAGGGTCCAAGGATAAGGACCCTCCTCCATAGACCATGATTTCTTTTCGATTGATTATAATCCCATATATATAGTACGTAAAATTTAACTAAGTATTTGTTATTAATATTTTTTATTAATTAATGCTAATTATTTATTAAATAACTTACTTCTTACTCTTCTTTGTTCCCGACAATCTACAAAATGAAAAAAAAATTACGTATGGCAGTGTATTGGGGTAGGATATAAGAATGGTAGACATTCGACCCTGGACCACCGCACCACGCCCATTTCAAAAATTCACGAGTGCACCCACTGTCCAGGGTCGTAGGTATGATGAGGTAAGGAAAAAATCAACAATATTTATTATAACTTAATAATAAATATGCCATATATGTTCTTACCTACATAAATGAAATGAAAAACTCCCTTTTTTTGGAACCGTGTTTAAAGCAAACACGAAATACAAACATAATAATAATAGCCACAAATATAATAATATCTAATAATGTATTTATTATCAAACAATTCAAAAAGCATTAAAGAATAAAATATTTCCATCTGAAGTTAGTTCTCGTAATTATAGTCAGTAGAAGAATATTTCCGTATACAATTACTAATGGCTAATCTTCAAGCGGTCACTCCAAATTGTCTTGGCGGTCCACCGGTCGATCGCGATTGACGCAATGCCCACCCCGGATTTAAACGATACACAGCAAAGCTTACACGACTGCTACAGAGCTGGAAGTGGTGCGAGTGTGTTCGCAAAGGATGCTGGTCTGTGACACAGAGACTCGTTGTGGTGTACGCTCAAACTTGGGAACTATACATGCCAATGGTCCTTACTTAAAAAATAGCCCTCGTGTTTAATTAAAATCTGATTAAAAATTGTATGTTCACATTGATATTAAATTTTTATTTACTTTATTTTTAATTTAAATATTGTAGATTTGCGTTGTTACCTAGTAGTGATATCCCCGAAAATTTCTGCACTGAAATTCCAAAAAGTTTTGATGACAAATTACAAGGTATGAATTATCATAATATTTTTACATTCTCTTGATTTATTTCTTTATTTTCTAAACCATATTTATCAATTCTCTTTTTCCTATGTTACTTTTGAATAATTTCTTTGAAACAGATGTTTACAGTTTATAAGTCAAACTGATTTATATCTTATTTTTTGTGTACAGGAATAAATATTCAGTGAAAAATTATATAAATAAGAAATAGTACAAATACATGATAATAATGATAATTTGTTATATTCCTAACAATATTTATGATTTAATTATTTAAATGAAATTTTTTAAGAAGTATTGTTGTGGTATCCTAGTGGACATAATTTTGATTAAAAAATATTTTACATCTTACATCTAAAATTACCCTTTACATTATGTATATTTGTTTTAATATTTTAATTTTTTATAGAAACATTAGATACTGAATCTTGTCATTCGGATTCTGTGGAAACTTTTTCTGAGGACAGTTTATCTATGAATTCTGAAAAAAATCAGCATTCTAATGTTCACACATCTTTTAAATACCGGGATTATGCTAAAAGTAAGTTATTCTTAAAGTAAATTTTTTAATATCATTGTTTTCACAAAAATGTTCTTTTTGTAACTTAAATGAAATTTTAAATTCACAATCTAAATTGAATGGTTAGGTGTTTACTTCATGTGACATTTTGACCCTATTCATAAAATTTGAGATTTTTTTTCAACTATAGTTTTTTTAATGATGTTATTGTTGAAGATTTTTGAAATAGGACCCTTAAAAATATAATCTTACATCTTAAAGATTAAGCTGAATTTTATTCACGATATAAATCAGAAAAAAATGGGATGCAACATGTTAGATTGTGAGTCAGAGCAGATTGGATGATTGAATATTAACTTTTAATAAGCAATTATGAATTTTATCCTTGAATATTTTCAGTGTTAAGATTTGTAGATTTCCTTCTACTGCTGAAAATATTCATAACATTTCAGTTTGTATATTTAATACATTTCTTATTTTTAAACTTTATGGTTGATTTAATGATTTGTGGAAAATATATTCTTTATCAATGAACAATTTTATTCAATTCATTGTTTATTGCTATCATATTATTTCAATGTTTCATGCATAATTCATTTAAGAAAATTTTAATTCAGTTTTTTTTTTACAAGATAAGAACACATCAAAATGTGTTAATAATCTTGAGTTATGTGAAAATAATAATGTGTTCTTTTTTACATAGTGCACCCCGAAAGAGTTCTTGTTTCCCATGTTATAAATCCATCTTGTTTCTATGTGCAACGCTGCAGTGAATTGCGAAAATTAAAAACTCTCTCAGATGCAATTAATAAGTGGTGCAATAGTTATGAATCTAAGAAAGACAAGGTTGTTACGTTAGAACCAGGTAATATTTGTTCAGATCTTTAGTAAATTTTTACTGGATTTGATTTTTAGATAAATTGCATTTGTGTCATTTGTTATCTTTCATATTTAATCATTTTATTTATATGTAAAATATTTAGGTTTTATTCAGATATCAGTGGGGATATAATTAGGGAATATATTAATCAGTAGGGATATATATTTAATAACACTGCATTTATATTAATGCAGTGTTATTAAAAAATTATTTCTAGTTTAGATTAAATCTTTTTCAGATTTAATTTTAACTTAAATTTTGATTTATTCACTTTTTAAAATCTATTTTCAAAGGTTTCTCATAATGAGTGAATTAATTAGTAAACATTAAAATGAAGCAAGATGTTTATTTAAGAATTATGTGTGTAATTGGACTGATCTCAATACAAATACGTCTTTAATATTTAATTTCTTAAATTCCAATATTTTATTAATTCAAATTAAAACAGTGAAACTTTGTGATACTGTATAACTAGCATATTTATCTTAATGCCAAAGAATTATGTTTCCAAGAATGTTTTTTTTAATCTCAACATTATTTAAATTAATGGTTAAGGCTACATACACAGTACCCTTTTTTTAAAAAAAATTTTAAGACAGTAACAGTACAAATAATTTATTATATTAAGTTGATTTTGAAAGGAAAAAGTCAATTTAAATGGCCATTATCTTACAATTTTAAAAAATTAAGAATTTTGTGAAGTTTTTTCAAACTTATAAAATAATCAATTTTTAAAACTTTTTAGTCATTTCAAGTGATTTAGGTGTCGTAGATTATTGCAAAAAAAGTTAGTATGGATTTGAAAATATGTTCCCTTGTTAATTTTTAATAATTATTTTTCTAGATAAACCAGAAAAAAAACACAATTTTTTAAAAATATTAATTTTAGCATTTTTAGAAAAATAACTAGAGATCCTAGACCTAAATCCATATTAACTTTTATAGAATGTACGTTTGGAGAATCTACAAAAAATTTCAAGACTATCTTGAAGAGAAAAAGCCTTAGGGATTAGAAAACACCTACATCTTTAAAATTAAAAGTTCGAGAAAAATGCATATAAAGTTTGTAAAGGCATAAAACAAAAACCTATAATGCCTGTAAAGTTCTAATTTTTTAATGTGTTGTTTTTCAACTTATGTTCTATATAAAAACACTACTTCAATTAATTATGATGAAAACATTTTTTTAAATTCAAAATATATTTTTGCAGAATATTGATAGTGTTTGTTACGATGACATGTTATCCAGTCTAATCTTAACCCGGCACTGCTCAGGCAGTGTGTGTCATACCCACCGTCTAACTTTTTTCAACACTCCTTCTAAACCTTTTTTGGAAAATGGATAGTTTCTCATGTATCTGACTCTAAGGTCATATCCTTTGAGGGGCTGTAGCTTGTAGGCAAATTCTAAATATATATTTTTGGATATCACCTTTTCGGGTATGTCATACCCTACGCGTGAATCACCGTTACAGTTCTGAATGCATGAACACGTTTTAAATCTTCCTTATTCTATAGTGTATTATTGTAGTTATGATGAAGAAATGTGTTATTTAAGTAATTTAATAAATACAGAGTATTTAATAGATATAGTACAACCCAGATGAAGAAATTCTCTTCGTGGTTATGATGAGGAAAAAGCAAATGAAGAGTATAACAGCAGGTATGATTCCTCCACTGAAATCGATTCAGATTTAGAAAAGAGACACACTGTTGAAAATAAATGTTTTATATGTAGAGACACACAAACATTTGAGAAGAACGTAATTTTAAAGGAGATAACTGGTACACATCTTATACACTTTCAGATGAACTTTTGAAGAAAAAAAACTATTGCTAGAACAAAATAAGAGAAAAAAAAGAAATTCCAAAGTTTTTAATTTTAAAGAATAGAGAAACTTACTCCTATATGTTTAGTTTGAAAAAGATACAGATTTAAAAAAATTAAGATCCAGCAGAAACATCGCACTCACTCACAACGGGATTAAAGGAATGTATAAATAAGGCACTTAATGCCATTATAAAAAGAACAGAAAAACTAAATTTACATGTGAAAAATGTATTAAACATGTTGTACTTCCTGCTTTTCTTTCTTTCTAACCTTTGTATACAAATTTTCCGGTAAAAACACAATGTAAACATTCTTGGGTATGACACACCCTGTGCGAGAACTTTAGGTTTTTTTTTTTCACACGAGTGATGGTGGGTTGACAAAATATTTTCACAAAAGTTTTGAAACATAAATCATATATGTACAATATAATAATGATACTGACTTAAGTTAAAAATCACCAGGTTTGTACAAAAAATTTGATTGTTTTTAGTTTTTTTAAATTGGGGAATTTTAGCAAGTTTTAAAGTTGCCCAACGAAAAGTCAAATACCATAATATAGTACTACTGTATGTTTACTATAGTGTAATTTGGCACATCATGGAAGTATTCAGTTTTATCTGATATACTTGTATTCTGAAATCTTATTGCAGTATCAGTGAAGGGCTAGTTTTTAGATTTATCGTGTTCAGTAGTATTCCATCTCTTCCAAATATTTTTTCTCATAGCACCCTGAGAACGTTTTGGCCAT
Source organism: Trichonephila clavata (assembly GCA_019973975.1). Lineage (NCBI taxonomy): Eukaryota > Metazoa > Arthropoda > Arachnida > Araneae > Nephilidae > Trichonephila > Trichonephila clavata. The sequence goes on from BMAO01026945.1 coordinate 60,805, forward strand.
GGTATTTCCTCAACTGGAAAAAAATCATGAAAAAGCTTCTAAGTTATACAAACTATTTTTTAAAACAAAAATTAGTTTTGAAATCAAATCTTAAGTAATTATAAGAAATCAAAAAACTCAAAACAGAATCAAGCAAAAATGATTTTAGTAATGAAAATTGAAATTAATAACCATTTCACACTGAAGAGTTGACAGTACTCAAAAATATTAATTCAATTTAAGAGTGGAAAAATGCTTTAAAATGAAACCAAAACCTAAGCTCAGAAAACTTCAAATATTTTAAAAACTAATTTATTAGCAGATATGAAATTTGATGGTAAGCTTTACAATGATATGGACGAGAGGAAAATGCAAAAAAAAAAAACAAGATATCAATCATTGGCATGGCCAAGTAATTTTAGCGTGTTTTTCACATGTTGTATTTTACAATAATGCAACTAATGAACTTTTTACTAACAGAAAGTAGTACTGTACCACTCCTCTAAATGTACTACTATTGAGCTGAAAAGAAAAAATTCTGGGAAAATTTTGTGGAAAACTCAGGAAATTTTTTGTGGAAAACTCGTGAATATTCGGGGGAAATTTTGAGAAAAACTCGAGAAAATTTTGTATAAACTCAGTAAAATTTGGGATAAATTTGGTAAAAACCCAAGATATTCAGGAAAATCTTGTGGAAAATTTGGAAAATTCCATGGAAACTCGAGAAAATTTGAAATATTTTATGGAAAATTTGGTACGATTTTGTTGAAAACTAGGTAAAATTTGAGAAAATTTTGTTATAAACTAGTGAAATTCGGGAAAACTATGGGAAAATTTAAATATGATTCAGCTCATCTAGGGCACAAATGCGACCAAATGCCGAAAACCTGTGATCATTTGGTTGCTTATTGGCTGAGAAAAAGGTACGGCAAAATATGGAACGAAGACGAAATTTGCGTCCTAATAGCACTTTTGTTCCACTACGTGAAAAACGCACTAAAAAGAAAAGAAAAAAAGATTTTTTTTGGTATTATTTAAATTTGTAGGGAATGTGTGTGTAACCTTAAATATTAGAGATGTTATTTTATCAAGGTCATATATGGAATGAATTAAATTTTAATTTACTCAAACAAGTTAAAGAAATTCATTTGTAATCGCACTCTTTTTATGTAAAACTTTGGTTTTTGATTTTTCTGCTGTATATTAGCGTGTATATTTGTAGATAGCTTTCTTATGGAAATAAGGCTATGGCAAAACTTAATGATCTTATAAGAAATTAAAATTAAAGTATGAGAGTATTAATGTTTCCTTTATTTTTTGTAAATAATGTTACAAGGGGTGATCAAATGAAAAGGTACGAAACGACATAAAAATGAAACAGTTAAATATTTGCATATTCCGCCAAGGGAGAATGTAGCGAGACATCTCGGGATGCCATTGGAGACTCTGACTGGGATCGGATCATGCGCAGGTGCCCGCATGCACAGGAGAGAGCAAAGGCTCTTATAAAAAGCGGCGTCCAAATGATGCGAGCACAGAATTACTCGAGCACAGAAAAAGCATTAACTCCGATGTGTACTGTGAGACACTCCGACGCCTACGCAGGTCCATCAAGAACAAAAGACCGGGGCTGCTCACGGAGGGTGTGGTTCTGCTCCATGATAACGTGCGTCCACACGTCTCTAGAGTCACACAAATGGAACTGGACAAGTTCCAATGGGAGACGTTGGACCATCCGTCCTACAGTCCGGACATGTCACCCTGCGATTTCCATGTGTTTGGTCCACTGAAGAAACACCTGAAAGGAAAGCGCTTCAACTCGGACGACGTACTCAAGGACACTGTGAAGGACTGGGTCTCATCACAGCCACAGGAATTCTGGGAACAAGGAATCCTGCGGCTTGTTCATCAGTGGGATCGTTGTGCTCAGGCCTATGGTGTATATTTTGAATAAAGTCTATATTTGTACCCACAGTGTTGTTTCGTACCTTTTCATTTGATCACCCCTTGTAGATATAAATATTTTTTATTTGCTGAGTTTAGTATTAAACAGTTTTTACTAGATTCTCAAAACATTATTTGTGCAGATTTATTGCAATTCTTGAGCTAGATTAGAATATTGTTAAAAGAGTAGCAAACTGCTTTTTTCTAACACTCATTCATATAAAAATGATAAAGTTTAACAAATAAGTGTTGGTTAAAAAAAGTACTGGAATTTGTAATTTATAAAATATGTCAATGTTATTCTTTTTGTTGTTGTTGGAATTTCACATTGTTTACATTATAAAACAATTGATTTTATTTGTACTTTAAATTAAATGTTTTTTGCTCTCAATTTCACTGTAAAATAATGTACAAGATAAGGGATTTACTTTATGTTAAATCTCAAAATCCTCATAAGATTAGTGGGGAAATTTGAAAGAGGGATTGAGAAGCATACCATGCAGTGCTACTGACCAAGCTTTGTGATTTGAATTTTTATTTATTATTTGCACATGTTCATTGTTCAATACATCATTCATTTTGAAAAATCAGGTACTCAAATTTCTTCTTGTCTAATTCAAAATTCATCACTAACTATTCATAAAACTCAAATCATTAAATCAATTGATTATCCTTATCAGTATCCTAGATGCTGTAAACAAACTTTACCACTTTTGTTTTTAGGTAATTTATACTTAGTTTGGTATGACAAAGATAGAAAATGGTATCTCGAGGTAGGGTAAAATCTATTATTGAACCTAAGGATGACATGATTGATAATCAAACTTTTCCACTTTTGTTTTTAGGTAATTTATACTTAGTTCGGTATGATAAAGATAGAAAATGGTATCGAGGTAGGGTAAAATCTATTATTGAACCTAAGGATGACATGATTGATAATCAAGCTAGTGGAATGCAATTGCATGTAAAAACTAAAGATGGCAAAATAGCTTCAAAAGATAAAGAATTAAAAGCTGTGGTATATTTCATTGATTATGGAAATATAAGTGTTATTTCATTACCAAGGTAAGTTTATAATTTTTAGTTATTTAAATTATTTGTTTTGTAATTAGTATTATGAAAAAAAAATTATTCTATGAATAAATTATATGCAAGGAATTATTGCTTGATTTTAATACTGTAAAAATATAATTTTATGTAAAAAAAAATTTTTTTAGCCTTATTCTAGTTTTTAAAATAAATTCTCTTATGATTCTCTTGTATATATCTGATACAAGAAGTAATGATATTGGTATATTTGAAATTGTTGGTAGAACACATATATGCATATCCTATAAAAATTAATTTGATGTTGCATCAAAAGAAAAAGTTCATGTTAGCTTTATACAAAGATAATTAATTTTATAATTTTTGAATCTTATTATCATTAAAGTCCAATTTGTGAAGTTATTGTGACTACTCTATGCTAAGTTCTATAGTGCCTCAAATTATTCACAAGGAAATTTGAACAATAACAAACTGATGTGTCACTTTGTTTACTTAGGTGATCATTGTTTACACTTATCAATAAATTACTATACACATAGCTTTAGTGTCATGTTAAACAGCTTTAAATCATTAGGTGAAAGTAATCATGTTTTAGAAAAATTGAAACTTCAGTTTTCTTTGAAACATAAAAAAAATAATTTTATTTTTCAAAAAAAAAAAATGATATAACAGTCAAAATTGAAAATGGAGTGCTCTATAAGTTAAAAATAAAATTGAATATGTCTCCTTTAGAAAATTAGTTTAGAGCACAGTGGTATCTAAACTTTTGGTTCCCTTGGGCCATATTCGAAGAATTGTTTTGAGCCACATAAAAATAGATTAAGGTAAAAGAAGGCACTTGAGGCAGAAAAAAAGGCTGAATGTGTACAATACATGCAAGTAATTTAAACTATTAATTCACAGATTTTTTTTTATGACCAAAGTAAAAAAAGATAGTTATATGGATGATTTGCTGTGTGTGTGTGATGAATGACTACATTGATTTTGAGATGTTGATGTTTCAATATTGGATTGGATGGAAACAATTGCAATATGTATCAGATTTTCAGAATGTTCACCAGATATTTTAGTTCTAGTTTTGTTCTTCGTGTATTTTAGCTTTAAAAACAGTTGCTCACAAATATTTGTTTCCAAGTATGGATGAAATAATTGAGAGAGAGAGGCATGGCATGCATTATAATTTTTTTAAGAGAGTTATATTTTTCTGTGGAAGATATATTTTATAAAAGAAACTTGACCGAAGGTTTTTTTCAAAAGGGACTGTTAAATTATCTTTAATCATACCTTTGAAAAATTGATATGTTTACATTGATTGAAAATAGTACCAAAACTGCATTACAAGTTTTATGAATTTTCCAGAATTTTTGAAATCTTTTCTCGTATTTTTATATCAAATCAAAAAGCAGAGTTGCATATTTTTTATTGTTCATTAGACCATGTTTCATAACAAAATGTTATAATTGTTTGTTTTAAATGTAAATTTCATTTAGAAATATAGCTATGGTTTTTAGCATTGAATTGATGAATTCAGTTTCACTCTGTAAGACTTAAATTAATTCAGCTAAATCTAAATAATTAAACAAGACAAAAAAGGATCAGAACATATTTATAATTCAATGACTTTATTTCAGTCTATAGCAATAACTGCAAATTTTTCACATAACTACTTAATTATTATTAAAAAAATTTAAAACTTTTTAATAATTTGATTAAAAAATTTTAAAATGAAACTATAATTTTGTAATGCAAGATAAAGCTCTTGTTTGTGTCATGTAGAAATATTTTCTTTTTTTAAACATGTTTCATTTTTACTATAATTTGTAATATATGAAATAAACATCAAAGAAAATATTTTTAGAATTAAAATGTACAATTAAGGAGATTTTTTTAAGCATCACATGAAAGGGATTTTTTAAAAAACTTTTTAGGATATATTTTTGTAGCTTTTTAATATTTTGATGAATTAATATTTATTATTATTTTTTAAAATTTATTCTTCAGTTTCATAAACATACTTCCTCGATTTTTGAATTTACCTGGAATTGCTAAAGAATGCAGCCTTGTTGACATAGAACCTCCTAATAAGGTAAAAGGTTTAAATATATCAAAATTTGGGTTGAATCGATATATTTTTTTAAAGATTGAAATAAATACTTTTATTGGTTCCCTAACTGTAATATGATTTCTGCTGATGTAAAATTCTGCATGTTTATTTTTCATCAGATGCAATTTTATGAATGTTTCATGGTTTTAAGTTTTTCTCATCATCTCTCTCTCTGTTTTGACAATTATTTATTATTTTAACGTACAGTTCATAATAATTTTCAGCTGACATTGTTAAAGTTATCTGTGTTATTTATATTAATATATTAACTGTACAAGTTATGTTTTGAAGTAATCATTTTTTAATATTAAAAGGCCTTACATAAACTTAAAATAACTGCCATATATTTGTCTTACTCATACTTTTAAAATGTATGGTCAATTAATTCTTAGTTATTAGTTTGACTAACCAATTCATTTGGAATATTTTATAAAATGTTATAATATTTTCTAAGATTTTTTTAGTTAGTTCATTCAAAATCTTTTTTACTTCATTAAATCCTTTGTATGTTTATATATAATAGAGAGAGCAATTAATTGATGAAACAATTGCTATATGTTATCTATTTGAATCATTTAAATATTTCTAGCTCTAACTTTATGGAGGGAAGATAAACTAATTTTTGCTTTGCTCTTCCACATTTTTTATAAAAAATATCTTACTGTAATACTAAGTCAATGCTATTCATTTTAAAGGGGAATTTTTGCTAATGATAAATTAGATTTTATATGTTAAATTAACCTGAAACCATTATTAAAGTTTGCACTTCCGCGCCACAGGTTCGGGGTTCTATCCTCAGGCTGGGCAAGGTCAACTCAGCTTTTAATCCCTTCAGTGGGTTGATATATGAGTACTAAACTTGCTTGGGGACTAAACACTGTGATTTTTGACCACCTGATCGAGACATCTGCTCATGCACCCCAGTGCCCAATAGTCACATATACTGAGATGGGGACAGTAGACCTTGGCCGTCATGGGCTGTTGTGCCACTGAGTTTAGTTATTAAAATAATTTTTTCCCCCACTGTATGTAATTTCTTTGAATGCAATTGTTTCCATTATTTAATTCAATGAAATTAAATTGCCAGTGAATTAAAAATTGTGGTTTCTTTTAAAAACATGTTCAAATGATATTTTTTAAAAAAATATATATATAATTCATTTTAGGTCAAATGGTCTTCAGAATGTTTGAGTGCTTTTTCACAATTTGTTGATAAAAAACGAGTTGTTATGCAGGTAAAAAATGCAGGTCTTTAATTTGATAAATTTATATCTTAAATACATGGATATTTTTTTATTAATATTATTGTTTTAGATTTTTGAAGAGAGAAATAATGCTTATCTAGTCGATTTATGCCAATCACCAGATAGTGAGATATCGAATGATGTACCTGTGTCTGTTCGAGATGCATTAGTATTTTTAGAGCATGCTATTTTTCCAACTGGCAAGAAACCTATCCGTAAGGGAATAATTCTAGATATACTCATTATTTAATTAAAAATAGCAAAATATTAATATTTTATTTTGAAAAATGATTTCATTACTATATGATACATTTAATGTATTAATTGAAGTCCAATTTTTTGCTTTGTGTGCATTTTTAATTTGCTTTGAATTCTTTTATTATTTATTTTATGTGTATTTTTCCTTTACGTATTTTTTAATTTATGTGATAATTTTATTATGTCAAAACTTCATAAAGTTCAGATTAAATATGCTGTAACTGTTAGAAAAAAGGCATGGTTTTTAAAGTTATTACTATTTTAATAATTCAATTCACAGATAAGTATTAAAAATCTCCTGTATTAAATAATTAAACTGCTTCTAAAAGGGTTTTGGGTTTTATTTGTGTGTTTAGAAATTTGGAAGCATCGTTCAAATTTTGAGTAATTTGAAATAACAGATAACAGAATTTGAATAAACAGATAAAAAGTTATTATACACTCATAATATGTGCAAAGAAAAAGATAAATGCTACCAAAACAGACATATGATCATGTAGGTCTTAATTCATCTTCCTTTACTTATTTGATGTTGAACATTAAAAATATATTTTTACTCATTTTCTTGTCACTTCTGTAATTGATACATAGGGCAAAATAATAATAATAATAATGAGCAAGATATTAAACCTAGCTCAGTGGTCGTCAAACTATTTTATTTCTATACCCTTGCTGATAAAAATTAAACATACCCCTAAGGCAAAATGCTTCTAAATTATAAGCATAGTTGTTTATTCTTTTGGGGGGCTTCTTAAGTAAGCTTTAGGAAAGTCATTCTATATCCCCAAGAGTTTGCCTGTTTTTGAATTACTTGATTGTACTTTTTTAGCTTGTATAAAAAAATTGATTTCTTTTTTAAAATTTGCATGCATTTTGTGGGACAAGTTAACAAATTGTTCATATACAAAAATCTTATTTTCTTTTTAAAATTTTCATGTTGACTAAATTTAAAATTTAAACTAATACTGAAATGCGATATAAGAATGCCCTTTCTTTCTTTACCTTAAAAATTCGTTTATTTTGTTATTTTTCCTTAAAAATTAATATTTAGGCACAAGGAATAGAAATGACCGTAATTATATGCCTCCTGAACCTTTGCGCATGAATTCTAACATCTCAGCTATTGTCACACATGTGAATGATCCATCTAACTTTTTGTTCATCAGGTAATGTAAAATTTATTTCTGTTTTCTCAAATACATTTCTTACTTGTTTGTATTAATATGAGATATGTTTTGCAAATGGAGAAAATAATTGAAAGTGAATTATTATTTTACTTAGCAATTCATTAACAGTTATAAAAATATTTTCTATCCCAGAAACAGAAAAATCAGTGTTTAGAAAATAGATGGGGCTCTTTCAACAGTGATGTTATGCAGTTGTATTCTCAATAAAGTGTGAGAGTGATGTGTAAGACAGGAGAGAGAAGAGGGTATGAGAGTCTGAGGGTAAAGTTTGTAAGGTTGTATGAGTTCTGAGAGAGTTTAGCTTTAATAGCTACATATAGTTATATGTTGTTAAAAAGTGGCCATTAACTTAAATATGATATTAACTACAGAGCAATCCGTATTTCAAAAACTTTCAACAGTTTGATCATGTGATTACTTTATACCTTGTTATTCATATTGCCATGCTATCGCAACAGAAAATGACTGATATGATTGGAGTACTTGATTCATTACATTACTTTAATTTGTAATTTGGGGAAGTATTCTGTGAAGCTTGCATTAAAATTTTGTAAATATCTTTCATAAAAAGTGTATCAAAATTTATTTCAGATGCCTTTATCAAGGCTTTGTTTTCATTTTAAAAGTTGTAATCAGGTTAAAAAAAAATTCATAATAAAAAGATGGCACTTTTCAATTTTGTTTTATTTTTCATGTTAATTTTTTTTTATTACAAAGCTTGTATAAGTTTTTATTTGTACCTCTTTCTTATTTTTGATATAAACAGAAATAATTTAAATTTTATTTATAAAAAAAGAAATAATTGAAAGTAAAACACATATTTATTTAATTTTTTAACAGATTTTTGTAAAATTACTATTTTTTTATTACTTTCACTTTTAGATGTCTACTGCATCATATTTGGCCAATTTAATATTTGAAATGAATGAAACATATGAAACAAACAATACTTTGTTGCATAGTATTTATGCACCACATATTGGTAAGTCTACTTTGTTTAGTATAATAATTTGTTCCAAATTTTGAATAATGCTCATTTCTTCGCTTAATTGTTTTTGCTTAATTTAAGAATGATAATTTGTAAAAATCCTTTTGAATCACTTTTACTATTGTTTTTTCCGATTTTGATTTGATTTGGTTTTTATTTATTTCACACCATGGGAAGCCGCTCGGGGTCTATTGATAACTGACCTTGTAATGTTGAACCATGATTTTGACAAAATGTTCCCTAAACTAGCACTCCTTTCCAAACTTCCACCCTACTCCAAGAGAGTCTTGGTAGATTTAGTATGCTTCAGTCCCTCTGCATGGTATGTCTTTAGTGGCGCTAGGTTTTAAACCCATGAGACAATTTGACAGCACTATCCATGAGCTCAGGGCCATGGCCGCTCAGCTATCACTGCCGCTTTTTAAATTTTTAAATTTGTTTTATTGTTATTTTAATATTTTTTTCTTTTTATGGATAGTCACTTTCTTACTAGCCGAATTTTTCTTTTGTATTTTTTTACCCCTCCCCTCCCTCAAAATTTTTGTTGGTATTTATGTGTTATCGCAACCTATTTGCGACATTGTGTGAAACGAAGCACCTGGTTGCTGATTCAGCACATACCTCACTTAGGAAATCAAGGTTGCCAACTTGGCAAGTTATTAATAGAGCTGGTGATTGATGCGATAATATATAACCATTAAGTACCATATTTTTTAAGATGATTTTAAAAATATGTAATTAAGATTTTTTACTGAATGTTTTTGTATAACTTTTTTGGAATGGCTTATCCTTTGTAAATATTTTTCTTCTTGTTGGAAGAGGTCAAAAGACTAATCATACATGTTGGGTTTTTTCCTTTCCAAATATGATAATGATATGATTCAATGTATAAAAGGTTAAATATTAAATTTAATGTTTTTCTGCTGTGCTGCTTTGAATTTTTAAAATAAGCAAATTTTAATTTTTTAAGGAATGGTATGCTTTTTCATTTAAGAATGTTACGTTAATTTCAGAATTCTTCGTATATTTATTATGGTGTAAATAAGTTACTGGACTTCCTATAATTTTTATGATAAGTAATAGTAATAGTAGCATATTTGGAAGCTTCAGTTGATTAAATTACCACATTAAAATTGAATAAAAGAAAACCTTTAACCATAGAAATGAGCCTCAGAATATATTGAATTGGATTTGATACCCTTTTCCTAATTTCCACAACTTTAATTTGCCTTTATAAGAAGAACCAGTGATTATCATAAAAATTTAATTTTTCTGTTACCTAAATAAATTAGTGATAAATCAGTTACTACAAGAAGATACCTTAGCCAATTCCAGTGAATTGGTACCACCAAATTTGCAAGAAACAATATCTGCTGTCCAGAGATTAAAAACTACAACAAACATGTAATCAGTCTCAAACAGGCACAATTCATAATATATGAAGTTAATATAATATAAGAACTATGGAGTTTTCCATAGAATCATTCAGATTGTTTGGGTTTTTGAAAAGATGCAATAAGATTGACTTTATAAGCATTGTATGCCCAATCTTTAAAAAAAAAGAAGATTCCTTAGCCTTTGGGGAGGAATAAGTTTACTGTCCACTTGCTACAAAGTTTTCTCAAGTAATTGTATAAGAGGCTTGTTCCTTATATAAAATAGTATTGTTGGTGACTATCACTGTAGGTTCTGTGCAGTTAACTCCACTGTAAATTATATCTTTGGCTTTAGACAAATTATGGAAAATTCCTTTGAACTTAATATTGATTTACATCTCTTGTTTATTGGCTATAAAATGGTTGATTCCACTGATCATAATTAATTATTTAAAGATATGTTTTTAGTAAGGACCTATTACAAGGATGCCTTTGTTGTGGTTTTCTCCTCGGAAAAGGGAGTTAGACACAAGGAGATGCCCTCTTGTGCCTTTTATTCAAAATTGTGTTGGAGAGGGTCATTAGAAAGTCTGGAGTAAATACTAGGAAGGAAAACTGTTAAGTGCTGATGTTTGCAAATAACATAACTCTGGTGGCCAGAAGTAAAAGTGTTTTAATTGAGCCATTTGAAATTATTTAGAGGGGAGGGTAAGCCAGTGGACCTTATTATTAAGCAAGATGAAACTAAATATATGATTATTATTGTAAAACTTACACCCCAATACATCTCTTAATTCAGTATTATAAATTTGAAACAGTTATAGAATTCATTTACCTGGGAACAATATTTAATAAAAACAATAATATATCTTACCTGAAATAAAGAGACAAATGTTTGCACCTATTAAAGCTTTTTGTGAATTGAAAAGCATTTACTTAAATCCGGATTTTTATCTAGAAAGACTTTATTACATTACAGAAAGACAAGTTATTACACTACAAAACCCTAGTTGTCCTGCCTTACTTATGCTTTGAAGACCTAGACTATGGCTATGAAGGAGGAAGGAATTTTAGGTGCTTTTGAATGCACAATTCTGAGAAGTGTTTTTACAGGAATTTCCAGAAAATGACAATTTGATGTTGAAGATGCAACAGCAAATTAACATCAAATGTTCAAAGACCGAGATGTTCATTACATTAAAATAAGCTGACTCAGTTGGATTGGGTACATTTTTTCTGTATGAATAACTGTGACACTCTGTTTAAGCAATAGAGGGCACTGTTTCAACAGCAGTACTGTGCAATTGTTTCTTCAAGAGAAAGAGTTATGTTTAAGTCTAGAGAGAGAAAAAGAGAGAGGAACACACATATGAGAGTGTCAGAGTAAAATTTGAGAGGTTGTATAATATTTGAGAGTTGTTTAGTATAGTTTCAAAATAAAGCTGCTTTTGTTGAAATAACATTGGAGTTAATTTAGATAGTGATATCAACACTCTAAAAGAAATCTTTTTAACTAGACCATGTAATACAAGAAAAAGATCTAGACTTCGATTGATAGTTGCAGTACAGCTGGATTGTTTGGCTGCCAGTAGAGGTGGTTGCAAACATTTGGTTCTCCAGGCTGTGGCTTATCCTGGGCTATTCTGCTGCTGACGAAAACAGTTGCTGTAATGTACTTTTACTTATATTTGTCTTTATCATCTTTTTGAGAGTTTGTTTTCTTTATTTTCAGTTGCACACGTAAGCATTTAAGGGTACCCTAATGCAAAAAAAAAGTACAGTAAAAACAACGATTTAATTTTTATTCTATTATTTTGAATGTGTGTGTTTTGCTTTACACACACACAGTTCACATAAAGAATTATCTTTATATGCAAAGTATATAAAGAGTTAACAGAAGGTTTTATTTAAGTACTAGAATTGTATTTTCCTGCTTTTTTTCTCTCTCTTAAGAAGCTTGAGTGTGTCTCATTAAAGAATACAGAAATCAGTTGAGCAAGTTTCTGACATAGTAATAATTGTGACTTATAGAGATTACAGATTATTTGTCAAAGAAATCAGTGCTTACATTGGATGAAATCTAGTCATAGAGATGGGATTATGGAATTAGTGGATGCTGGGGGTAGGACAAAAGGACCTACAGGTCGCATTGCACCAACCTTGTAGTTATATACTTGTGTAGACAACCATTTAGTAGTTATGCAAATTACTGATTTCTTCATGTTCCAAAAGTCAAACAAGGCTTTTACTTTAATAATATCCCCTTTGTTTTTCTTATATTATTTGGTATTTTTTATCCTTCTTGGGATTGGTATAGTGAATGGCCAATAATATACATTTCAGTAATTATGTGAAAAATTTTTTTACTTGATTCTAGAAAAATAAAAGCATTCCATTGTTTAAAATTGTTATTATTTTACATATATTAAACCTGTATTGCAATTTCTTAAATTAAGAACTTCAACGAACTTACTCTTTTTTTTTCAAAATTTAAATTTTTTCAAGTGATTTTGCTAGAATAGTTTTGAAACAAAATTTTTATTGTGATTAATTGAATTTTAAAAATATTTTAGGTATGATTTGCGCTGCTCGATACAGTTTAGATAAACAATGGTACCGAGCTAAAGTAATTGGCTTGCCTGGAGGTGCAAAAGTCAAAGTACAGTATGTAGATTTTGGAAACTGTGAAATAATCCACCATAAATATTTGCGAAAGCTTTTTGATAAATTTTTCAAGTTAAATATACAAGCCATTTCTTGTAAATTAGCTCAAGTGACATATGGTGATGCTTTGGGCTGGAATAAAAAGGTAGATTCCTCTTAATAATTTTGCCTTTAATTTTTATGCTTTAGAATAAGAAATGAGATTCAAACTTGGAAAATTTTTTTTTTCATGATAGAAACTTACTTCATCATTAATATTATAACTTAACTATAATATAAAGAACAGAATTTTCCTACTCATATCTGATTAAATAAGTTCTTTTTTTCCTTTTTTGATAAACATGTTCCTATTTCTACTTTTAAGTCACAAAGTTAAAGGGATTTTAATTTTATATGCTTAGCTTTTTTTAAATGCATATTTAGATAACTTTTCAAATTTAAATATATAAGTAAATAAATATGAATATGCAAACATATTAGAATATTTTCATGTTTTACTGTTGAAAAATGACTTCCATATTTTGGACCTGTTATATTATTAACATTGGTGACCTTAGATGAAATAATTTTGTAAGTATATTTAAGTTCTAAAAATTTGATTTAGTTGCATATTAAAAAAGTACTTAGGGGTTTTAAAGAGTAAAGTAACAAGCCATTCCGAGTAAAGGTTTATTCAGGAAATAAAAAAAATTATACAATGTAGGTCACCATTCGTTCCATCGATACACAAAACCAGCATCATAAAAATCAGTGTCAAGATTGTGCAACCATGTTAAGATGGCTTGCTGAAACTCAGCATCAATTCTGAAATGCTCTTAAGTGTTTCTTTAAAAGTCCAAAGAGATGGAAATCACTTGGTGCTTGGTCAAAAATGTTAGGAAGGTGGTCCAATATCTCCCACTGAAAACGCCTTTTCTTCACACCTGTCTTCATTACATAACACTTGTAATGTTCATTTTTACCTATTATTGATGAATTTCAACTGGAGAATTTTTCTTTAAATGCAAAAACCATATCACACTTCTTATTTCAATTATGGACCATGTTTTTGTCAAAGCATCCACCTTCTAACTGAGATTTAGTCATGTTCCTAGAGAATCAGCACCATATACCCACAACATTTGAATGCTGTTTCTCATTTTCATTATCTTCAGTGGGACTTTTGTCCTTACGGATAATTTGCACACCCATCAGAGCTCTTGTTACCCTACTTTTTGAAATACCTTAGTGCACAAATTTTTACTTTTAAATATATTCAGCTGATTATATATTTTTAATTATTTTTTTTTTAAGATTCTTAATTTTATTGAACCTGATGTTAAAACAATTGCTTACAGTTTATCATTTTTTTTTAATAATTACCTGTGGCTTACCATCATTTTCACTGCTTTATTAATCTTGAGTTTAAAAAATACTTTCCTACTTTTAGGCAACAGAATGGTTGACTAACCAAGTTTCACGAAAGCAGTTAACACTGAAATCATTAGGTGATTATTTTTTTATTGCAACAGTTATATTTGTATGAAGTATTTACTTTACTTTTTTCATTAAAAAATCGGAAATGTAATATGTATAAATCATTGCTAAAAATCTCATTCCATTATGACTTGGTTTGTATATTGAAACTAATCTAGATGAAAGAAAGAATTTTTTTTAGAGAACTTGGAACATTAGTCACAATGGAAGCCACAATAACTTAGTTGATAAAATAATAGTGAATTGTAGGCTCTAGGCCCAACCTGTCAGAAAATCATTGAATGTGGAATGATGGATATGCTGGAAAATGAAAAACATCACTAATAAAATCTTATTGTATAATTCTAGTTTGACAAAATTAAAGATAATTAGTAACTGTACTTTCTTATTTAAGAAATTAAATGCTTGAAAATGTTTTATTTAAAGTCTGAATTTAGAAACATTGTTACAAAATATTTTAATAACTTTTCATATCCCACTGAACAAGTTATACAGGGTGTCCAGCCTTAATATGACCCAATAGCTAATTCCCGAACCGTTCGGTTTAGATATGCACTTCCAATTTGAAAAATGTTTTATAACAGGTAAAGATTTTTTTTACGTGCTTTTCGAACCAAAAAACCCATTTGCAAAAAAATTACAAAAATTAATTTTATACGGTCCCCAGGTCCTATCACTTATATTTAAGAAAAGATGCAGTACACAAGAACAAAGTAAGCACAAAAAGTTTTATTTTATTACAATAAAAACTTGCCGAGTTATGGAACTTTGAAAATCCTATATTTCCTCCATTTTCTGGGCAATTTTCAAGAAGCTAGTATGGGGCCGTCTCCAAAGTGAAGTTAGTTGGAACTCTGCCAGGAAACTTTCGCTCTTGTGCATCACTTTTATGTAAATCGTTTTTAAATTTAAAAGAATACGTTAATTCTACAATAATTGAGTACTTAAGAAATAAAATTTATTCTGTGTAAGTGTAAAACATAGAAAAAATAAAATATTGTGGACAAAGAAGACATTTCAAAAGCAGTTAAAAAAAATAGACATGCTGCGGCTTCAGTCTGATTTACTGCATTTTTTTTGATCATGACGAATGTTAAGAATTTGTTGTGTAGTTGCTTGCAATTGCATACAGTCGTATTCTAATATTACGAATTCTAGTACGGGAGAACGAGATGTTTACAAATGAAGAATACTGCGAAATGGTACTGTTTTATGGGCAGTGTAATCAAAATAAGAGAGAGGCGGCAAGACTTTATTCCATTAAATTTCCCACTCGAAGACATCCATCTTATTGTACAATTGCCCGTGCTGTTCAACACTTGTATAAAACTGGGAGTTGTCATAGACGTATTCCCTTGTCTCATGCCACACCTCGTGCCTTCAAAATTATTAAAGTTAATTTGGTCATTCTGGTATAATAAAGCCCCTGATTCATGCTTGGCGCATCATTCCACATTATGCTATAATTTGAACGGCAAATCCTGTATTATTTTGCTGCTAATTGTTAAAACAAGCTGTTTTAATTTTTTCGGTACAAGTTGTATTTCTTTAATTTAATTTTTATTGTTTACAGCAATACAAATTGTCAATCTATGATGTTTACTATGATGTTTTAATATTACTATGATGTTTTTTTTTCTCTTTCTGTAGATAGTGAACTACTGCTCTCTAAATTTATATATGACCCCCTTTTCTGAGCAACTCAGATGCTTCAAATTTATGTTGGCATAACCCGGTCAGTTTTCATCGTAATAAAATGAAACCTTGTGTTTACTTTGCTTTTATGTACTGCATCTTTTCCTAAATATAAGTGATAGGACCTGGAGACCGTATAAAAAATTAATTTTTGTAATTTTTTTCTAAATGGGTTTTTTGGTTCGAAAAGCACGTAAAAAAATCTTTACCTGTTTTTAAAACATTTTTCAAATTGGAAGTGCATATCTAAACGGAACGGTTCGGGAATTAGCTATTGGGTCACATTAAGGCTGGACACCCTGTATATAAAATTTATAGAAGCTATCAAGATAAAAAGCATAAAAATATATATACACTCATATAATTTGCTTTCTGAAAAAGTTTATTTTATGGAATGAGTTGAAACCAAGAACCATTGGTTTTTTAAGCAAATTCCTATAAAATCTAATTTTATGATAATTATACATATCTAAAGAAAATTTAATGTTTTCACCATAGATTTTTAAATCATGTAAGTAAACCAATTTGTCATTCCATCATATCAAAATTAACTGCTATTTTTTTTAATTCTTTCTTTTTTTTAAAAAAAAGAAAGAATTTCAAAATATTTTTAAAAAAGAAATGAAACTTCTAAGTAATTTGAGTATTTTCTGATTTGTGAGAAATTAAATTGTTATTGTTACTCATATTTAAAAAAAGCTTTAAGAGTTACCTGGTATTTATGAATATAGAAATGTTGTATTTCATTAGCATACATTTTATGAATTAAAAGGAATATGAAAAAATACGGATAAAAATTAAGCTCACTTATAAAATTCTTGATCTTTCTCCTGATTTTAAAGCAAATAGTTTTAAAAAAGCTTTTATGGTAATATTTAATGTTTTCTTGGCTTTGTTTAGGTATGATACCAGGTGAAAATAAAACTGAGGTTGTTCTTTATTATAATGAAAATGATTCTGAAATATGTATCAATGCTTTATTGGTTGAAGAAGGCTTAGCAAAATCAACTGGTCCTTTGTAAGAATCCTTTTTATGAAAAAAATTTTAATTTTATTTTTTGTTAAGTATTTATTTACATGATATTCTTACTGTATATTCTTATGTATGATGCACACTTATAATGCAAGAAAATAGATCAAAATTTACAGATGCACATTATACGCCACATATAAAAAGGATAGCTTTTAAAATGAAAAAATTAGTATAAAAAATTAGATTTCTACATATATCTAAATACTATTTGTTTTAAAGAAAATAACATACCTTGTGAACTTTCCGTTTTGGGAAAAATGAAAAGTTTGTCATATTCACAGTCTTGTATATTTTCAGACACATCATCAAGTTTTATTATATTTTCACCATTACAATTACTCTGGTTCAGAAATAAATAATCATCTAGATTATTAGATGTACAACATTTTTCAATGAGTTTTTCCTTCTGTCTGATTCAATTTCATTCCATGCTTGTAAATTATATCCACTCACACACTATTTCTAAATATCAAATGATGACACATGTACATTTCATTTTCAAATTCAGGGCCGTGGGTAGCCTAGTGGTTAGAGCATCGGACTCCAGATCGGAAGGCCTGGGTTGGATGCCCAATGCCACCAAATATCCTCCGAGTACTCACGGAGAACATGCTCGTTAAATTAGTGGGTCTAAACAGTGTCTCCATCTATCGTGTTGTACCTAGCAAAATTGTACTGTCACCTTCATGGAGGCTCAAAGCTTAGGCAAATGACAGGCATAGATCTAGCCCGTTGCCATGATGAATTTCTTGGGCCTCGATCTGACTACATCAGACAGGTGGCATAAGTAACAACAACAAAAAAGATGTACAAGGGTGTCAAACTCAAAGATCAACTTGGGCCAAATAACCAAGGTTTAATTTTGGGAAGGCCACAAAAAAAAAATTAATATTCATAGAAATGTAAGCTTATTTCGAACAGTACATTATGATAAACATATGTAAAAGAACTAGAAAAATTTAATGTTTATGGCCTGATACTTGACATCCCTTCACTGCTACTATTTTGGGAGAAATTTTTATATTTTATTATGTATTATTGTGTGCTAATATACTGGCTGGGCCGCAAAATTGTTTGTTGTGGGTTGCAAGTTTGACAGCACTGATGGACATTATATGACAAATGTACCTGAAACTTAAAAAATACATTTTTAAAATTATAGGTATGTGTTATACACCAGTGCACATAATATATCACTATATATGATGTATATATGATAACTTTTCAAATGCCTAAAGAAATGAAAGATTGAAATTAGTAGCATTTTTGATTCAGTCCAAAATTTTTGTATTGACTATCTTATAACTTTTTATATACTTTAGCTCAGATGTCAGTGCTGTGAGGAAAAGAAGAGATAACTTTGTTCATAAAAATAATTCCAAGCCTTTAGCATCTGCAACATCTTTGTCTGGAGTAAATTCAGCTATGAATTATCCAGAACTTTTCAATGATATTGACATTCCTGTACTCCAAGAAGATGTAGAAAATCTTCAAATGGACATGTCACTTAATGATGCCATCACAGAAAAAGAGAAATGTCCTCGAAAAGATGCTGCTTCAAATAAGAAATATCCTTCCCTAGCAACCTCTCTTGATAGCAGTAATCATCCTGAAGTGCATGTCAGTCATGTAATATCACCTGGATCATTTTATATTCGAATGGCAGGAGATGAGGAGAAAAAGTTAAAACTGTAAGTTTGATTATTTTTTGAATTTTTTACAATATATATATAATATGGAGTATTTTTTTTATTTCAAACTTGAGTAAGTTAGTAATAATTATAATAAACTCTCAATGAATATGTATGCTGGAATCCATCAAAATTTAATACTTATCTTATTTTTAATTAAAATTTAAGATGACTTTTATTGCATTTTAAGGAGAATTTTCTCAAATTTTTCAGTCTTGGGAAAAAAATTTTTATTAGCAAAATTTTATACAATGTTTCTTAGTTATAAATTGATTTACATAATATTGTTTTTAGTATAAATTGATTGATACTTGCTCCAATGCTCATTTTCATTTAGTTTTGAAAAACTACTTTGCATAACCAGTTCACATTTAAAGCTAATTGTACTTTTAATTAGTTGTACTTTGATTTTCATATATGAATCAATGTACTTATTCCTGAATATTTGTAAGCTATTTTCATAGTAAACAAAACAAGTTCATGTTAACTTATCTCCAAGTTTATTGAATAAATGTGTGCTTTTTGTAATTTATCATATCCTTTCAAATTTTTTGTCCTATCTTAATTTTTTAAAAATATTTATTCTTTGACAGTATGAAATATGTCTTGCTAAAAGCATTTAATACTTGTATACTGTTTTGTTTTAGTGCACTATAAACTGTTTTTGCAGTACTTAATACAAATCTTGTGTATTGTATTTTTCTCCCTTTTTCATGTTATTCAAGTCAGCATTTTTTAATTCATATTTTTAGTTCATAAAATATTAATGAGCATAGAGTATTAAATTTATTTTTAAAAAGTGCTATTCAAATGTGTAAATTTATATGTCTGTTACATTTTCTAATCTTAGAAATCTTCCCCTTCTTCATACATAGTTCACTGTGAAGTTTTTGTTGTTGTTTAAATACATGTTTTTTTTCTCAAGAGTATTGTGGGAGTTATGTTGAGCAAAAATCATTCATGAATAAATACTTTCGTCAGCATTTAAAGATAAGTTTTTAATAATAGGTATTTAAGGATATTAAGTAAATTTTCACATATTTAATTGAAGGCTTAATTGAATAGAGTTATTTTTCTCAATCTGGTGGAAATTGCCCTTTTATTTGTTGTAAGTTAAAACTCAACTGTGTGGTTAAAATGATCCGACTAAGACACCAAAAAACGTTCAAGGAAAGATTTTTGTTGTTCTTAAAGTCGCCATCCTTCTTTCTATTCTAAAATCAGACAAAAAATAATTCTGGAATTGGACAGACCGCTTATTTCCCCAGGACATGGTATAATTTTTTTTTTTTTTTTACAAAATAACGATTTTTTGCAATTTTTTTTCCTTTTAAAATGAGTCAATTTTGACTGTTTTATAAGAAGAATTCTTCAATTTCTCTTTATCGCTTTCTAATTATTGTGATCAAATGAGCTTATATACTAGTTGTAAGTAAAAACTCAGCTGTTTGAAAGGATGATACCAACAAAACATTTGTTAATAGAATTGAGGAAATATTTAGCCCATATAATCTGTAAATAAAAGTGCATACCTTATTCAAGGTTAATAACATTGTTTTGTATGCAGGGGTTTCTAAAAAAATAATCCCTTAAAGTTTTCTGTGCTATATTCTAATTGAAATGTTATCTGTTTTTAATATAATAATTTGGCATTTTTAAAAAGTTCTAAGCATAAATGCATTGATATTTTTTAAATTTTATTTTCTGTTTATTGTTAGATTAATGAATGATTTGCAAAAAGCTTATGAAAATGTTGAAGAAGAACTTGTGGATTGTAGTGAAGGAAAGGCATATGCTGCATTTTGTACAAGCAAGCATATGTGGCTTAGAGGAACTGTTCTTGAAAAGCTTGCTGATAATAAAGTTAAAGTAATTTGTATTCAGTTGAAAAATTATCTATGCAAAAAGAATATTCTTTTTTTATTTTAAACACTTTTTGAAAAAAAAAATAGTTTGAATAATTATTTTTAACTATAGGTAAATTTAGGTATTTTTTTTATTTGCAATCTCTTTGTGTTCTTTTTTTATTGTATTTATTCTATTTCAATATGTAGATTCATTATGTTGATTATGGAAACACAGAAATTTTGGAAATGAAACATCTTCGCAAATTACTTGCAAAATTTAGTGAAGATAAATCATTTTCAGTACTTTGCCATCTTGATGGCATCATTCCTGCTGGTGACTCTTCAAAGTGGTCTCATTCTGCTTGTGATTATTTCCTACAATTAGTTGCTCCTCATGAACTTCTTTTGTTTTCTAGCAAGGTATGCTATAAATATGCATTCTATTTCTTAAGTAATCAATTTTTTTTAACTTCTCATTAATCTATTTATGTATACTTAGGATGAAATTTCCATTTTTAGTTTTATAATTGCATTGCAGTAAATTTTTTGTTTTGGTATATCAACCATAAGATTCTATTCATGTCAAGTTAATTTGATGCTCAGTTTTTTCCCACCCAAGTTAAGTAGATTGCTACTGGTACTGAAAAAAATAAGACTGTCACGGTTACCAAAGTTTATGTATAAGATAATAATTGGATGGAAAAGAATATGCTAGCTTTAGATAGAGTTACCAGAAATAAAAATATTATCATTAGTCTAAAATGTTTTACTTTAGAGCAACAATTCTTAAAGTTTTGATCGCCACGGCCCCCTCCATGTATCAACCTGAAATCGTACCCCCTCCATCAAATTTTGAACACCCTTCCTTGACTCCTAACACGTTACTGAGTGATTTATAAGTTCTAAGACTGCCTTTGCTATTTATACAGATTTTTATAACACTTCTTTTTTTCCTTAAAGGAAACAGTGAACATCTAATTATATATGTATATAAAAATATTGCAAAATACTAGTCTTAAATATATAAATAATGTAGATGAAAATAAATAAATAATACATGAGCAATTCAATTAGGGAATCAAGATGGATGAAATCATCATTGTATTGATGAGCTATGGGAATTCAGTTCTTAATTTTTACACACGTGTTTCTACTATATATTTTTTGAAAATGTTACATTTTAGTAATGGTGATGTAGCTGCAAACAATAAAAAGACTGAATTAATATTCTTGATCAAAATACAAGTTCTAGTAAATATTTTTATTGGGGATAGTTTAATGATCAAGTCTAAGATTACACATCTTTCTATTTTTCCGTGAGGTCTCTCAGAGTCTGTAAAAGGGGAAATCTTAACTTTAGATTAGAGACCTTCACAGACCCCCTAGAAAGGTGCTGTGGACCACAGTTTAAGGACTGCTGCTTTAGAGCTATTTGATTGGAAAATATTCTACCTATTTTACCCACTTGGCAACATTTTCACCCTTATGGTAACATGTTTAAATGTTGAAGAAATTTTTTCTGCAACACATGGGTTTTGAATTTTTTGTAAATTTTTAAAGAAAAACATGCTCTTAGCTTATGCATGGATTAACTTATACACTGGAGTGCAAAATTAAGAGAATTTCAGGTTTGGTTGATTATTTGTAGAATTACTAGACAGAATATAATGAAATTTTGATTGTATATAGAGTTAATATAATACAAAATATAACCATTCAGTAGTTATAATACATATGCATGATTGTGTTTCTCATCAGATTGCAACATTCGTCTTTGTCGAAAGGTATGAAACAGCAGTTGCAGAATAGAAAAAGGGGGGAGGTTAAGAGGGTATGATCTCCTCTTACAGATATATGTCTCGCACCATGATTTTATTCTGGAAATAAGGGAGTTTACGAGAACCTATGGCAATGGGTCCATTTGCTCAGCAATACCCTTTTCCTGCCCTAGATGGTTCTCGCAATTACCCTCCCCAGAGCATCCCAGGCATGCTCTATATGGTTGAGGTCTGGAGATCTTGCTGGCCAATCTATTCAGCAAATATCCTTACTTTCCAGAAATGCATCAACCAGATGAGTTGTATGTGGCCTTGTGTTGTCATCTATTAAAATGAAATCATGCCCAACTCCACCCTGGAAAAGCAAAAATAGAGCTTTAAGATCTCATCTTATACCTTACAGCAGTTACAGTGCCTCTTCCAAAGACATGGAGGTGTGTGCAGCCATCCAATGTGATGCCTACCCTGACCATCAAGCCTTCACTGCCATAAGGTTGATTTCCCAGACATTGCGCAATTTTAAACTGATTCTCCTGCTTGCAGAGCTGAGTGAGATGCTAACAACAGGGCTTCTTACAATCAGCCCTCTCTCATTAAATCTCAGAAGAATTTGTTCTCAAAACAGTCACTGTTAAAATTCGAGTTCCTGCGTCCACATACTACTAAGAAAAAAAGCTGAGAAGTTGTAGCATCATGTTATGTCTTGCTATGATGACAAATGGCAATCTTCTTTGACCATTGTGTCTCCTGGACGATCTGACCCTGTCTTTTGACAAATCCAGCACCTGAAACTGTTTTCATAAGTTGAGCATGACACTGGGGGTTAAATTGAATTCTCTGTAAATCTGGATTTAAGACTAGCCTGTTCCTATCCTAGCCACAGTTCACTGCCTCATTCCAACATCTAAATGTTGGGGGTTACTTATTTTTACAGTTTGAATTTTAATTTACCCGATTGCTGGAAAAAAAAAGAAAACCACCAAGAAATTTGGCTAGGTGTAATAGAGCAAACGAAACGGTGTTTGGTATGTGCCCTTATAAATTATGTTCGTCAACTAGCTGTGCCCCATACATACGATGTATAAGATATGCATCTTTGTTTCAAAAGCAGAATTTTTATGTTTCATTCAATTCTTTTCATGAAATTCAACTAAATATCCAAATGCTCTTTATTTTGAACTTCAGTGAATTTGGAAAATACTGGGGTAATTTTGGATTATGACCTTGTTTTCGGATCATGAATAGAATAGCTTTATCATCATATTTTCTGGAATAAAAAGGTAAATAATAATTGTTGGTGTAAATGGTTAAGAATTATTGATTGTTACCAATTGTAGTTAAAATAATGAGGAATGGGTGTAGTATTCTTTTTACTTCTAAAGTACAGAAACAATAAATTTAACTGTCCAATATGTTATATGGATTAAATTTCCAATCAAATATGTAAATGTGTCTAAATATTTATGAATAACAAGGGGCTTATGATGAGAAACTTCCAAGAATTTTTTTAAAAAAAAGAACTGTTTTGAGATATATTTATATATATATATATTCTGAGAATTCTAATATAAAGAAAATTTATTATTTTAAATTTAAATTTATTTAAAAGAATCTTTTGTTTTATAATGAAATGTAATTTATAATTATGATAAAATTGTTCATCAAATAATTTCAAATTGTACCTAAAATACATAATTTTTCATTCTTATTAAAATTAATATTATATATATATATATATAGGAATTATAATCAGATAGTCAATTAAAACTTTTGAAAGCTTTATTGATATCTGACATTTTGTATTGGCTAATTAAAGAAAAATTTAAAATTGTAACATTAAAAAATTTTTAATATTTCATTTTGAATGTGCATTACATTTTTTTTTGTTTGGTTACAAAGACATAAGATAATTTTATCAAATTTTATATTCTAAATAACTATTAATAAGGAATCAAAAGTGCTGTATAAATGTCTTTCTTCATATTTAAATATGCATTCATTGAATTTTAGTGATTTTTACAAATATTGTTGCAATATGGTATTTTAATTTCTTAGGGTGATATTGATGAAGAAACAAAGTCTTTGCCTTCTGATCTGCTTATTGAGAAATTAATAAGAGGTGGAGCTCTTGAACCAACACAAATTGAATTTGTTAGTTTAACTGATTTAATTTTAAAGAAGGGCTATGCACTTCCCTCTCGAAAGTAAATCTTGTTCCTTTTATTATATTTTTTATTATATTTTAAAATAAATATTAGTACTAAATTTTCTAAAATAGTAATGTTTATTCATAATGTGAGTCATCAACTAAAATTTATACAGATTTTTAATATCATTTACTAAAAATTAAGTAACGAACTGCAATGCTAAACTCAATGCAAGAGACTGTTTAATAATTACAGAGGAGTTTGAAAAATCTCTGTAAACTGTTGCTTAGTAAATTTCTCTGCATTTAGCTTGAATAATTCAATTTACTTAGCATTTTAAATGAGAACAGTTATAAACATTAAATTTGTCAATATGATGAAGAAAATAACACTGCATCCTTTCTGCATATTCTGAAACTAGAGATTGGCTCCCTTGAATCTCTTTTTCACTATAAAAGGGCACTTATTCTCTATAAAAGAGTTTCATTTTTATGTTTCACATTCTACCTCCAGTTCTTGGGAATTACCCTTTATGAGGAGCCAGCAGAATTCATAGTTTTTGGCTTTCTTCCTTTTCTTAGGGGTATCATTGAAGCAGCATTTTTGTTTTTATACAGATGAAGGGAAACTGTGTGATAGGACCAAGAACTTTATCCAGGTTCTTGGAGTGGAGTACCAACTCCACTATGAGCTGTCATTTTATAAGAAATATAGCCTCTATTCACATCAGCTTTAGACTTACAATAACTTTATGGGATGATAATAAGAGCTCTAGTTGGGTAATGAATACTACCAGGTTGTGAAGCATTTTCCCATGCTGTATCATGTTCTTATTTTTTCATTGACTAGGTTGGTAAAGATTTTGACCAGATGAAGATGATTTACTTTCATGTGGTCAATCATGTTGATTTGGACTGGGTGCTTGAGGATGGTTGCCTGAGGGGGAGGATGTAAGCAGCTCTTTTCATCTGTCGTAAGACTGGAAGGAGTTTAACTTTCAAATAATCGACATTCTCCATTATAGGCAAATGTTTCAAACTTCATTTGATTTGTCCATAATTCATGTCTCAGTGCGATTAGGTTTTTTCTTTAAAGCTATGGACTCTAAGACTAATAGAACTTTCAGATTAATTACCTTACATAGGCTGTTTCATAATCATCCAACTTTTGATGAATCAAAAGTTTTTGATGTTTTTGCAGGTATTTGTTAAGAATGTGGAGATGATGTAGTAGAACATAATGATGTGGAGATGTAGAATGTAAGAATGAAGAGATTTCATTTTCAGTTCTTCGTGAAATTATGTTCAAGAGATGAAAAGTATTTGCCTATGGTTTGGGTGATTTGATTTTGAATTAGTTGTATTTTGCTGAAATAAGTATTTGCTGTGGCATCACATGTAGGACAAGCATACAATAGAATGAGACAAAGAATTTTCTTCTAAACACAAAGTTTGTTATGGAGACAGAACTTTGACTTTTTACCCATAAATTCAATAACAGAAAAATAATTTTTCCACTACATGCACATTAAATGTTTTTTATATGCATTTTAAAGATAAACTTACTGTCAACATTGAATCCAAGATGCTTGCCTTCTACGTTCATTTGATTGGTCTATTGAAGAGGTAGAAGAGATATTGAATTGTGTGAGAATGCTGTTTATGATAAATGACTGCATTAGATTTGTCTGTGTGGATTGGGATTTGCCATTTAGTTTACCATTTTTCAAATTTTTTCAAGTAGCTTTGCATTGTCTTTTAATTTCATTCAGGATTTGATTATTTGCTAGAGTTGCTGCATCATTTATAAAAAGACATATTGTGATAATAGGATCTTCTGGGAAATCACTTGTGTAAATATTATATAATATAGAGCTGAGTATGTTTTCAGGAAGTGTTCCTGCAAAGGTGTAGTCATACATATTTTTTTGTACAAAGCTAATGAGACTAATCAGTCTATAGTTTTTAGGAAACTTTAGTTCTTTGCCTGTTTAGGTAATTATGAAAACTTTTTTCTATTCTTCCAAGAAATAATTTAGTGTGATGCACTTGCTGAAATTTTTTCATCATACATGAGCTACTGCATTTAATGGTAGGACTTTTAGTGCAATAATCTTAATGGAGTCATTTCCTACAGCTTTCCTGTTTTTTAAGTTTTGGATAAAATTCATCTCATCTAATGAGATCAGGAGAGTAGTGTGGATGTTGGCAGTGCAGTTTAGAAATTTTCTGACATTTCTTGCAACTGTTTCAATAAAATCATAAGTATGGCTAATGGGGCTAAGAATTTAATTTGGGGCTAAGGGAGCTATTTTCAGTAGGTAATCAGTAAGTATATTTTTCCTGTAGGAAATATCGTTTCTGATTTCACTCTATATTTTATTTAATTTGTTTATGGGGAGGGATATCTCTCTTGTTTCCCAATTCTTTTTCAAATTGTATTTTTCCTTTGATTTTATCTTTAATAGATTAGGGAATGCTCAGAGATGGATAATGGGGTGCTTTAAATTTGCTACTAGTTTGGATAGCATTGCTTGTAATGGAATTTAAATTGGTTTCAACATTATTGAATTCATTAGTGTTAGAGATAGAAAGGCTGCCAAGTATGGAGTTACAGGGCATGTCTTAATTGTAAGCTTGTAAGAATTTGGCATGTGGTGGGAAATAAGTTTGTCACTTAATGATATAGAATAATTTAAGAAATTTTAATGGGTAACACAAGTAAAAGATATATTATGTATTTGGCTTCTTTTGTGGTGGCCTTTTATTTATCTGTCTTTCAAGACCTCACTTTCTTTCAAATATTCGTAAGATGATGATAATATTTGTACTGATCAAAAGTTTCTGCAGATCTAGGAATGGAGTGCAGAATATTTGTTGTAACCATGGATGCATGCATTGTAGCAGCACTTTTGCTAGAGGTGGGGGCAGTAGTGATTGGTTGTAATTTCATATGTCTTTATTCAAATGGTTCCTCGTGTTTTTGTGTGTGTTAATTTGCATTTTTTGTCTATCTTTTTAATCCTAGTGTCCATTATTGTTTCCAAAAATGGAATTGTTCATCATAATTTTTACAAGTTATAATTAAATTGCCTTGTCTATAACTCTCATTGTTTTTTTAATTTCTAATTTTAGTTCTAATTTTAAACCATCTTTGTAGGCTTATTGATTTTCAACAAAATTTTCTGATTCTGAAATGTTGCATATTTAAAAATGTCATAAAAGAGGAATCCCTTGGTTTTAGATGATATAGTGACTAAATAACCCTTCTCTAGCAAAATATACAATTAATAGCATGTAATTAAAATTTTATTTAAGTGCTTTTGATTTAACTTTGCGAACTCAATTCACATAGAGTGCGTTTAAGAAATCAAATATTTTTAAGTTTAATTTTTGGGGGAACATGCTTTTTATTTTCAAATTAAATAATAGTCAACTTTTTTGTATTTATATTTTCTTTCTTTATTGTGAAATTATATTACAAACAACTATATGGTTTCTTAAATTTATTTCTGCTGACAATTAATAAGTAGAACTGCCATATGAATGAATATCATTGTCATTTATATATGGAACATTACACCAACAAATGAAATTTTTACTGCACTTAATATTATATATATTTTATTGTCATAAAGTAATGTATATATCTCTAATTAAGTTTATCTTTTTTTTCCAACAGAAGATGTACCAATCAGTCAAGTGTTAAAGTTACATTAGATATTCCAGTTAATCAAGCTACATTGATATCCAACTCTGAAACTGAACAAAAATCTTCAAACAATGAAGTAATTTCGCTTGAACAAATTCCAATAGAAACAAATGAGATAGTGCCACTTGAAGAACTTCCAAGTGTAACAAATGAGGTAGTTCCATTTGAAAAAACAGAATTACCTCCTGAAAAACCAACTTTTCAATGGAAACCTGCTGTGCCTCCATTAGAAGAAACATTTAAAGGTTTTGTTACTAACGTAGGTGAAGATGGAAGTATTCATCTGTATGTTTTACAAAATGGTAAGGCAAAGGGAGAGGAGAGGGAATGTAGATTACCATTTTAATATAAGTTTCTGAAATTAATTGTACGCTTGTTCTTTTCAGGTAAAAGTCAAGTTGAAACGATAACAAAAGCTTTGCAGTTCAAATATAATAAATCAAAGCATACACTCCTAAAGAAAGCTCCTCCAATTGGGGAAGCTTGCATAGCTAAATTTTCTGTAGATAAGGCATGGTATCGGGGAGAAATTATAAATGTATATTCTGAAAAAGTGAAGGTAAGTATTCAATTTTCTTTTTTAATATGATCTTTTTCTTCATAGTACGCTCAACAATATATTTTTATTTGTTTATTTGTGTGTAACTAGTACTTTTTTTTGTATAGGTCAATTTTGTTGATTATGGAAATAATGAAATTGTTCCTTTGTCAGAAATTAGAACTGACCTTATTATGCGAGATTTTCCTCGACAGTGCTTAGAGTGTGCTTTATTTGGGTTTAATATTGTAAGTAACTTTTGAGAAGTTCTTCATACCTAATTAAAGAACTTTATGTTTTTGAAATTGATATGTAATATATATATATATACAATGGTGGCTGAATTTGTGGAAATTTTTGTTTTTTAAATTTGTATGCGTACAGAAAATGTTATGCTTCACAAAATGTAAAGGCATATATATCATTTTAAAGAATATTTATTACTGAATTCAATTAAAAAGAATCAAATATTTGCAATACAAAAAAAAATTAAGCTGCAATAATTTTCGATATACATTAGATACTGATGATAGCAGTGAGTTATCAGTACTTAGTAGAGTAGCCTTTATTTTTCATTACAACTTCAAATCTATATTTTGTTGAGCTGACAATAGTCTCAAGCTTTCCTTTCATTATTACATGATGCCAGGAAACAATTATAGCCTCAATTAGTTCCCTTTTATTGGCTGATTGCCTTATTCAGAGAAGAGTTTTCAAACAGTGCCACGAGTTATCGATAGAATTAAGGTTAGGATTGTTTCCTGGCCAGGTAAGCAATAATATTTAGTCAAGAAGCAATAACATCAGTTAAAAGAGTAGATTAAACACTTAGAAAGAAATGTAATATTATTGTGTTTTGAGAAAGTGGCCTTTAATATAGTGAAATTGCAAGATAGGTGGATGGTTCAGTGACTGCATCCGAAGTCCAAAAGTTTTGCATATGATATCAAGAGAAAAATTCAATAAAAAATAAAGCAGGAAAGGACTGAAAAATGTGCAACACATATGTTAATGACAGAAGAATAAAAGGACTATGTCTCCCAGATAAAACAATGTCATCAATGGCCATCAAAAGCAAACTAAATTATGCTGGAGTTTCTGCCAATTCAAGAACAATCAGGAGAAGATTAACACATGTTCAATTAAGAGGTAGAAGTCAATGAAAAAAGCCTTATCTCAATTTACAGCAGTGCAGATAAGGTCTATAGTGGGAAAAGGAACACATTAATTGGTCAGTGGTCACAAGTTATATGGAGCAATGAAACTAAGATATCATTATTCGATAGTGATGGGTAAAAATATGTAAGCCATAGAATAAGAGAATAGCTACACCCTGATTGCATTCAGGCAACTGTTCAGAACCCACTTACTTTTATAATTTGACCATATATGTCAGCATGGTCATAATTATATAACTTGACCTTCAAGTCTTTGATGGAACTCTGAATGCCAGAAAGTACACTGATGCTATTTTAGGACCCAAATTTCTACCTTCAATCAGGGATCCCATTCACAATAATACTTCATTTATTTTTCAGTAGAATAATTCTCCTTGCTACAAAGCAAAATTATCAAAAGAGTGGTTTTATACAAAGAGCATTGAACTGTTGTCCTGGTCAGAAAATAGTCCTGACCTCATTCATATTGATAACTTGTGGCACTTTTTGAAAGTTCTTGTCTGAATGAGGCTCCCATCAAATAAAAGGGAACTAATTGAAGCTGTAATTGTTTCCTGGCATCATTTATTAATGAAGGAAGAGCTTAAGACTATCATCAACTCAGTGAAATATCAATGTGAAACTAATAAAAAATAAAGGCTACCCTACAATGTACTGATGACTCACTGCAATCATCAGTGTTTGATGTATTCTGAATGATTAATTTTTTT
Source organism: Trichonephila clavata (assembly GCA_019973975.1). Lineage (NCBI taxonomy): Eukaryota > Metazoa > Arthropoda > Arachnida > Araneae > Nephilidae > Trichonephila > Trichonephila clavata. Next base: position 91,400 of record BMAO01026945.1, read on the forward strand.
TTTGTATTGCAGATACTTGAATTTTTTTGCATTGAATTCAGTATCAAATTCTCTTTGAAATGTTATATACGAATTTGCATTTTGTGAAATGTAACATTTTCTATAAGCATATTTATTTAAGAAACATAAAAATTTCCAAAAGTATCCATAATTTTGGCCACCACTATATACATATACATAAATATACCTTTTTCCAATTTGTCAGATAAACTAAAATATTTTAAACTTAGCATGCATGCCATGTGCATGTGTGTTTGTGTGTATAAAAATTTTGTTTCTATATATTTTCTATTTCCTTTTATGTACTTATTTTGATGTTTTGTGAAATTTTTGCTTTGTTATTTATTTTATCATACTTTGAAATGTACTTCATGGTTTTCCTTCATATTTATTTCATACATTCATCTGGTTTCTTTGTGCCTATTTATGTATACATTCTTTAAATATTCAGAGCATAAAGATATGGATATAGCATTAGCCTGATTGCTTGTAACTAATTTTCAATGCAGCTAAGATTCAAAAATTTAATCATGAATGCTGCTGATTTATTAATTTTATTACTTTGAAGAGGAAATATTGTTTGGAATTTATGGTATATTTAATGCATTAAAGAACACATTTGTGAAAAACAAAGATTACAATAAGAATATTTATAATTTATTTTTCATATATGCTTCAAATTTCAATCTCTAGCTCATTCAAGAATCTCTAAAATACTTCATTTTGATATCTTTGATTTCTTTCATGATTATATATTTTAGACTGCTACTAGCAAGTGGGATGAAGATCTTCTAATATTTTTGCATACTCAGTTAGTGGAAGCTGAAGTTACTGTTGAAGTTAAGGTGAGTATAGAATGTTACCTGTTTTATGTCTATAGTAGTACTTTTTATTTGTAAGAATATTTAGCTTATATAGCTATTTAAATTGTATGAAATCGAATTTAATCAAAAGAAAAACAAAGGTTCTATTGTATAAAAGTCTTTTAAGATTAGTATTAACTTATGCATGTGAAACTTGGTCCTTGTCTCGATCAGATGAGAACATGATAAGTATCTACGAAGGGAAGATTTTAAGATTTATTTTTGGTGGAATTCAAAAAAATGGAGCATGTTGAAGAAGATCAAATTTCGAGCTCTATCAATCATATAAAGAATTTGACATTGTTAACTTCATCAAAATACAACAAAGTAAATGAGCAGGTCACGTTGTGGGAATGGATGAAGACCACACCACTAAAAAAAAGTCTTCAATGCCCAACCAATTGGCACACAAAGAAAGGGCAGGCCAAATCTGAGGTGGATTGATGGCCTAGAAAAATATCTCCTAGTTTAGAGAATTAAGAATTGGAGAACACTAGCAGGAAGAAGGCTAGCCTGGAAAAGGCTTCTTGAGAAGGCCCACCCTGGGCTTTTGAGCAACTGAGGAAGGAAGGAACCTATTTAATTACATGTTAAAATATTGCCTAAATTACAGTTATTGTTTAGGAATCATGCATACTTCTATCAATTTGTAAAATTTATAGAAAAAGGAATTTTTGTTTTTCCATGCTGCAATTGGTTTCTTCAAGTTTTTGTGTGAGTACACATCACAGTTTTTAAACCTTTTTTGTTCTAAAGACAATTATTATTTCAATAGAAAGGGAATAAAATCCTTCTCAGAGTAACATTTTTGAATACCTAACTAGAGAAATTAGTATTGAAGTAAATGAAAAAAAAACATTTACAAATATATTACTCATTAACATATGTACTCATTAATATTTACTCATTAATCAACATGAGAGCTATTTATATTCAATGAGAATACTGAACTGTGACTTACTGTGAGTGAGTGAAATGCATGTCATTCCGAGCATCTAATTGATTTCTGTTGAGCTTCTAATTGATTTCTGAGGCTGCGGTGGCCGAGTGGTCTAGGCATCGGATCATGGCTAGCGTGTCGTGAGTTCGATCCTAGTACCACTAAAGATCCGCCGTGTAGGGGAGCGATGCACGTTAAATCTTTCGAGAGCTCAAACGTTCTCCCGTTGGTGTGGTGTGGTAGTTCGGAGAGGGGGTGCCAGCTCAGGTGTCGTCCGCGTCACTTGACCATGGTTCAAAATTACGCGGACCGTCGCCAAAAGCCCTCGTGTTGCTAATCAGTGCGACGTTAATATTCTCTCACTCACTCTAATTGATTTCTGAACTGCTTTTTACTTTAAAAATACAGATTTGCAAAGATATGTTGTGAATGTAGCTAGGCTTCTGCCCTGAGCATCAGAATTCACTGAGATCTCATGAATTAAAATTTAAACATTGTAAATACTTTGTTCTGAAATAAAAAAATTCATCTGTATTCTAGTATCTTCTGTACAATTATACATCATAAAGAAAAGAATTGAAATTGTATGAGTAAACTTTCTTGAATGATGTGTTCCTGGTTGATTTTTCTATCTATGACTCCATGTGCATGCATGGTTTTAGAACAGTTACGTTAAACAGCGTTGTTAAATTTATTCCAAAGTGGTGCGCAAAATTGAGAGAATTCGTATATTAATTGGAATTTCTCAAAAATACTGAATGGTTGGTAAAATTAATGTTTCCCTCAAAACTGTAAAATTTCAGTTCAGATTACATAAGTATACACATAGATTCTGATTGTCCATACTGCTGCTGAGACAGCAACTAAAGGGCTTTATTTTCATGAACCGCATGCTTTAGTATACCCCTCTATATTACCTGTGAGTAAGGTAGGTAACTTGAATCATCACTTTTCAGGCTATTTGCAATTCTGCTTGGAATAAAACTACACAGAACTATTGTTTATAACCTAGACTGCAATGGCATGGTTGAGTTATTTTAATAACCATTGAGACCAACAATAACCTACTTGTTAACAATTGATTAACAGTCATACCTCATTTGGATTGATGTCTATTACTTTGGGTTGTTGTTCTCAAAGATGTCCATTAGCATCCATGAAATATGTTTTACTTGCATCTTTTGTTTACAACATGATATACTCCTTACAGTGTCAGTATGATGAATTCTTCCTTGTGTTAAGCTGACTTTCAAAGATTTAGTGAGTTCAGTGAAAGCAGCAGTCAAATCTATCTTCATAGAAAGAATGAAACCAATTTATACACTTGAGGCACTATTTCCTCTGCAGGCCCAGAAACCTAACTACAACACTCTGCTACAGACAAGTCCACTTTCTAGACAGATTCATCTCTTAGTGTTTCAGAGACGTGGAGAGGAATAGTGTAGTGCCTTATTTTTGGATCATTTTTATGTGTTTTTCTACAACTTAGCAACAACCATCTGCTTTGATGTTTTTCGAATTAAGTGAGCCAATCGGCCCCTATTGTTCCACAGTTACAAGTGTCTGTTACTCGCTCTTGCTTGCCAATTATGAAATCACAATTTCATGAATCATTTTAAAGTTGTACATAGTTGTATTTTTAATGCCTAAAATATGACCATTTAACCATATCTTCAAATAAAGATATATATATGGGTGTATATGCTCCCTATGTGTTCTTGGACATAAAAAATACTCTGAGAATTTGAAAAAAATCCAAGCTTTATTTTCCTTTATTTTTTTAGTAAAACATTTTTTTAGTAAATTAAAGTGTCATGTGAAATTACATAAAAATTTATCATGGATTTTATAGTTAAGTTTCAAAAACTATTCTTTAATTGGTATTTTTTAATTATTTTTTGTTAATGTAATATGTATCTAAATAGCTAATTGTTTTTTAACATTAAACTTATTATTTGTTGGAATATTAATAAATTTTGTACTAATTTTAATTATTTTATGAAATGTCTTTTCTCCATAACTTCATTTTCCCAAGTCTTTTTAGTAACTATTATTGAATTTTTAATGTAGTTTTTTTTCTCTCTCTTCGTAAAAATATTTTTGGAGGAAGGATTTGCTGAAACCACTTAATTTAATTTATACAACTTACTGTAACTGTGTATATATGTATAACTTTTTAAGGCACCACCTGATGCATATGGTAGACTTCAGTGTGTAATTACTACTGCCTCAGGAATTAATGTTGCTGAACTGTTATTAAGCATGGGATTTACTGATCTATCTGAAAATTCTGATCAAGTAAGCAAAAATACTTTTTGAATTTTTTTTCTGTTAATAAATTTATGGTTTTTAATTTTAGAGTCAATGAAATTAAGTAGCCATTATATTTTTACTGGTGTAAAAATTTTAAGTTGAAATTTTTTTTCATAAGTGAACACATTTTGTCTGCTTTAAGACTTAATTTCAACAAAAATTTTTAGATTTAAAAATCAAAATTTTAAAATAGTTTATTATTTAGAATTATTTTAAAAATTCAGGCAGTGCAATTATATGTATATATATAAAAATTTTAATAGAATTTTGTGATGTGTAGCTTATGTTAAGTAATTAATCAATTTATCTTGATATGGTTTACTCTATATCAGAGGTTCTTAAACTGGAATCCACTAACCCCTGGGGTTCCTCAATGCCTTTTTAGAGGGCTTGTAAAATCTCTCATGTAATCTTAAAATTTCACTCTGCTACAGACTCTGAAAGACCTCAAATTGAAAGATGTATCATCCTAGACTAGTGCACTAAATTACTCCCAATTTAAAAACTCTACTAGAACATGTGTTTTGATCAAGTCTGGGAGAAGTGTTCAAAACCTTGGGGATCCACAACGCCAGGTTGATACATAAAAAGGGACTGCAACAATCAAAAGTTTAACGATCACTGCTCTATAACATATTTAATTAATTCATTGCAGTTCTTTTTTGCCAAGCAACAATGACTTGGCAATGTCTCACCAAAACCAAACATTGTTTATGTAATGACAGTATATACTCACATCTCTAATGTGAAAACTTTTAAATAAACTATTTTTAAGTCTTGTATCTCTCACCTAGAGCTTTAAAATATATATATGCTATACTATACTATTCGAAATAAATTGGACAAATGGGGAAATACGATTTTTTTTAAAACCTTAACTTTTAATCTGTACATATCTTAAGTAGACTGAAAAATCTCAATATTAGTATAAAGCATGTTCTCTTTTAGCAGAAATGACCTCTTGAATATGTTTTGGCATTGACTCCGCTAGTGTAGCGCACATGTTCTTGAATTTATCATCGAGGAACTATACTTATACAGAAATTTTTATCATTTGTTCTGTTGCCTTGAGATTCTTCTTAGCTAAACGATTCTTGAGAATATACCATAAGTTCTCAATAGGATTTAGGTCTAGTGAATTACCAGGTTGATCAAGCATTTGTATTTTATTTTCCTGCATAAAAGTCTGGAATAATTTTGAAGTGTGACAAAGAGCCAATTCATGTTGAAGTGTTCCATCGAATACATCCATGAATTGAGCATTCCTACTGCATAATATTTCTATGTATTTAACGGAATTCATCATGCCGTTAAGAGGAAGTAAGTTTCCAGTGCCAGTAAGTTCTTGTGAAAAAAACAACAACCCAAACATCTCTTTAGAAGGGTATTTTGCAGTCTGTTGGAAATGATCTGGTAGCAGAGTTTGACTTTCACTTCATCTTACTATAATTGATTTGTATTCCTGCATAAATAAATGTGTTTAATCACTGAAAATTACCTGCTTCTAGTTGTTAACAGTCCCAGATCGTTATTTTTTGGGCCATGCTAAACATTTTATATCATTTTCTGAGTTAGAAATTGTTTTCCCCTCAGGCTTATTGCCTTATGGCCTATTTCCAGAAGCCTTTTGCATATAATTGATGTACTCGCTTCAATACCATAATCCAATAAATCCTTTCAAAGGTCTGTACTTGTCTTTCTTGGATTTATTTTGCTGCTTCTTATTAGACTTTTGTCAGTTCTTGGAGTAGTTTTTCACCTGCCCCCACATTTTCCTTTTCTTTTTGGAGAGGGTGTTCTGGAATTTTGAAATGTTCTTAAAATTCTTGAATCATTTGATTTGCCCACACCAACTGCCGTAGCTATATCTCTTTAGGTTATAGAAGTATGTTCATTAAGAGCGATTATTTTAGAATGCTTCCTCAGAGTAATATCTGTCTGAACAAGCAAAAAAAGCACATGTTAAACGGAATGCAAAATTATAACCACCACCAGCCGCACTGAAATGCTCACAACTGAACTACTGATACACTAAAACCAGTCAAACGAGTAAATTATAATCAAAGTTGGTCTACCATACTACCTCTGGGCAGATATAACCGATTTCAGGCAGTTCTGGACATCACTGGGACATACCAACTCAGACAAGAAAAATATGTTTGTTCCAATTAATTTGAACAATACAGTATATATATGTATATAAATTTGAGGTAATAATTTTTTGAATGTTTTAAGTTTCTAAAAAAAGAAAGAAATGGAATAAATTTATAGACACTGAAGTTTTTGTTAGTATTTTTACTTTAAGGAACTTCTTTTGAAAATATTTTGTATTCTGATTTTCTTTTGATTTTTAATTTTCAGAATATTCCTAATGAAGTGCCAGACACCTTTGCAAAGGCTTTAGAAATAAGAGAAGGAGATACATATCCAATTTGTATATCTCAAATCTCTTCAAAAAATGTTGTATATATCCAAGTTCTTAAAATTCTAAACCCAAAAGATGAATATGAAGAAAAGCTTAACAATAATGTGGAAGCATTCCTTCAACTTATTGCTACCCTTCAAGAAAAAGCAGAACACTTCCCAAAACTTAAAAATCCATTGCCGGGTAATTACATTTTTTTTCTTTTATTGTTCTTGTATAGATTTATTTTTGAAAAAAAAAATCCATTGCTGCTGAATATTTTTACAAATATTTCTATTTAAACAGATCTATAAAATTTTATTAGAAAGGGTTTGAACTCTTATGAATTTATCACAAAAACATCATGGGTATTATTTATACAATTTATTATTAAAATAATTAAATAAGCTTTGTGAAATTTTTAAAATTTTTTGTTATTTGTTAATTTATTAAATATAGAGATATAGTTGTGCATTTTTTTATGTATACAATTTTTACTAAAAGTTTCTATTTAATAATAAACTTCCAAAAATATATAATTATTTAAATTTTTTTTTTAGGAACGATAATTTTACTTTGTAATGTTTTTTGCATAGATTTTCTAATCCAACCATTTCAGTGTATTTTTGTACAGTTTTAAGGTAAAAATTAATGATAAAGAAATTATATATTATAAAATAGTACTAAAAATAAAGTTTAATAAAAATGAACTTAGAGTTCATTAACTCTAATGAAATTTTAGTTTAATGTCAATGATCATAGAATTAAAAGTTTGTATAATAAAGTGATATTTAAATTTTACTCATTATTATGTATAATTTAAAATAGTTCTTAAAGCATTTTGGATAAAATTACATAATTCTAAATAGTTACTTTTATTTTGTTCCTTCAAATAATGTTAATCAATATGATTTGAACTTAGAACATTTTTTCAGATGCACTTTTCCAATGCTTTAATATGAATGTCATATTCTGACTTCTCTATCATATTGAAAGACATATTTTATTATACTATTTATTTCTGTCTGTATCAATCTACTTTTACTGGTGAAAAATATGATTTGATTCTGTAATACTAAATGGACTTCTCACTTCACATATTTGAGTGGCAGTGTTAGTCGAGTGGGTATGGTGGCACACTCATGATTGGCATTATTGAAACATGAGTTTGAGCTCTGGTGTAACTGAACACTTTCTATGTAAGAAGCCAATGCATGTTAAATCTATCGTGTTGCTTATGCCACCTGATCGACAGTAACATCAGATCAAGGTCCACGAAATTCATCGTGGCTAAGGACTAGAATTTTACACCTGTTGTTAGCCTTAGCTTTGAGCCCCATTAAGGTGACAGCACGATTTTGCTCTGTAGAACACGATAGATGGCGACACCATTCGGATCCATGATTTAACGAGCATGTTCTCTGTGTGTCGCTCATCCGGTATAGTGGTTAGCGATGCTGACTGCTATGCCATAGGGCCTGGGTTTGAATCCCAGAGAAGGCATGGATGTTTGTAAATGTATAGTGCCTTTGCAGCATGGGGAGGAGGGGGTACTCTAAATAGCCATCAAGCTGCAAGTCCTCTCCTGAAATTGATGGAATAGGAAGAGAGTTAAGAGGCCTCTGACCACTCCCAGGGTGTTCTCCCTCAAAATTGGGGTGGAACCGAGCCAAATTGTACTGTCACCTGCATGGTGCTCATAGCTACGGCTAACGACATGGGTACAATATAGCCAGCTGCCATGATGAATTTTGTGGGCCTCGATCTGGCTACACCAGACAGGTGGCATTAGAAACAACAACAAATCTATCGAGGTCTAAAGTTCTCACAGAAATGTAGTGTGGGAGTTTGAAGAGGGGTGTCACAGTTCAGATATCACCCTTGTCACTTTACTGTGACTCAAAATTCTTGGTCCATCACCTATTACCCTAATCCCTAATGTGAAAGTGTGATCTTAATAAACAATAAATTCATGTAGCTAAAGAAAATAATGCACATTTACAGCTTATTTCTAAATTTTAACAACATTATATAATAAATGGATTAATAGTTTATAATGTCCAGAATTATTTATTTTTGAAAATTAGGTCATTTTTCTACAAGGAAATATATTTTGAGTTTTGTCTTTGACATTTAAGTGAAAACAGTCTTAAATCCATTTTTCATACAAAATCAGTGTAGTAAATTCGTTGAAAAATAATATACATACACTGCTTAAAAAAATTAGGAGTGCAAAAAAAAAAGTGAAGAAAACTATGCAAGAGACAGCCATTAAGTGTAAACTACAAATGATAACTAAAGAAATGATGCTGCTAAATGACAAAAAATAAATGTTTCTAAAGGGTACTGGATGTTTAAAAAGGTATTGGGTTCTCTTGTATAGCTGAGGCTGTTGTTCGCATATTTTCTATACATATGATAAGATTATCAATAAGTCTTTGGGAAATACTGTTCAACTCTTTAAAAAAGTAGTATCTCCATGTTCCAATAAGAAATGAGGCATTTTTTTCTGGTTGTAATATGCAGTCCTAGTGTGTCTCACACATTCTCAAATGGATTTAAATCAGGAGAACATGTTTCTTCATATTGATTTTTTCAAGCTTGTTTTCTAATGTGTGGCCAAAATCAAATCAAGTGGACCAAAAAACATTCAACTGGTGGGCACTTGATTTGTTTTGGTAAATATTTTTCAAGAAAGTAAGCTGAAGTGCATTACACTTAGTTCGATGGAGACAGAATTTGTATCTTATTGATGCTGTCAAGGAACTGTCATGGGTTAGTAACAATTTAAATATAATTATTCTATATTTCTTATGTTAAAACCTACTTTGTTATTTGACAATAGGTTTACTATATATATATTTATGAAAATGTAGAAAATTTGAAGAATTCATATTGGAATATGTAAAAAGAAAAATTAATTTAGCAGATTTTTTGAAGAAACATAGAACTAAAATCAGATTTAAATTTTTGACAGAAGAATATTTACATTTCCATAGGGCAGATGTTGAAAAGGGGGAATGCAAATGTGTACCTCCACTTTTGTTATATTATGTCTAATGTGAGAGTGATCTTATAAAATGCCAAAATGTAGCTAATATAAAGAGAGGACTTTAAATGGTTAAGTGAATTTAATACATTGATGCTGGCTGATGATTTTCTTTCTTCTTAAAATGTAATTCTTTATTATTGTAGCTCCCTTAAAAGATGTTGAGGTATTCTGTTATGTTTTGTTTAAATTAATAAGCTGTTATGAAAAGAATTGTCATTTTTTCAACACTGAACTCTTCAAATGAAGTAAGATTAATTGGAGAGTGGCTTGAAGTGTGAAGGTGGGCTACCTAAAAATACAATAAAAATAATAATGTTATTATTTAAGTGAAGCAAGTTTCAATTCCGTATTATCCACAGAATTTGTGATACTTTGAAAAAGAATAAACTGATGTATAAAAATAAGAAAGAAAAAAAATGAAAAGAAAAAAAGAATGATTGAAAAACATATGTATTTATTTAATTTATTTATCAGTGTATGCTCATTTGAATTTAACTACCAGAAAATTGAAATCATAATAAAATACCTGTTCAACAAATGATTGCTCAGTTTTAGATTTCTATTTATCTGTGCAGCGGTGTATAATTGTATTGGAGAAGTAAGGTTACCAGATCAGCATTTTAAATGAGCAACTTCCACCAAAGCCACATTTTTTATAAAAAAAAAAGCCCTAGTCTCAGTACCAAGAATTATTTAACCTTTTATTCATTCTAATATTACTTTTCATATTGTTCATCTGGAATAGGCAAACCATGCTGTGCAAAGTACTCATTTGATGATAATTGGTATCGTTGTGAAGTGACAGATCTGACAGAAAATGGTGCAGTTGTTTTATATGTGGACTATGGAAATTCTGAGATTGTTTCATTGAATGAGTAAGTATTCTGATAAGTACATTTATTAAATTGTTTTTTTAAAGGCATCGTATTTCAAATAGTTATTTTAGTATTAAAGGGTCTGTTTTCTATTTGAATGTATTTTTTCTGTATATTCTGGCATATTGTATATACACAATAAGCATTTTTAATACAAAAAAATGATTGAAACTTTTGAGTGCTGAATATTAAAACATTAGATTTCTACTTGTACTTAAATGCTGTTTATTTAAAAGAAAGGACATAACTTTTTGAACCTAAAATTTTCATTATCAGGTAACATCAGTTCATCATATTCATTTTTTGTTATATCTCCAGACCCACTGAATTATGTTTTTTCTTCACACATCATCACTTTACTCTATTCCATAAATAAATAATCATCTTTGTTTTATTCTAAATTGATAGGTTTACTTGATTTTTAATAACTTTTGAGCTATATAAAATTTTAATTATTTCCAAATATAAGAGTGTCCCACATATATATTTCAGGCTTCTTCTTAAAGGATAGTGTATGTTTTTTATAATCAGAATATATATAAAATTTTTCAAAATTGTAGTTTGAAATAAATGTTTTTATGCACTGGAATATACAGCAGTTTATCTTTAATGCCATAAAATACATTTGGAGCAAAAATGCAAATTTAATTATATGTATGTTTCGTTTTTCTTTATTAGCTTGAAAGAAATAGAACATCAGTTTATTGATTTTCCTGTTCAAATACGTTTTTGTGAGCTTCATGACTTAAAGAATATTGGTGATGTTCTGAGTTCAAGAGTGGAAGAAATCCTCAAATCACTTATGAAATCAAATCAAGATATTTTTGCTAAAGTTGTGGTCAGTAGTTAAAGTGCAGTTTTTTGTTCAAAATTATCTAATTATGTAATTTTACCTTGAAAATATACAATCCCTTAATTAGCTGATTTAAGTAACTTGTTAAATTAAATTTTGCATTAAAATTCTTTGAAGAAATATTAATTACTTCTAAACAAAATTCAATTATTTATTAAATTATGAAATAACTAATTTCTAATTTCATTAAATTTCCGCACTTGTACTTCTCAAAATTGTACATTTTCAATGTTACTTATGGAATACCAGGAAAATTAGTTATTTGAAAAATTTTTTGTTGATGATTACTGTAGTTTGACATAATTCTCTGAGCTATTTATGAAAATATGCTTGCCATCTTTATTATATGTATCTAATGGACTGTTATTTTCAAAATCTGAAATTATTTTTATTAAAATCTAGTGTAATGCTGATTTTAATTTATTCTACTAATTTTTATTCTATGCAACAATAGTTAATTATAACAAAACATTTAATTTTAATAATTCTGTTAAGGAGGCAAGTACCATTAGCAGTATAAAAACTCTACAACTGCACACTTTTGACTCTATCATCAATTTGTATCATGGAGTTCAGTTTTTTTAAAAATAAATTAAGCTTCTTCCAAAATCAGTCAATCTCTGCACAGATTTAAAATCAAATTGTGAGGGAGGGGGATTGATTACATACACTCTTGGAAATTTTTTTCATGTTCTACGTGTTTATTGTTATATTCGTGATGTAACACTGTACATTTACTGGTACCTTTTCTTTTACTGTTAAATGACAGTCAGATGGTGCTACTAGTTCTTTTGGAGGAAATTCTTTTCTTGTCAAGTAGTAGTTTGAGTAAGATTTCCCATGCTCTTGGAAAAAAATTGCCTTTTTCCTTTCTAAGATGCTATAATGTGTTCTAAAATGAATGCTTTATGTATGCATTTACTAGAAGAAATATTTAATTCTGACAAAGTTCCACAATGCAACAGAAGACACAAAACATACATAAATCACCTAAGAGAAGGTTTAAAAGAGCATATCTAATGATGACTTAAACTGTAATTTCCTTAATATATTTGTAAATTGATTGTATTTTTATTAAAGATGTTAAAGATCTAAAAAACATCAGCTTGTATTTAAATGGCATTTTTTAACCAATTCTTTTAATTTTCTTGTTACAAAATTATTTTTTTATATCCCATGTTTTAACTATATTTTTATTGTAAGGTTTTTTGATAATTAAGTATAAACCTTAATGTATATATTGTATGTTCCTTTTAACAAATTTTTTTTTATATAATGGCACCAAGTAATTTGCCATACTCCTCTTTGGAAAAGTATTTTAAGTTTATAATAATATTTTTAATACACCTGGGAATAAATATATGCCAGATTGCATTTGTACATCTTAATTTTTGAATTTATTTATTTACATAGTTAATATTAATTAGCTTGAGCTAACTTTACCTTTCTTTTTGATATTTTTATATTATTGAATGCAAAAGTGTCAAGTGTATGTTTTCCAAAATTGCCTTGAAATAACACTACTCTGCATGGAAATTGACTAACCACTTACTCTTAGCTAAATAGTTGCTACATGTTCTTGTTTGGGGATTTGGGTGAAGAAAGGAGAGAGGGGGTCTAAAAGCTGGAATATGTAGAAAGCAGTGAAAAAAATATTTGTATTGATTTTTTTTTAATTTAAAGGGAAGAAAATCCCCCCCCCCTCATCTTAATGTTCATGTTTTAAAACTTTTCACCTCTATAACCTCTGAGAAGACCTTTTTTAATTTTTAAAATAATTCTTTAACCCTTCCAAATCAAATTAATGGTCATAAAATTACCAAACTGTGATAAAAATGAGGAGGGGGCAGTGATGAAGCAAAATGGGGGCTTTATTTGGATTCGGGAAATTATTTTACATAACCCCTTCAGAGTCATGATCACATATATGATTACTTCAGGGAACACAGCACCTTATGTGAGAGTACATTTTCCCCGTTCTGAGTCCTGTGATCACACCAGTGTGATCTGAATTTGGAATGATTATAAATTTTGGCTTAGACTTAACAGAAAATTTAGTACTAATTTAGTTAAGTCTAAATTTTAACTAAATTTAGACTTAACAGAAAAAACTGCTTGGTCCTGAACGGGTTAAGAATCAACAAAAATGATATCAAGGCATGGGGTTTTTTTTCTTCTTTTGTGCAGACTAGTGTAACTTAATTACTTAACTGTATTTTTAATATGACTTAAATTATTTTTATGACTTAAGTCAATAGAATTTCCCTTTATTTTTCAATACTCTATTGTAATGAAGAACATTTTATTGAACATAGATATAAATATCAATGGGTTATGTTAAAAAGTATTTATTTCCTATATCAACAATTTGGTACAGTTAAGCGTGCATTATGTATTTTCCACATGATGTATATGCAATGTGAAAAATGCATAAAATATGTTTAACACAGCTAAATTATTGATATAAATGAATCGATATCATTTAACAAAATTGATCATGCATTTAACATTAACATTTAATCATACATTTGTGATACATTTAGCATTAGTTTGATCCAATTTACATTTTAATGTTTATTATTTACTTTACTTAATCATTAATATTGCTACCTGTTAATTTGTTTTGATAATTATTTCATTTTTTAAAGTTTTTAATTGTTTTACTTTTATTTTTAAAAAATGTATTTAAATATAATTATATGAAACAATTTAGTTGAAACTGAGGCATTTTTAAATGAACTTAATTTCATAGTTTCAGCCATTGAATGGATTGAGGAGGAAACATGTTACTTCTTCTAAATCATATTTATTTTTGTTATGTAGAAAAAACACTTGCAAACATAAAACAAGTAGCAACACATAAAGCAAGACATTAACATGTGTGGTTTACATGACATTCAAGAAAGTAGCTTTTGTTTTATTCAGAAATCTCATCTATTTACATCGATGGTTAACTGGAAGTTATTAAAGTCATATGGTTTCTAGTAAAGGCTTTTCTGATTGGTCCAGATGCTTGTGTAATGCTAGATTGCATCAACCTTAATTTAAAAATGCTGACCTTTTAGTTTGGGGGAGAGAAGGTTATGTTTATATCCCATTTTAATAATCATGCAAAGTCATGGAGGGCTCAAGACCATTATGGATTAAAGTGTATCAAGGAAATTAACATGAATTATCATATTTATGTTTTGCTTTCATATTTCTTTGTAATATATTGCTGATTACATTAAAGAATTCATCTAGGAACAATTATTTCCATGAATCTTGGGCTGTGATTTCCTTTGTATTTATTCTTTTCTGTAAAACAAGTAGATTATGCTTTGATTTTAGTATAGTAATTTAGATTTATTATTATAAATTAACTTCAGTACTTTATAATTTTCAAGATAATTTATTACTAAATTTTTACTTCTAAACTTTTTCTTTTATTTCAGCCCATAATATAGGCAAAGAAAGGGGAAAGAGATTAAAGTTAATTATAAAGAGAAAAATATTGTTTTTTATCATTTCTCCTGTACTGTTTTTCCATTTACTCATTTAAAGTTTTACTTTAATAGGTTTAGTTTTTTTAGTATTTATATATATATATATAATGATATATAGATGATTAAAAAGTTGCAAAATTATATATGTTAATGAAGAAATTTTCATATCTTAATAGGTTTCTGGAGAAATCTCTCAAATAGATCTACTACTTAAAAGTGAAGATGGGAGTTATAAATCACCTTTTGAAGACCTCATGCGAAAAGAAACTCTTTAAAAGATACTTGAATAGTCATTCTCATTCCGTGTCATTTACATATTTCATCCATTCATACATGACCTTTTATCTTACATTTCCATGAAATAGTTCAAACTCTCATTTTTGATATATTTTGGTGAAAATATGTTTTGCGTTATTAGGTTTTGTATTTGTATGAAATGAAAAGTTCCTATGTAATATTCTGAAACTTATTTGTACATTTTTGTGTTTATTCATTTGCATTTCCACCTTGTATATTAAAAAAAAAAGAATAAATGCATAATTGCACAAAAAAAGGTTTCTTTGAGTAAGAGGATAGTAAAAACATTTTGCTTTATTAAATTCTTTTTAAAAAAAAACTATTAAAATACAAGAAATTTCTTTGTTTTAAAAAAATTAACAAATAATGAATTAAGAAGCAAATAAACCATTCTTATATTTTTTTTACCTCCTAAAAGGTATTGCACAAGAAAAACATTATTAAGAAATTGTTATTTGCATTCTGTTTTTGTTGCTTAATAGTAAACAAGTTAATTTATTTTCTTTGATTGTTAATTGAGTTATCTGATTTTTGTGTAAATATCATTATAAATAAATTCATTGTAAAAAAAAATTGTGGGGATTTTGCAGTTCTTTTTTACCACTTTATCTTTGGTTTTGTCCATCAATCCTGTTTCACTTTATCTTTGCTGTTTTGCTAAGGTTTGCTAAATATTTATATTAAAGGAAATATAAAATCCCTTTGTGTGATCAAAACCATAAAATCTCAATTTCTTTTTTGAAAATAGCCTCTCTCCCTTTCAAATCTTTTTTAAATTCTAAAAATACATTCATTTCATTTCCTCTCCTTGCATGTTTAATTTAATATTTTACTCATGATTTATTTTATTCAGTTTTTATACTGTTACTGGATATTTTTTCATCTTATAAATTTTCAGTTGTAAATTTCAATTAATATGCTTAGTTTAATTTCATAATATTTAAGTTTTCTAGACTAAGTTTGATTTTAAAAATCTAATTTTAAGTCTTTTCCTAGATTTTTTTTACCCTCCAAACTTTAAATAAAGGAGAGGATGATTTTGAGATTTTAGAATTTAAAAAAAACCATAATATATAAATTTATTGCTTACCTTAATATTAGCAGTTTCCTAATTTTAGAGATTTTTCCAGCAGAGTGTATTTTTGAAATTTTATACTATATCTTATGTGAGTAGTAGATGCTCTAATTATATGCATATCAATTAAACTTCATAGTTTTTGTGTATATATGACAAAAGAAATCTGAAAATTTTTCTTTCAGCAATTGTGCTTTGAGCCTTAATTCCTTCATAAATTGTTAAATACAATAATATTGCTTGATGTATATTTAATTCAACTGCTATGACGAATCTGTTTTTGTAGAAGAACCTTTGTATATTGTAAAATTAAATGTTTCACATTGTGATTGGTTGATTGACTAATGACTTGGAGCTTTGTGGGTTATTCATTTAATTACAATGAAATCTGTCATGTAATTATAGGTTGGAAAGATCGTCACATAATATAGAGTGAAAGTTAAGTGAGTGGTTACCTAATTATATGTTCTGATCTCTCATCAATTCTAGTATAAAGTTAATTCAGTAAAATGTAAGGAATCAAATTATTATGATTATTTTCTTTCCTAATTTTTGGCATCTTTCTTATTATTTTTTAAAAAAAGTACCATAAATTATTAGATTCAAATATTGTACAGGTTTCAATATTACCTAATGTTTTAAAGAAGAGGGACTCCGGTCTGCAAAATGCAGAGGATTAGAGCTTTATTGTAAGTAACTGCAGATTATTGATAATTTAGCACAATTAGTTTCCTCTTTATGTTGCAATCATTAATGGGAAGATCCATCATAAGAGCGATTTGTCTTTAAAAAAATGGTAAATTAAGATTTATGTTTACAAATGGGAATAGAATTTGAAAGTAAAAAAAAAAAAAAAAAATTTAGATTTTTTTATATGAAAAGAAACCCTATGAATGTCTGTTTTTCATGATAATGCCTATTAAAAATGATCAAAAAGGAAAAGTAATTTTTTTTAAAAAAGACTTATTTTATAGAAAAATTTAAAGCAAAATAATGTTTTAAAAGTTCAAATAACTTTCAAGTTCTAATAGTTATATGAAATCAGCTTCTGAGCTATTTTATAATTATGAGCATCTGATGGTAGAAATGGGGTTTAATAACCAGACAATTAAAATAAAGTACCAAAAATAGTTATGCAATAAATATAATTATTATAGTATTAATGGAACAGTTTTCCGTATTGAATCATGACAAATTATATATTGGGGTAATAAAGATTACTTATCTTGTGATCTTCAACTGAAGTCTCTTCCAAAATTGACTTGAATGAATTTTACTACTCATATCATCTAGTGGGTACACTCAAGAATCTTTATGCTGAGTTTGCCACCACTCTCATTGTTACCTCTGTATGCTCTTAATAACTTCAGAGCCATCATGTATCACTTTCCTAAAATCCACTTGTACCTGATGCTTATCATTCACACTTCTAATCACTATACATCTGTTTATATGACAATGCTTATTTGCATAAATCATAATTTTTTCACAAAGAAAGGTTCTCAAATCAAATAACATGATGAAGTAAACCAAGATGTTAAGGTAAATTACACATATTAACCCACTTCACACACTAGAACTATATTGTGTCATAAGGTATTCTTTGAGTTATGAGCAGTAAATAGAAAGTAATATATTTCAGTCTTAATGTGTCTTCGTTCAAAAAGCATAGTTATATATCTAAACTTTAGAACTGATGGGTTACATTGATTTGTATCTTTTCTAAAAATATATTTAATATGTTTTGTACCTGAATCAACAAGCTTTTTCAGACAATGCAGATTGTTGAGTTTTGATGGGCTATCTAAATATCTACAGATGATTTTACCTCATAACAAAAGATTGCAGATTCACACAAAACTATTGTTTATTAGTCATTATTAAAGATAATGGGAAGAGAGTACATTGATATATATATATATAACTTGGTTTCAGAATTTCCATGAAATGTGAGATGGAAGTTTAGAAATACAATAACAGCAGATTACTGAATAATGCACCAAATAAACCTTATTTCTAATAGAAGTGGCATTAGTTCCACATTGTCAAATCGAATTCATTGTTAATAGTTTTTTCTAAATTATAATTTATAGAGAACTTGCACATGTTGGACAAGTAATTTCTTGTCTGATATTCTTTTGAAGATTCTATTTTTCATTTTGGCTTCTGGGTTACTTTCCTTACATTTTCAATTACATTATTTGTGTAACGTAAAACATTGCGAACAGAATCACTATCGAATTGAAAGATTTCAAGTCTAAAGATAACTAAAATGGCATCATAAAGCGCAAGGCGCTCAAACCTAATGATAATTAAGTATACAATAAGTGAAAAATGTTTGCGAGGAAATTTTACTAACAAAAAAACTTTTTCATAATTACTTCCTTGCCTTGTATGAAAGTAGAAATTATTTGACTTCATTACATAGGTCTTATTAATTATTTATGCATCTTTATTAAAGTTTCTTATTTTCAGGTTTGTTTCAAGATTTCAAGGATAAAAGGGATGCTATTTCCAATGGCCTTGCGATTATTAAAAACCAAATATATTTTTAGTTTAAATATACAATGGCGGCCAAAATTGTGGACACTTTTTAAAATTTTTGTTTTTTAAGTTTGTATGCTTATAGAAAATGTTGCATTGCACAAAATGTTAAGTATTTTATATCATTTTAAGATAATTCAATACTGAATTCAATACAAAAAACAAAATTCAAATATTTGCAACGCAAAAAAAGTTAGGGTGCAATAATTATCGATATACAATAAATACTGAGGATTGCAGTGAGTTATTAGTGCTTTGTTGGGTAACCTTTACTTTTTATTACAGCTTCCTGTGGATGTTTCATTGAGCTGAAAATAGTTTAAAGCTCTTCCCTTGTTATTACATGATGCCAGGAAATAATTACATCCTCAATTAGTTCCTTTTTATTTCATGGGTACCTCATTCGGATAAGAGTCTTCAAACGGTGCCACAAGTTTTTGATAGGATTAAGGTTAAGACTGTTTCCTGACCAGAACAACAACTCAAATGGTCTTAGAACGGTACCAGTCTTTTGATAACTTTACTGTGATGCAAGGAGCAGAATCTTATTGAAAAAATAAACGAAGCATTGTTAGTAAATAGAACCCTGATGGGAGGTAGAAGTTTGGATTCTAGAATAGTTACAATGTATTTTCTGACATTCAGTGTCCCGTCAATGATATAAGGATGACCGATAACATCTGCTTATATGCATGACCAAATCATAAAAAATATGTGGGTACCTCAGTCTCCTGTCAGGGTTTAGCATTTCTCCTATTCTACATCTTGCATATTTTCAACTTCCACTAGTCTTAGTTTCATCTCTCCATATAACTTGTGACCACTAATCATTTGTCCATATAATGTGTCCCTTTGACCACTGTAGTCTGTTTTAGCGCTGCTGTAAATTGAGATAAGGCTTTTTTTCATGGAATTCTATTTCTTAGTCGAACATCTGCTAACCTTCTCCTGATTGTGTTTGAACTGACAGAAACACCAGCATCATTCAAATCACTTCTGACGGCCATTGATGTCATTCTTCTGTATTGGAGACACAGTAATTTTGTACTTCTGTCATTAACAGATATGGTGTACCTTATTCAGCTTTTTCCTGTTATTATTATTATTATTAAATTTGTCTCCTGATATCTTAAACAAAACTTTCAGTTTCCAGATGTAGCTACTGAACCACCCACTTATCTTGCAATTTTAACATAGGAAAGACCACTTTCTAGTCACACATCTCTTTCTAGGTGTCCAATCTACTCTTTTGTTTTATGTCATTGGTTCTTGACTAAATATCATTATTGTCCGGGCCAGGAAATAGTCCTGATCTCAATCCTATCGAAAACTTGTGGCACCGTTTGAAGACTTATCCGAATGAGGTAGCCATGAAATAAAAAAGAACTAATTGAGGATGTAATTGTTTCCTGGCATCATGTAATAACAAAGGAAGAGCTTAAAATTATTTTCAGCTCAATAAAACAACCATAGGAAGCTGTAATAAAAAGTAAAGGTTACCCAACAAAGCACTAATAACTCACTGCAATCATCAGTATCTAATGTATATCGATAGTTACTGCAATATAGCTTTTTCTGCGTTGTAAATACTTGAATTTTGTTCTTTGTATTGAATTATCTTTAGAATGATGTAAAATACTTGGCATTTTGTGCAATGCAACATTTTCTATAAGCATATAAACTTAAAAAAGATAAGTTTTAAAAAATGTTCACAATTTTGGCCACCACTGTATTGCATATATTTTAGTCTTAATTGATTTTTCATTTTTCAAAAGGGGAGGGGAGTTAAAATATTTCGATAGATAGTATGCATTCAATATTTTGTGTTGCCTGAGAAATCTCACAGATAAAAATATGCATCATAATTCATTAAAAATGAAAAGAAAATAAGAATTATTTACAAATACAGAACACAAGTTTTTTAAAAATCATTTGTGATAAAATTTTGCTGTGCAGTTTCGAAAAATGGAAATAATCACCAGTTCAATCTTGAAATCGTTCTTTTCTCAAAAAAATTCACTTCGCTTTTGAACTTTCTATTAAAAAGTATACAAAGTATTATTTAAAAATTATAAATTAATGCATTACTAGATTTTCGTTTCTTTTGTAATGGCAATAAACTTCATAATTAAACAAAAAGTACAAAAATGGATTATGTTTTTTAGTTCTGAAATTTCTGTAGAAATTATAATGACCCAAAATTCTGTTGGTATTTGAAGATTAAGTTTGAGAAATCTCTCTTTTTATTTAAAAAAATTAAATTCAGTTAAACGGGGAAATATTAGTATAATTAATCCACAGTCGGAACTAGCCTTGAAATTAAGATTCGTTAATTCTTAAATACATTGTGTGTGCATTAAGAAAAGGATATATATATAGTACTTATATTGTTTTAAATGTTATGGAATGATTTCAAATAATTGTTCTTGGAAAACATGAAGGAATTACCGTCAAGACGGGGGGGGGGGGGGACGCGCAGTTTTAACGCAAAAAATAAGATCGAAATTTACGGTTGCTCGTTATACGCCGGGTATTAAAATGATAGCTTCAAAAATAAAGAGATAATTAAAAATAATAAGAGTTCTACATAGATAGGAATACTGTTTATTTAAAAGAAATGACATATCTAATGTACTTAAAGGGTTGTAATTCTAGAAGTATACTATTTTTACAAAATCCTGGAATAATACCTCGAAAAAGTGATTTCAAAACATAAGAGCATTGCATACGCACATTTCAAGTTCCTTCGTAAAGAAGGGGATGCGCGTTATACGGCGAATATACCTAAAAATTAAAAAATGCAGCTGAAAAGTATGAGTACGCGTTATACGCCGGATTTTTCGGTAATATATTTTTTAAATCAGATTTCGGGAAACTAATTCAAATTTTTAAGTTTCTTTCATTTATCAAAAATAATTTTTAGAAATTTTTTCCTATTTAATTAATTTTTTTTTTTTTTTTTTAAATAAAACTATGTATACAAAATATATATATTCTGCTGTAGAAGTATTGGCTTCATAGTAAATAATCGTGAATGCGAATTGGGTATCTGTGATTTATTAGTTATGAATTAT
The DNA here is from genome assembly GCA_019973975.1 of Trichonephila clavata. Classification (NCBI taxonomy): domain Eukaryota; kingdom Metazoa; phylum Arthropoda; class Arachnida; order Araneae; family Nephilidae; genus Trichonephila; species Trichonephila clavata. The sequence continues at coordinate 113,175 of BMAO01026945.1, forward strand.
TATAATAGGTGAGCGTATACATTTCTTTATTTCATTACTTCAATAGAGTTTAGGTATTAATATATATTTTTCCCAGTACATAATATCAACGTATGCATTGTGATTACCCGGTTTAATTTTACAGAAACTGAATAGCATACTTCCTCACATTAAAAAATCCTCACACTACGCAAGACTCTAATTTCTAAAAAAAAGTCATTATACATTAAAAAAAACGACCTTGAACTTATGTGAAGAACTCTATGACCGATATTTACTTTCAGGATTAGTTGATATATCCCTATTATGGCCTCTTTCTTTTGTCCTCCCTCTCTCGATATTCCTACAATCTTACATAAGGTCTAGAAAGATAGAGCATTAACTGATAGTTGAATTACCAGGAAAAAAAATAATCATGTTCTCATTTCTTTACTACAATAGACTAACTTAAAAGATACTCAAAAGATCTTAAATTTCGTAGTCCTTTGGCATGCCTTTTTTCTTTCTTTTAAAAGTAGAACATAGGAGGCTTAAATAAATGTGTGAATATATTTAATATGGGAAAAAGTTCAGTAATTAATACTAAAATAGTGTGTGTGTTCCATATTTTTTCTGAAATTCTGGAACTATCAACTGAATTGAATGAGAAATTTAAAATTTGTTCCTATCCAAATTTTGAACAAAAAAATTCAAAAGTATATCGTAATTGAATTATTTTCCTGGAAGTTTATCTTTCAAGAACGGAAGTTAATATCGGATCTTTAATATGCTGAAAATTAACACATTAAAGACTTGTGTTGTTTTCTTGATTAAGAAAATTTGTAAAGTGCGATTTGAAGTCATAACTCAGGCCATTTCAAACCCGATACTTTTTCCAATCTAAGCCACTTTGGCGTTGAATTAGAAGTATGGAATGTTTCATTATCCTGTTGAAAAACCTAATGTTCTTCGTCTAACATTTCAGCATAACACAATAATTGGCATCTTGATAACTTTCAGAATTTTGACAGCCATTGATGAATGCTGACCAGTGGCGTAACGGAGAATATATTAGGCCCCTCCAGCAAGGTCAGGTTTGGGGCCCCAAGCCATACTTGGTGAAAGTCAGTCTTTGAATTCCTAGAATCCTGCCCCCCTCGCATTGTGGGAGGGGGATACGCTAACCCTCTGTGTTTGACTATTGAAATCAATCGCCTTCCACCACTCCATTGTAGCACCATCATGTTGTCTACTGAATTTACTCCTTGTTTCTTTCCGGAGATCGTGTCAGGAGTTTGCAAACCCATCAGGGCCAACCTAATTCCATCTTTTGCATCACTGAATGAAACATTCAACCACTGATCATCAAACGATATGTGCTGTATCGCCACTCATTCGAGTGATTTTATGGTGTTGTTTCAGCATTCGACACTACAAGTAGACACTCGTCACCTTCCTAAACGGAATTTTTGTTCGAAATCATCACCGCGAGTAAAAGTTCTTCTCTTTTAAATCTTTTTGATGCAGCTGCAGTGTCAAAAAGGGGCTTAATTTTCCTGATACTCTAGATTTCTTTTCTCTCCTCTAGTGATAATGCTCTTGAAATTGCCATTTTTTTTTATTAAGAATCTAAAAATATTAAACTACTGATCCTTATCAATCCAGAAATCGTTTGCATGCGCAACTGATGACATTTTGCAAAAAATATATAAAACAATTTTGTGCTTTAACTTTTGATACGGCTATTTTTGTATATGAGCTCCATATATTTGATCAAAATTTAAAATGGAATTTTATGATATTCTAAAAATCTTTTAACTATTTTCTTCCCCCAAAAAATATTCAAGCCACTATCGTGTATGCTATGTAGTAATTTTCTCCCACATGCAGTTGTAATGTTCGTCTGTTTGGTCTTGTATATCTGCAGCCCCCTCAGGGGGCTCACCTTCTTTAGGTGAGTACAGGTGTCACAGTCCCGAGGGGCCCTAGTGATCTTTTCCTTTTCCCACGGGGTTTACTGTCTTTGGTAAACACGGGCTTCACGAACCCGGGGTACCCTAGTGATCCTTCTCTATTTTCGACCCTCTTTCTTGTTATTCAATTTATTCTTTCTTTCTCTTCCCGTCTAGACCACAGATATTAAAACAAATGTTTGGCGCAGTATAGCCGAAATCGGCTCTTGCGCCAGTAAACCCCAAAATCACTCACTCACGTTGTTGTATATTGTTTCAGGGTAGGCATCAAGGAATTAAATTCATAACATCTCGCAGTCAATTTTTATTATTTTTTCCTGCAGTTATTTCTTTTTTCAGTAAAATTTTTAACCCTTTTTTTTTTCATTTTGTCACATTACATTTTGTTTGTTATCATGATGTTTTAGTTATTTCCGCTGCGAAAGAAAATTATTTGGCATTTGAAAAGCTCATTTACCTTAGAATAGTGATGCATATATGAAAACTTAATTTCTTGAAGATCAAATATACTATAGCTTTGACACAAAGAGTATGTATCAAATATAATGAAATAAAACGCTAACTTATATTTAAAACAAACTTTCCAAATAACTTTATCTATCGGCATTTAAATTTTGACTGCTTCTGTTAGGTTATTATTTAGTGGACTGTAATGGGGGGGGGGATTATTATTTTATAAGAAATCCAAAGGTTTTTAAATCAATTTCTTTTTATTCATGCGACTTCCGGCATGAAGTCTTTGGAAGGAACAGGACAGTTTTACACAAACATTCGAAGTGATACAAAAAACACGGCTGTGGCAACCCTAAGCGCGTCACCCTTATTTGCTTACAATTTGACATTCTAATCATCGCCACGCTGTGTCGCCAACATGCCAAAGTATGCGTTTACATGGGCATTAACAGCTTCCATATTTTTTGGATTCATCTTTTGTTCGGGTTAATTTAACTTCTATTTTTTGTGCGTATTTCAGGTGAGAAAAGATGTTTTTCTCACCAAAATCGATTTGTAGTGCCTGGCTACTGTTGGTGGTAGATCATGGAATGTTTGGCGCTACTCCCTGCCTTTTCGGATGTGGGTTACTGTTTTTTAGGGAGAAGGTGGCTGACCTTCGAGCAAGACGGTGAGGGGTCAGGAGAGTATCTTGTTTTAGGAGTGCGGTAGTGGTAGTTTAGCGGTTAGAGCATTGGACTCCAGACCGGAAGGCTTGGGTTCGATGCCCGATGCCACCAAATGCCCGCCGAGTATAAACGGAGAACGTGCTCGTTAAGCCAGTGGGTCCAAATGGTGTCGCCATTTATCGTGTTGTTCCGAGCAAAATCGTACTGCCACCTTCTTGGGGGCTCAAAGCTTAGGCTAACGACAGGCGTAAAATTCTAGCCCTTAGCCGCGGTGAATTTCGTGGACCTTGATCTGATGTTACTGTCGATCACGTGGCATAAGCAACAACAGGAGTGCGAAGCGTTGGACTGAATTTGGTGTTAAGGAAAGCGAGTTCTTTTGGTTTTAGATCGACGCAAAGAGCGTGGTCTACTATACCAAGAAGATATAGTTTCTTAGGAGTTTGTTTTTAACACGACGAACTGTATTTGGTTGATTGTATTGAGAAACGAGATAATTCTGGTGGCTGTTAACATGGCGTTGAGAAGCATATTAAAAAAAGGAATTGGAAGACATGACATAAATGTAAATCTTTGAAAATATGATAGGAAATAATAATAAAAAACTGGCATAGAACAAAGAACTTAAACAATTTAATCTAACCCAAACGTAACTTTCTCGTACATATAAATTGAGGAAATTATACACTATATTCAATCTACCATTAATAACCACTAATTCGCAGATTCTAAAAAAAAGTAATTTCTCAGATAATAAACACATTACGGACATTTACAAAATAAAATAACTTATTATCAAAGTAAGGCACTTCGTATCTAATTTTCCAGAAACGAAAGAAGTGATTATTCAGATAAAATCAGCGGTAAAGCTAATCCCCATAATCTGCAAAAGTGGCAAGATTAAAATCTTTTCTGCTTCTCTTTTCTTAATTGTGTAAACTGAAATAAAAGAGTACGAAATCAGAAACAATGTACGTGTGGTGACGTGTAGGACAATTGTAGCGTGGTGAAAACATTCTAATTTTTTTTAATGTTATTTCCTCGCAGTTCCGAAGGAAGAATCATGCCTGTGTGCCAACTGTGTTAATCACGTCGAAGGAAAGTAGCAAGAAAAGCTCGTGATTCACGATATCAAGGTTTCACGCTATCGTGAGGATTGGGTAAATGTGAAAATAACTGAAAGGCGTATTTTTTTTAAAGTTTTTAAACACACCTTCCGTTGTATGAAATCATTTTTTAATTTAAATCCCATCGCTTTCGAATATTTATCGTTATGAATATTTATAGCGTATTATCGTTCATATCGGCTTATTAAAAATATCGAGAATTCTTAAATGATTGATTATGTGAAAATATCCTTGATTTAATCAATAAGAATTTATTATTATGATTTTAACGCGTAACGTTAAGATTTTTTTTAACTGAAAGGTGTTAATTGAAAGTCATTTTCAGTGTTATAAGTTCTTTTTAGCAAATGTTTGTGCAATGCGTTTTGAGAAGAAAGTGAATAAATAGGTTTAATTTACACTTGAATACACAGACTAACCATGAAAAAGATGACTGTTTTTATAATCACTTATATATTAATTGTATTTTGGAATCGTTGAAATTGTGTTAAAATAAATAAGTTCCGCCGAAACATTTATTAATTTCAAATCACACAAATAAAACAGTAATAACTGCATTGGAAAAAAATTTCGATTAATTTTTAAGCCCCTGTAGCTTGGGGCTCGAATCATCGATTCGGCGGTAGTTACGCGCGCCCCTGACTTTTCACTTAAATGAGTTGTTCTGAATGACATTAAAATGCTTATAGCTGTGTGAGAAATCCCGTGTATTTTGCAAAAATTTGCAACCGAAGAATTTGGAGCTTTTCTTGCTAAAATTTAGATTTTAATGTCGAATCTGTTGATTTGTTGATAAATTGTTCCCACTCCTTCATTAGAGGTATTTTTTGAAGGGAATTGAAAAAAAGTGCCATTTCCATTTGAAAGCTATTTAGTTTTGCAAAACCTTGTACTAACCGGCATAAAATTATTTCGTGGAACCCAGGTAAGTAAACAATAAAATATTCACAATTTAGTAGGTAACACATCACTCTCAATAGGTCCCGGGTCTAACCAATAAACTAATTTTTAGGCAAAATTGAATTTTATTTATCAAGATACTCCCCTTCAAACGTGATACATTCAACCCAGCGATCTTTTAATTTTTTAATACTTTTTTCGTAGAATGATTTGTTTTTGCTCTCAAAATAGGTTTCAGCTTCGGCAGTCACTTCTTCACACACATTTGAGCCAAACCTCTTTCCCTGGAGCATTCTTTTTAGGTCTGCAAACAGCCAGTGGTCACTGAGGGCCTGATCTAGACTGTACGGGGAGAGGGAAAGTAATTTGAAGCGCAATGCGTTCAACTTGACCATCCTTTTCTTGAACTTATGGCACGGAGAACAGCTGGTGGTGAAACAGTCTTGGTGAAACAGCACTTTTTCTTTTGCATCTGAGGACGTTTTTCCTTTATTTTTTTTTCATTCAGTTGATCCAATAACGACGCCATGTAATATTCACTATTAATGGTTTCTCCTTTCTCAAGGTAGTCAGTTTACAAAATTCCGTGTGCATCCCAAAATACGGAAGCCATAACCTTGCCAGCTGACTTTTGAGTTTTTGGTCGCTTTGGACAGCTTTCACCAGCTGGTGATCTTTTTGATTCAGGAGTGTAGTAATAAATCCATTGTCACATATTTACGTAAAAAAAAAACCCTGTTTAGTTAAATAGCGTCAAACAGTGCTGTGAATCGTCGATGCGTTGTTTTTGATCGACAACGAGCAAACGCGGCACCCACTTTGAACACAGCTTTCGTATTGACAAATGATCATGCAAAATAGTGAATACACTGCCTTTGATATCTTCAAATATTCTCAAATCTCACACAACTTTAATTTCCGATAGGCTAAAACGATTTTACGGATTTTTTCCCCTCATTTTTTCTGGAACAACTGCAGAATTTGAGTGACCTGAGGGTTCAGCGTCGTTTGCGTCTGTGTGACCACATTTTAAGTCAGCATACCACCTGTTAACCATTGCTCTCGATGAAGCAGATTCCGAATAACACTTATCTGGTCATTGTTTTGCTTGAACAGTGTTTCTTCCCATCAAAAAACAATGCTTAATTAATGCATGAAACTCTTTTTCATCCAAGGTTTCTAAGCAAACAAAAGTTAGTTCACTGAAACCACTGTAAATTGTAAACTAAACAAGACATTATCATGAAATTTTGACACATGTCATTTTAAGGTTAATACTACTAGGTTATGCTTAGGAAAAAATATTAGAAGGTATCGCCATTTATATGTCAGGCCCGGGACTTATTAAGTGACTCCTCTTAAAAAACCTATATACCATAAGATTTTTTAAAAAAAAAAGTTTTCAAGAATTTTAATATCTGGATACGTTTGCCCTATTATCAAATTTGAAGTTCTACTTAGATTAAAAAGATGTACAAGTTTAAGGTCAATTTTGAATTCAACGAAAAACACGTGACTACATTTACATCTGACTGTCATGAACTAAACCGATTAAAAACATTAAAATCACATAAATTTGATGTTTATGGCAATCTAAATATAAGAATTAAATATCCAGTTTAGTTTTATGGCTTAGTTACTTTTTCCAAGATCAAATTAATCATATTATGCTACACTTCAAATACTTGACCTTAAAACCTTTACTAATACTAATCAGTTCTGTTAATATTAAGCGTCTTTTAAAATAACATACTGTATAAGAGACGCGATGTTCCAAAACCGTGACATCTTGGACGTGATTCACAAACGTTCTAGAAATATTGCGCCTCTTTCTTGCAAGGGCTAAAGAAAAGAAGACTTGATTGAATCAATATCCATTAACTAAATTCCCATCTAGATGAATTGTTACCCACGAATTTTCACTTTATTCGGCGTAGTATAAACACTACACATTCTACAACTACAATACAGTTTTATACTTCGAAGAATTCAAGTTTGTTTATTTAAAAGTAAAGAGTATAATGAACTGGGTAAATGAACAGCAGAAATGAGCTGTTGTTCTCCGAAACAGAAGTTCTTTTTGCAGTGTCACGACAGGGCACAGGAATTTTCTCCATTCTTTTGCAAACGAAAACAGCCCATTGTTTAAAACGAAGCAATTGAGAACGAGGCATTCGAACAGTCGACTAGAACGTGTGCACGATGACAATATTCAAAGAGGGATTGCCGCTCTGACAGTCAGTGACAGCTGCCTATTTTGTAGGCGTGTCGAATTGCACCTGGAAAAGCAAAATATTTTTTGTAATATCAAGAGAATTTTTTTCTCTCTCGCCACAAAATAGGGTATGCTTCCTTTCGCATTCTGTTTTTGATGTATAATTGTTCCATGAAACAATAACATACAGTAAAAAGGATTAAAAACTGTTGTATTAAAGTAATTCTTCAAAAATAACAATGAAAATAATTTTTTATTATAATAATAAGTATTACTTTTATTTGTATTTATTTTTTGCTATATCATTCGAATAACTAAATAGACTATTTGCTTTTCACATCAACTCTGTTATCACAATGGGTGCAGAGTTGAGAAAGCATCATACATGATGGTTTTCGCTTATACCACAGTGTGTCTGTGTGGCACGAAGATAAAAACACATACACATCTAAAACTTGGTGAAATATAAAGTTTATGCTATAAAATTTTTTGAAATGATCTATGAAGACATTATTAATTTTCTTAAACAATACAAAACTGCCAAAAGAAGGAAAACAAAGTGTTAGAAATTTTCATTATTAAGAAGAAATTATCAATGAAAGCATATGTCAATGCTTTAAATATCATTTATACAGATGTTGTTCAGTTTAAATAGCTTAATTTTTTTTTAAAAAAAATCGTTCATTATATGAAATGTATTACATTTATTTTTGTAATAAGACATTAAGTAAATGATTTAAGAAAGGGTTGCGAATTTTTATGATGCAATTTTTCCAGGTAATTTTACCAAAATTTTTTTCATCTAAATTTTAGTATTAATAAACGCATTATTGTCAGTTACACCTCTTGGTCGTTGATTACGATATTGTTTGTTAGAAATAAATGATGTAAGCTAGAGTAATAGTATAAATGAAATACTACACACAACAACAGATTTTGCAATTTGTCAGCAATAAGTCTCCTAAAATAACGGAAACTAATTCTGAAGGGATTTTTTCCATTAAAAAATATTTTACCATTGAAATGTTCGATTATGTTTATTCTCCTATGCAAAGGTTTTTTTTTTTTTCATTTCCTTTAACGGTTCACTGATTTCCCTTCTGTTGTATTTGATTGGCGAGCAGTTCTTTCATGTCAGAATTTCTTTTCATTATTTATTCTTCTTTTTTAAAAAAAATAACCAGAAATTTCAATTTGTTTTTATATTTTATTTTTTGTGAGAGTTGGGATTGACTCGCTAAACGTACGAAAAGCATGTTAAATTTTAGTTTCGATTTTCTTCTTCATTGCTCCAAAATAACTTCCCGTATTGTGAGGTAAAATTTTTTTGGTTCCACTTGTTAATACAATAAGGATTAATAAAACTATATGGATATATAACAGTAGGAAATGCAGCGTGAAACTCTAAATTTCTGAAGGAAATGGTCTTTTTTTTTTAACAAGGTGCTTGTATTGTAACAGAAATTGTGTAATATTATCCTTAAGTCTTACTAAGGGCTGAAACTTGAGGATGCTTCCAGACAGGGACGTCTTAAGACTTCTTGAGGCCCTAGGCCCGCAAGCAAAAGTAGTCCTTTACACAAATGTAGGCCCCACCTTTGACCCTTAAAAGTAGACAGTACATAACTTACGTAGTCAAAAACCTGCATGACTTACAAAGGCACAAACCGACTGGATCGACTGGCGCCTTTTGACTGAATGAGTACTGATGGTGTATGGTGATAGACCTAGGCCTATACATGGTCATCACATGTTCATCACCTGGCATAACGGTCATCACATGTTCATCACCTGGCATAACGGTCATCATATGTAGCCAGTTAACATATCGTCCGAAATTTCTAGTTTTTCAGAAAATACAGCCACGAATAACATTTAATCGTTGAAATTATTCGAATTGTGATCTTAGTAAAGTTGAATCAAGAACGAGACGAGGCCCCCCATTGTAGCCGAGGCCCTAGCCCAGTCGACCCATGCCTTAAAACGTCCCTGCTTCCAGAATAATAGACATATTCCCTTTATTTTTTTTGAGGGGGGGGGAGGCATCTAATTTAAATTTATGAAAACGATTTATTTAATTGAATAGAGCAACTAAAAACAAGATATCAATCATTGGCATGGCTAAATAATTTTAGCGCGTTTTTCACATGTTGTATTTTACAATAATGCAACTAATGAACTAAATTAAAAAAGTAAAATCAGAGCCTTTTATACTTGTTTTCTGAACTTTTTTTGTGAAGATTTCCTCCAAAATGCAGGTAGATTTTTTTTAAAAAACTTTTTGCAAACAATAAATTTACTAGGTAAAATTTGAGAAAATTTTGTTATAAACTAGCGAAATTCAGGAAAATTTGTAGGAAAATTCGGGAAAACTATGGGAAAATTTAAATATAATTCGGCTCATCTAGGGCACAAATGCGACCAAATGCCGAAAAACCCGAGGTCAATTGGTTGCTTATTGGCTGAGAAAAAGGTACGACAGAATATGGAACGAAGACGAAATTTGCGTCCTAATAGCGCTTTTGTACCACTACGTGAAAAACGCGCTAAAAGGAAAAGCTTATTATGCATCACACGTTACTTTTTTTTAAAAAATTATATATTAAAGACTTTAATAGAGAACTAAACTTAATACACGAATGACCTCAACATTTTCTAAGTAATATATATTTCTAAGTAAAAACTTTTATACTATTTACAATTTTAATTTGGTATAATCTTTCAAATTTTTTTAATCACTAATAAATGTAAAAAAATATTGGGCACTTTTAAAACGGGAACTTTAAAATATAATATAGACATCATAAAAATAACATTTGATTTACTACCATCATGTTTTAACTATAATTTTCGACGTATGTTATGTTTTGGCATAACATATGTCGTCCACAGAAAATCAAATGAATAAAAAAAATTTGACTGATGGATAAAATTTAATAAGCTATAGGGAAGGGGGGGGGATAATAAGAAAACATTGCGTTGTATAGGAGAAACTTAACAGATCTCTTTATAATTAGTATTATTCACAGGAATTAACGAAAACAGATAGCATTGAACAAAATCTGAGATTTTTCTGAATGCAAATTTGTGAAGCGTATTGCTGATATTATCAAGTTGCTAACTCTTATCACTCTCTTAGCGTAATTAAGACCTGAGTACAAACATTATACCTATACTTATATTATACTTTATTATACATATTTGTGGTTATTTGCAGCAACTAATGAGCATCAGATTTCAAGCAAACAGGATTTAAAGAGATATCTAGTCACAGAATGGTCAAAAATCTACTTTAAAAAAGAAATGAAATTATAAAATAACTCAGCAATTCTCAACGTATTCCCACATATGACCCGCTTGATCAAGGGGGAAAATGCCCATAAGGCAGAAGCAGCTCTTCTAATTATGTTTGATTTGCCTCCCGAAATACTTTCTCATCATCCTAAAACAGAAAGTTATACCCTATCATCACAGCATTATAAAAAATATCTCGTTTTCTCTACAACAGGACAGAAACAACAGAAATCCCCTCCCCCGTATGTATTTTTTCAAGATTTTAATAAAAATTTGTCGAAACACAAAAGGAATACTTTATAAGATCTTATATACATAAGTATTTTTGATACATATATGTAAACATACATATCTCTCACAATGTGTTTCAGTTGAAAACAGTTACCGTATTTACTCGAATCTAAGCTGCACTTTTTTTCCCAATGTTAATGCTACTGAAAATCGGGCGCAACTTAAGAGTCGAAGAAAAGAAAATGTTGGATGGAGTATTTGGAGTAATTGTAGGCTTACGTATTTATTTAAAAGTGTTTGTAATACTGATAAAATAACTAATTATTTACTTTTCCCTAATTTCACTTTTAAATTTATTTTAATTCTGTAAAATTGGACACTTCGATAAACCATTTTACACTATTTTTCATTTTTCACAAAATCTCGTTAAGAATTTGGGGTGCGGCTTAGGGTCGAATAAACTAGGTTATTATTTAAAACTTAAATTATGCCATTAAAACACTTATTATCAGTTTAATATATTACCAACAATCTTAATTTATGCAAGCCTTTAACCTTAATTATGAAAATTTAACAGAAATTTTTTAAATCCTCGATTTTTTTCTTGATTTTTGAATTTTATAAATTTTTTTATCTCTTTCGTATCGCTTAACTAAAACATCTAAAGAAATCTCCAAGCAAAATTTGAAAACTTCATATTTTGCTACTCATAATTCTACAACAGGTCTTGAAAAAAACACCACCCTTCTTTTTGTGTTACGTATTGAAATCAATATATCTCAGAAAAAGTCTGTAAGACTTATATTTCTAAATAACATTTAATCTGATGTTATTTTATTTTTCACTTTATTTCTGTTATGTTGTTGTTGCTAATCCTCCAGGGTCTGACAAATCTTTATTTCTAATTTTAGGTAAGGAAGTTATAACCTTCATTGATAGCAATTAATAATACTTTCAAATGCATGATAAAAAATTATTCAGGTAAGTAAATAATTATATTTCTCAATGTGAGAAAAAAATGTCTAATACACAGGTATTTATTCTGAAATTTAATTTTGTTCTATATATTATAACTGTTTATAGTAATATAAGCATAAGTTTTTTTTTTTACTATTCGTACTCAAAGGATGTACTTAATTTCACAGGAAGTCTAAAGCAAGTGAAAATTTTTTTTTAAACCAGTTAAAAGTGTATTTGGATGGTTTTTCGAAGTGAATGTATTACTGGGTGTTTTTGTTCTAAGTACGTTAATCCGGATCTTAAATTTGTATAAATAAACTGTGTTTAGTCTATAAGGATGGATTTGATTGATTCTATTTGCAAATTAGATACTGTTGCGTATTCATCATTTTAAATAGAATAGGATAAAAATCTTCGGACCAGGAATGATGAAATGCTGGTTAATTAAAACAAACAGTTTATTCACGCACAAACACAGTTACAAACATTAATTACCTACGTATAAACTTTAAATTCTTAACATCAATTATACAGAGCTCGTAAAAGTCACACCGTAACACAGCACCAAGTATTAGGCAGAACTGCAAACTTAAATATAACTGCATTCGCTTAAACACAGGGTTACAATTGGGAGGAAACCACATTGGCCAATTTATCGCTCCCATAGCTCCCTTTTCAACAGATACCATGTATTGGATTCTGAGAAAATGAATGGTGATAAAGAGAGAGAAGAGCACCAAGAACAAGTTTTCAAAATAACATTTAAATGTGTTATACATTTAAATGTGTTAAAATGCACAGCTAGCATCATTCTTTGCTTTTTCAATAATTATACATTTTAAAGATTTTATTTTCTATTGAGTTCTGTTTTGAAATTATGCAAAATGATACGAACTAAAGAATAAATATAAAACTCTCTAATTATAAAACATTCCTAAATCAGCATTCCCAATTCTTATAAGTTTATTCTAGAATTTTTTTTGTGTGTGTGAAATTGTGTTCTTGTTTTTCTTGTTCGTTTCAATATTTCTACAAAATGTTCATTTTAAATCTAAATATATGCACACACACACACACAAAGGGAGAAATACGACTCAACTCACTCATCACGAATTGTCCATGAAATGTTAGACCTACAGACATGGAATTCAGTTAGAATGTTTTTTTTTTATTTTAGAGGTCCACTTAGAACGGGTTTTGTAGAAATCGGCTCCCAAGGGAGTTTCGAGGAGCTAAGAAGCGTTATATCTCGTTTTTGAGCAATTAGACAAAATGCCTTGAAATCTGATATATTTGTTTCTTCTATTCAGTAGAGATCCACGAAGAACGAGATTTTCGGAAATAGACCCTCATGGGGGTTAAGGAGGCGTTACAGAAAAAAAAAATCCTGTTTTTGAAATGTTAGTTAACTTGAAATTTGGTTAACATGCTTCTTTGTTGAGTAGAATCCGCTAAGAACGGGTTTTATGGGAATCGACTCCCAAGGGGAGGTTCCTTGAAGTTATTGGGCGTAGAGATAAAAAAAAAATCCCATTTTCGAGTTATTAGACCAAAAGTAATTGTATTTGGTATGCACATTTCTTTTATTGAATTAAAATCCACTGAGAACGGGTTTTTCGGAAGTCAACCTAAAAAAAAATTCAATTTAAAATATTAATATAATAAATTTAATTTTTAAATTTCGAATCTAAAAGGTAAGAAAACGAATGTTAGTCAGCATCTTTCTAATAAAATTACTAGCTATTTTCTGCTTCGAAACGACATAATATATTCTTTATTTCGCTGTTTATGTAAACGAAATGAGCATCATTAGTTAAATATTTACGCGTTAAATATGTACATTAAATATACATATTGATGCGAACTAAGTACGCATTTGTTTATACGTAAAAAATTGTTAATTTAAAATTAAAAAAAAAAAAAATTTTAAAATCAAATAAAAATTACAATTAAAAAAAAAAACTGTAGTTATAAGTCTTTAGCTTACAGACTTGAAATTTGGTACGCATGTTTATTTTGCTGAGCAGATATCCGTAAAAATTGTTTTTGTAGAAATCAACTTTGGGGAGGGATTTACTTTTGAGCATAAAAGAGATAATTATGTTTCGTTTTAGAAATTCAAGTCCTATCCTTTTTAAACAGAAAGAGGAAGACTATACGAATGTTTTTCGATACAATCGAACGCTTAATGCTAGGACTTAGATATAAATAACTTACAAACAGTATATAATCATACAACATCTTGAAATACCCAGCGACAGTGGTGTAACGTACATCCCCGTATAGTTAGGGCTAGGGGACCCAAATCCTTACTGACACCTATTATGTATTTTACCAACTTATAAAATATTAAAGGAAATTTTGCAAGGGGGGGGCTTCTTTTTTTCCGTTACATCACTGCCCAGGGAAGCAAGAGTAACGGCTAGTCATGTTATAAAATAACAGGAATCCACATGTCTTATCTCTAAAAATAGAAAATGTTCCAATTTGGTATTAGAAAGAATTTGGAATAAGGAAAGAACTCATTTTGATCCCTATCAATCATCAACTTTTGGTACTTATATTGCATTCAACAATAAAATGAAAAATATCAATCAAATACCATCATAATATGGGACAGATGGAAATAATTTTATTAAACTGTAACCTTTAGGGACTTTTCTTTGCATAAAGAAAACAACATGACATGAATTCAATCACATAGTACGGAAATAAGACGGAATTAGATGTTTTTTAAATAAAAATTTCTTTTAAACATCTGTATTTTCCTGAAAAGCTGTAGACACTGTGATCCATTTATAACTTTGACAATCAACCTTGGCATACAAAGTCGTTGCTAAGAGCAGAACATCTTGTCATGTATTCTTACAATTCTGGTCTCAAGTTCAAAGCGGACGTGCAGAATTAAATATAACAGACAGAATGAAAGATGTTGACATCATTTCGTAAAATATAGTGATTCATCTTCGGTACGAGTGTTAATAAATGATAACATGTTATTGTAAAAGTAAGCGATGCATCAAAAATGATGACACAGAAGAATTATATTTTCATTAGGAGAGATATGCATTCAATTTTGTAATAATTTATACTTGCCACAAAGATAAAATGTCATTCAAAGCCAAGATAATTCGCAAGATATTAAAGTAAAGTTATGATAATTTTATTATTACTGTACTTTTTTATTAAAAAAATACATGTACTATTTATTACTCCCAACTGAGGAAGCGTAGACGAGTGGTCCTGGTTGCGAACTAGTGGCCGACGTGTTACGGGTTTAAGTGCTGGGATTAGGGAAGACCCGCCTTGTAGAGGAATTGATGCATATTAAATCCTTCGAGGCTTAATCACTTAACAGTTTCTTTTTTCTGCTATATTATGTAAAAAAATAAGCATATTTTTGTAAACATTTTTGAGGTGAACTAAATTATATAAACTCAAATCAGCGGTCAGAAATGTTATAAATATTGAATTTAAAGAATTATGCTAATTTTTATTTTCATTGAAAAAGCATATTTTTCCTTAAAGTTAGCTTTTTTCCGAAGAAATAAGCAAACTCAAAAGAACTCTTTACAAAAATGCATATTAGATTTTAAAAGACAATATTGTACTTTTAGTTAATTATTCTCTTAAAATTCTGTTTTTGTGTGGTAAATTTTAAATCAGGGAGACAATCATAGTTCAACATGGCAATCGGGACAAAAATATTGTGTTTCTTTTTATACCCGTTTTCCGAAATAGTTTCTTCTTGAACAACACACAAAATATTTCCTTGTTGGTCTGAATTTTTTGTTGGTGGGAGGAATCGCTTCAAAAAAAATTCTTTTTCCTGTCAAACGTAAGGGACTGGGAAAAACTCCTGGTCGTCCTTTTTTCTCATATACCGCCCCATGTCTTTCGATAAGGCAATCTATAATATCAAGCCTGAAATTCAAATGAGATAGTTTTCCTCCTAGTTTCTAATATAAAACGAAAGCATTCCACAATGACGTATCTAAAAGATGGAAGAATATTTTTTGTGTTATTACTTGCCTCTTTTTTTTTTGTTGGGTAATTTGTGAGGTGCTGATTTATTCTATTTACACCACAGGAGAAGTCCGATAGTAAACTTTCAGTACTTCCAGAATTATTTACAGAAATTTCAGACTCACTATCTAAGTCAATATCAGAATTATTTTTTGTTATGAGCCTCTCATAATCACTCATTTTTTTCTATTTTAAGCCCCAAATTTAAAAGAAATAGTGTTCGTAGTTTGCGGTACACCGATCTAGTAAAAAAGAAAATTCCCACCTTATCTAGTCTAAAAAAAATACAGTAAAACCTAACCTTGAAACCGGTTTAGACATTTGTTTGTAATCCTAACTTTATTCGACTATTAGAGACAGCTGTTATATAGAAACATTTCAATCTAAACGAGCAAAAAATACGGGCAAATCAGGGAAGTGCCATTTCAAGTGCCCGAGCGACGTTCGGGAAAAACTGGGAAGTGGTTGAAGTCCTCACATTGGAACGTTAGAGAGTAGGATGCCAAAAGAAGTGACATCCACATCACGTGACTGCGGTTCAAAATTATGAGGTCCGTCGCCAATAGCTCTACTGTGAGGTCAATAAACACTCACCACCTCTAACTGATAATGTAGATTTCCCTTTTCAGTTTTTCTTGATTTACATATTTACTAAACTTTTAGCCTTTCTTGTGTAGAAAATATAACTGATTGATTTAAATATGATTTAAATTAGAGGTGCTGATCACCAGGGAATAGTTTCAAAAATCTCAAATAAAGGGATTAATAGCGAAAATTAATTAAAACTTGCCCGAAAACAGATTTAGGGATTCTCTTGGTTAGAAAACCTCTTTCGATAAATTTATGTTTACGTAATTATTGCATATATGCATAAGTGTTCTCGCGTAAAAATTGAAATTTTGTTTATTTCTGACTTATTTTAATTTTAATATTATTATTAATTATTTATTCAGTTCTTGTAATTTTTAAAATTTTCCTGTGTCTTAAATTTATTTTTTTGTCTATATCTTCCCTTCTTAAAAGTAGTCTTTTCTGCTCAATTATATTTTTAATGTGATTGGACTTTGTTTTAATAAAATTGTTATTTAACCTTTAAATGAAAAACAATTAACCATTTAAAAATGAAAAAAATCAAAGAAATTTGAAACTCTCTAGTGTACCTATTAAAGAGAATTTTTAAAAAAATTGTGCCTTCATAAATGCTCACATCTAAAGGAAATTTCTTGAATTTGCCATTTTGTTAAATTTAAAATAAATCATATATTTGATTACATATAAGTTAAATCAGACCCCAAGCTTGTGAAATGGGTTGGCATCTGTAAGATAATATTTAAAATTAACGCTTGAAAAAGTGGAACGGATAAGCAAATCATTTCATCCACTTCTGAACAAATAATATGGCTGAGATACAAATGCCATCATTTATCATTCTAAAATCAGATTTTTCAATTAAGAAACGAATACAGACAAATACCTGTATTAAAATCAATTTGATTATTACTTATTATCACAAATAAAAATACTATACGAGACTAATTTTACTTTTTCGAATGAATAGTTACCATTGTGTTCTCAAACAAGGAGAAACATAATTAAAAAAAATTGAATTATTTCAAAGTAATTGTGTTCTTACAAAATAGCTTCATGCACGGCACGCGCAGTCGAAATCGGCACGAATCATTCGAAAAAGTAATGTCGAAGAAAAAGATTAATTGCATTAAATGAATAGCTATTATAGACACGTCGAACAATAACAATAGCATTTGCAAACGCGTTTAAATTAAGAAAAAAAAATATTAATAGAAAGAATGTTTCACTTTGGAATGCCTTTAATGACATTCGAAAAAACAAAAATCTAGGTCTCTCTTTTTTTTTTACTCTTACTTTTAATTATTTTACATTGAACACAAACAAGGATTGTTAGCTGCTTTAAAATAATTAAATAAAGTGTAATAATAAAACTTTATAAATAATATTCAATGAATTCCTCCGCGTACTTTTTAAGTTTTATGAATTGATATAAACAAATCAATACCTTTTAACAAAAGGATGCTGATTGTGAGTCAAATGCAGTGGTAAACTGCCAGCGTGGTTTGAGCCCCCCCCCCCCCATAGACCGAAAGAAGTTTAATTTTTAACATAAATATTACACTTTCGTTTATGTTTTTATTGCTTTAAATATCCTTCTATATTAAAGTTATATTTTTTAAGTATAACACATCTTCTTCTGTACATCACTAGTCAAATGCATAGCGAAACCAAAACAACCAATAAATTATATTAAACATATTTTAAAGCACTTAAAGGAACCAGGACATCATATACTTTCAAAGAATCGATTTTTCAATTTTAGTTCTAAAAAATAGTGCATATTTTTCTGAACCTAAAAATGTATAATACTTATATGTTTGTGGATAAAATAGCCCTAAATATGAAAAATAAAAATGTAAACAAATGACCACGCCCCTTTTGACCCTTAGTTTTTTCACTTTTTCTCAAAAGCAAATTTTTTTGCATTTAGGTAAATTTTTTAAAAAAAACTATTGCACTATAAGATTCTATATTTTTTATACTTCTATACAAGATGCCTATGCATATAGTGAACCTAATTTTTTTTCTACCAAAATAGTGCCTAATTTTTTAAAAATTGTTTTATGCATAAAAAAAAGCAAAAAAAATAGAAATTTTCCAAATTTTAAAGTTTTATAATTTTTTTAAAGAAACTATACGAAATTTTCACTAAAAAATAGGTTTACTGTCTTTTGAGTATTGTTTTATATATATGTGTAAAAAATATTTTGCATAAAAAAAAGATACTTTTTTAAAAAATGGTACCTAAACATAAGTATGTATTATGAGTTCTCAAAAATTATGTATTACTTAAATTAAGCAGGAAAAAAAACCTTTGGAACTAAAAAGTTATTTTTGTTGTTCTACAGAATAATCAAATTATCTTTATTAAGAACGTAAAATATCTAAGCTCTATTGGAAATTTTAAAAGATATATGCCTCATAAACAAAGGGTTTTAATTTTGGCATTTTACACTTTCGAGCATGTCCTGGTTCCCTTAATACTTACTAATAAAAAAATTAAATATTATCCAAACACTAAAAATTTGCAGAAATAAGATGACCATAATTTGTATAGATATATGAATATACATTTCGAGTGCAAATGAGAGGCCATTCCTCATGATACAGAGAAATTCGAGCTTAGACCAGGGATCAATAAGGAACCATGAGATTTAATCAGCCTGTGTGATTCTAATACTGTGTGATTCTAAGTTTATATTCATCTGGAAAGAAACAGGAACTTGCTACCTGTGATGTAATATCCGAAGAAATTAACCAATATGATAAAGGAAGTTTGGTTGTCTGGCCAGACATTATGTTGGTGAAACACGCAAACCTCCTTGTCTTTGTCACGGATTTTGGGACTGCCTTGAAGAGAGGGATGAAATCATGAAGTTACGACAACGCGCATCCCCGAAGAGGTAATTTTACTAATAAAAATTTCTGATGTGAGATATCAGAATGGATATCATCCCGAGGTTAGCTATTCTGATGTATTGGTCAATCCGATCTCTAGTATAAATTCACGCTGGGAATGTTATACACGTAAAAGGGAACAATATTCATTATTAATCTTTTTAGTCCACTATTTTAGATCTTCCGACTCTAACGAATTTTGGGGAGGATTAGGTTGGTGTAAATTATTGTATGGTTTCTTTTTGCTTTATTTTATACAAATTATACGTGCATGTAATGTACCTAATTTCATGAAAATTTGTTGACTAGTTAGGAGAATAACAGATCAAAACAGATTCTTAATATTGAGCCCAGTTTAAAAATGGATAGGACATTCGATATCACAAACTTTAATTTTGGAATTTTTAAGTAATAAATTATTATAATCAATAAAGAATTACCGAAAAAAAAGAGAATTATCTTTAGTGATACATAATTTTCTACAAGGAAAAAAAATCTTTTACGAAAAGTATCATTTATTTTGTGTGAGGAATGAGATAGAAGTAATTTATATTTCTTATTTAATTATTGTTTTTATAATTTTATTTTTTCTGCATTAAAAAATTATGTGTATACTTCGGGATAGCGAAAATGCAGTACTTACGTATTACTGCAACAATGCCAACGTTCAAGATAATTCGCCAAGTTGGCAGCTCCGATTCTTATGTGTCGTATGCGCTGAACTGGCAACCATGTGCTTCATTTCTTATGTCACCAATAAGGTTGTGATAATGCTTAAGTACCGAAAATGCAACATTAAGAAAGAATGATCACAAGAAGATGCAAATCGCAGAGTAAGTACAACTCATAGATTTATGCAAATGATTCGGAATGAGTTGTTGTAGTAGTGTGTTTATGAGTAGTTGTTCCACAACGTGTTGTTGCCTGTATCGCCACACACGATCAACCTGTAGCTTACTGGTCAGTTCAGTTCTTGTGGGATAAGGAGCAGCAAAGGCTATTATTCCTCTTACTGATCGTTTTCATTGTTCAGCGTATTGCTATATGGTGTTGAAATAAAAATTTCTCGTGCTTTGGTGCTGTCTCTCTGTAATATTTTGAGGCCACGCAAATATAGATATAATGGGCACGAATTCCTATCCGATGTAGTCAAATCGCGGGTTTGAGCCCTGAGGCCACTGAAGACTCGGTTCGCAGAAGGACAGGTGCACGTTAAATCTGACTTGGCGCTAAGTCCTCACATTGGCTTGATTTGGAAATTTGAAGAGGGGGTTCCAATTCAGGTGTCCTGGTCTCTTGAACCATGATTCAAAATTACGACCAATACCACTCCAGTTGCTTGAGAGTGTGACGTTTATAAATTCTTAATCACTCAGTAAAATTTTATAACTTTCTACTCACGAGTCCATGCTGCATTTTTACTATCACGCAGTGTATATTCAAACTCGAAAATGTTATGTCATGTAGTTCCGCTCTCTAATAAAGTCCTGTACTTAACAATAGAAATAACTCGTGATTTTTTTCGTTTTATTTCTATTTTAAAAAAGACAGCGAAGCAGGAAGTTACAGTGATAAATAAGTTTTAACATTCATCTCTTCGTGCTTTGCTTAGAAAATAAAAAGGAAGAATTAAATATCTGAGTGACTAATGTAGTCTTTATATATATTTCGTTTAATTTTATAAAAGAACTTTATAAAGACAAAACCCTTATTATCTTTTAAAAAATCGTTTAGTATCTGATATTTATTAAAATTTTAAAAAAATTTAAGAAAACAGATAAAATAAAAAAAAAAAACATTTTTAAATATTCCAAAGAATTCTTTTCTAAAAAAAGTACAAAATTTAAAAGAAAAAAAGTCGTTTGTGTAGTTAATTATTTTTATTTTGAACTTGGGCGGTAACATTTCAAGGTCACAGTATTGGTTTCCAGACGGATGTTATCTTAGTCAAATCCTAGAAAAAATTTTAACAAAGAGACCAAATAATAACACTCTGAATGCATTTAGTTCCGTAATTACTTAGAATGTTTTTATTTGTCCAGTAGTCCATTGCATAAACAGTAACTCTAGATTAAAACATTAAAGAACAAAAATTCATGCTTCCTGTTTATAGTTTTTTGCATCGAAACTAATTATTCCTATTTTTTTAGTGAAATTGTAAAAGTAATAGGAAGAATAAAAGCTAAAAGACTGATTTATTTAATCCTGTAGTTAAATGCAAGGAAAAACCGGTCAAACTAACTTTAAACTCGGAAGATAAAAATTATATTATTTAGTGAATTCAATTTATTAAATTAAAAAATATCTTTTCTAAAATTATTTCAAAGAATTAAAAAAAAATCGTCCTCAGTCAAAAACAACAATAAAAAAAATAATAGAAAAGGCGCGAAAAGAATCAAATGAGCATAATCATCACAAAAAAACAATCAAATATTTTTTGCTAAATCAAATATTCTATAAATTCTTAAAATAGGGGAGAAAAAGAAAAACACTTATCTTTTCTTTTTTCTTTATTTATAGAATGTCATTCAAGAATCGGGTTCAAGTGGTGGTTTGTGCACTTTATTCAAAATAAGTAGAGAAGCCTATATTTTCATTTTAATACTTTAATTTGACGTAACGTAACATTTACTATAACTACACGAACACATAAAATTAACAAAAATCCGAAATACATTCAACTAAGCCTAAAATTACTACAGAGAATTCGAAGACACCTTTTCAACAATTACTAATACAAAATTAAAACAAATAAATTCCACGCGCATGCGTAAATTGAGAGTTCAGTCATTGGTGGTAAGAGAGTGTTGTGCCATATACAACAATAATTATCAGATTGAATTTGGTTCTATAAAAAGTTTCTTCTAATATAATAATACAAATATGGGCATGTAAAATATGTAGTTGCTTATTTAGATAAAGTGTTTGTCATTTATACAATTACTGATAATTTTTACTAAAATTTAAATGTTTTTAATAAACATTATAAAGATAATAACACTTTTTACAAATCAGAATTTTCGGATAGTGAAATCAATAATCGCTTTTGACTTTTTATAGACAATTAGAAATTCATCTTACATGTATCAATTCCTTCATATTTTAACACCAAAGTGTTTTAAAAAGTCAGTTAAATTCCAAATTCGCTAATATTGCTAAATCTGGAGAAATGGTATAATTCATTTTATAAGACGCTATAAATAATATTAAGAACACTACTATCATTAAAATTAGTAAAAATACATTACAGACTTTTTTTCCAATTTGTTTCAAGACTTTTTTTGATATTGAAATAGTGTCTTCAATTCAACAGGTAATAAAGATATGTTTACAATATTTTTACACATTTATGATAAATATAATTTAAAAAATGTAATGAATTTTGAATTAATTTTCTCTCCCTCGTGTGTTTGCTATGGCTAGAGAATTAAAATTTATTTAATGGGAGTTATATTATAAATAAGTTAAGTGCTCACACCCAGGTTGATTTGGAAACAATTATTCAGATATTTATTTTTACTCTTCTATGATCAAAAATCATGTCGATTATATATCTTGTTATTTGTATCAGTATATTGAGGATTCCTAATACTTTTTGATTAAAAAAAAAGTAATTTTAAACCTTGCTGTACATTTTATTTATAATATTGAAATCCGGGTTCAACAAATGTTAACTCAGATTAAATCGATTTTCAGTAATAAGAAAGAGATCGCGTTAAACAGTAATATTTATGATTTCATTACATTACTTATGCTTTAACATTATTAAAATTATTTTCTAGAAAAGTAATACACTGTAACACATATATCAATATCAAAGATAATTCTAAATTACTTTCATCGCAATGGTCATTTAGTTATACACCAGTTAGACAAACGTATAAATTTTGGGTAATTTATCAGATACTATATACGACTGCGTACTTGGACTTCTTTTATAGGGGGCCGAAGCGTAATTTTTATGTCTAAAAATTTAAAATCGTTTCGTCTATGAAAGGAATTTGAACTTCTAAACCTTACCCTTGTATGTGCCACTGGCTACCTAAAAACATACAACATGATTACCACATTAATTTTTTAAAATTGAGATGTATGTTAAACTAATTAAATGTAAATTTTTTACTATTATTATTGTTTTTGTATATTGATTTACTATAGGTACTATAACATTCATTATTCAGAATTTATAATGTATTACCATTTAATCTCGATTTTAAATGTTACTTTGTTTTGACACAATCATTGTTATTTTAATTCTAATTTTATGCATATTTAGTACTACATTTTACATAAGGAAATTGCTTCAATTTTTTAAAAAAAAAATTCTAATTTTTCTTAATTTTTTTTTATATATGAAAATTAGTGCGTCTTTCATGCGGGATTTTAAAAAGTAAGGAAAAAATATGATTTTCATTTACATATAAGTTTATTGATCTGTTTGTAAAATATATTTACTGTTTGTTGGATTCTTATTTCAATTCAGCAAAAAATAAAATTTAAAAAAATATTAAATTTTTTTTTATTTTAAAAACAATTTTTTTTTCTATTCGCACTAGCGTAACTTTATATCATTGTATTTCATTGGATTGGTCTTCATAACCAAACGCAGAAAAATATACGGAAGTAGCAGAAATTAACCCCTTTGAAAAATAAAGTACTATCTTTATTATACGTATATAATGTTATAGATTATCATATTAGTTTTTACTACTAGATATATTAGTATATATACTACTTCTATGCATTATTTTTCTCTATTAATCTTTTAAGAATCATTTTTTAAGCCTATAGTTGCATTAAATTTTACCATAAAATTTAGAGAGAATAAACTGAATTAGGGTAGAAATAATAACCATCTCTATATCTAATTCAGGCACTAAGTTGTTTTTGCAAGAAAATATTAGAAACCACTAAAATAAAAGAAGTTTCATAGAGGAACCTATTTAGCATAACAGCCCCATAAAGATAAAGATCAAGAAATTCCAAAGATTTCAGGAAGTTTGAACAGGCCATATTATTCTGTTTCAAATATTTATGCAAATTTTATGACTATCAAAAATCTATACATTAAAGAAATAATTTTTCAAAAAAAGGAATATTAGGTTAAATTTAATGGCTTAAAAGTACTAAACCAATAACAGAATTCATCGTAATCGAATTAACCTAGTACTGTACTGAAATTCAGCAGCATTTCAGAAATGTTTTTCTTTAGTCCCATTTTGTCGAAATTGCAAGATTTTGCGGTTGAGATAACCCATAAAGGTTTTAACAAAATAATGATATAAAATATAAATTAAATTGTACTGCACTTTACGTAATACATGCAATAATAAATGGCTTTCAAATATATTTTGATGCAGTCGAATGCAAAAGATACTTTTTGAAAAAAATCAGGCTTTTTATTGCTAGAAATTTAAAAATATCTATTTAAAATTTTGAAAAATGGCTAAGTTTTGGTTTGATTTTAATAAATACACTAGAATAGTTTGTGTATTTTTATTTTTTTTTTTTTAGCTTCCATGAATGTTCATTTCATTGCATTCATGAAACAATTCGTTGTTTTAATTAAAATGGAATTTTTTTCCAAAATGTCTCTTTTAAAATAAATGATGTTTTTCCAGAATACGAAAATTAATTTTTGCATTTTAAAATCTTTTTTGTACATTTTTTACCTTTCCTTTTTCATGAGAATCGGAATTCTTAAGAAAAATTGTTTAAAAACCTATTAGGTTATATAAATACATTCTATAATTTAAAAAGCAAAGAATCAAGTAGCAGTTATCCATATAGGATGAAATTGTTTATGCACATACCAATAGAATATGCTAGAATATGAATATGCTAGCAATAGTTTTTAGTGGACACTGCTAGCCTAGAATGTGCTAGAATTAATTTTTAGTGGACACTGATTGATTAGCTGAATCTCCAACAGATTGCAATGGAATATCGGGATGGAGTATAAAACAAATGTTATGATATAATTTCCATGAAAATGTGGTTTCGTTGACCCATATTTGAATGGAATGTCTCGCAGACGGTTTCTCAACAGTATGAACAGATGTCACCATTTGAGAGATGTTTTTGTTGTTGTTTCTAATGCCACCTGTCCGACGGTGTCAGATCGAGGCCTCCGAAATTCGTCGTGGCAAGGGGTAGGTGTACGCCTGTCATTAGCACCGTACAGGTGACAGTACGATTTGGCTCGGTTCAAACACGATAAACGGCGACACCACCTATCTCCACCTCCACAATTTAGGCATAGAACTGGAGAGGAGGGAAATATTCTCCAGCACCCGTGGTTGCTGCTACTACCACCCACAAGACCTTTGGAGCCACTGATTTAACGAGAACGTGCTCCGTGTGTACTCGGAGGGTATTTGGTGACATCGGGCATCAAGCATAGGCCTTCCGGTCTGACGTCCGATGCTCTAACCACTAGGCTACCCACGACCCATTTGAGAGATGAGACGAGTAATTAGACCAAAGGAAGCAGTGTAGTCAAATCGTAGGATCAATCAACATTTATGTCGGAACGATATTATCATTCGATAATGTCAGTAAAAATGGATAAACTATAATTGTACAGAGTATGAAGAAGGTAGTGGTCGACTGAGAGGGACTTTAAAATCCAAGAACAGAGTGTCATCCGATTCGTGCCCACATTCTCTGAAGCGTCCATATCAATGATCCGACGCGTAACTGGTATACCTGTGACTTTAATGACTATCAATAATGACTCAATAAACAGAGGCTCAGCTACAGAGGTCATTACACCAACTACCCTTCACTGCTGCACACCACTAAGTATGTTTACAGGGGTGCTAGAAGCATTTGACTAGATTGACTGCAGTAGCACTGTTCCATTTCGATGGGATGAATTCCATTTCGAACTAAGCACCAATAATCAGCTAAGATGTATCTAGATACGTGAAAAATTGTGCTGAGATTCTCCCATGGACATAATCCAACGACCAGGAATTGTGTTACGGAGGGGCTTCTCCCCCTTTTGTTGTCATACGTGAAATATTTACAGCATAGTGATTTGTAGCCAAGATTCTAGGCTCATTAGTAACCTTTCCTTCACGGATACTTATGGTTACGTTTTGACAGGACAACGCTTTGCTATAGTTTATCTTCGCACTTCTTCAACACATTTACGTGGCCAGACTTCTGCCTTACAAATCACATTTGAGCGCTGATGAGCAGGCATTTCAGTCCGCTCCAGGATCGCGTCAATCCTATTCGCCAACTGGAACGTGCAAGGTAAGCAATCTTGCAAAAGGACATCCGCCAATTTTTTAAGAGTCAGTATTCAACTGGATAACAGCTTGCACCATGGTCAAAGAGGTAGATCACCTCATTATTGTTTTTTTTTTAAAATTTATTTTGCTTTTGTAGCTGTATTTTCTGAATAAAGCGTTCAATTCCTATGATTTTATTAGCGTTTCATTTTCAGTATATGTACATGAATGCATGTATTGCATGGCGGGTCCTTGCAATAAAGCATAATTAAAGCAAGAATATTCTTAGATTTCTGGTAATTAACGCAAGCAAATATTACTTTAACAACATGAAAATTAGAGTTACATATGATTATAGTCATATTATTATTTTTATTATTAAAAGTTTAAATTAGACACATCCCGGAATAATTTACGAGCTTTTTCTTTTAATCTAAGAAAAAATACAGAAGAGAAAAAAAACCCAGTAAAATCGAAAGTTCTTATTGTCTTTCATTATGTATCATGCCTCAGCTGAATTAATTTTTTGTTATTTCATATTTTAAAAACCCAATAATAAAGAATACTTTTAAGTACTAAAACATACTATCAAGCGCACTTTGGAGATATATATCCAAAAACATTAAATGATTTGAAATCAGTTTATTAAGCCTATGAAAGACTTATTTAATTCTTAAGATGTAAAGAAATATTGCCAATATTTTTGAATTCCTAGTGAATTCTCAAATAATTAAGATTTATTTTCTCATTCCAAAAATCTTTGATCTCAAAAGTAACTTTTTTTTTATAAAAAACAAAATCCTTCAAAAAATGGCAGAAAATCTGTTTTCGAACATAGCATATTCAGACATTCGTCCAGGAAATGAAACCAAGAACCAATTAAGCAAGGAAAGAATTTAAGACCTCGGTAATTTTTCGTGTACTCTTTAATCGCTTCAGCGACCGCCACTGGAATAATATACGGGTACTTAACCCTTTTCTGTAAAGTCATACCCTTCTCTTAAAGATCACCTTCAAGTTGGTGTAATACGAATTTCCTTTGCACTGAATGATTTTTTATACCGGAAATATGAGAGCAAAAGGTAATAAAAGAAGAAAAATGAAAATAACCATGTTGTCGGTTCACCGAAATTACTGTTATTATTTTGAGAAAAGGTATCGCAGCCTTCGGGAAAAAAATCCAGTTATGAAACTCTAGACTGTTTTAAAAAATCAATAATTACGTTTCTCAAAGGAGTAAGTAGAGCAATTTTAAATGTACGCATCAGTTAAAAAGAATCTCTTAGTTGAAAAAGATCAGAATTTATTTTGTAATATAATGAATAGGAAAAAATAGAGATTTAAATTTTTTCAATTTCTTTTAATTTTAAAAATACTGAAGTACGATATAAATTTAAAATTGGAGATATACAGAATACCGACATTCTTGAGCTTTAATTTTATATAAAAATATAGAATCTACCTTAAGTCTTTCAAAAGTTATCTTGTGGGTAACAGAATGAAAACTATTTAGTTTTTTAAAACTACAATTTACTTTTCATTTTTTTTGTTCAATCTACAATAAAAGCGCGTTTTTTATATTTTTAAACCATCATTTATTTATTGTTGAATTTATGCTTGAGTTTGATATTTGAAGCCAGAATTATGTGGCTGCTGGAATAAGTCTTGCTCTTCAATGGATATTAATTAACGGGTCTCGTTCTTTATTCTCTTCGTTAATGGGGCCTGCTCGGATGAGTCCCGTATTATTATATTTCAAAGATTCCGTCTCTATACATACAGGTCAAACTAATAAAAGTGTGTTAAGAAGGAAAAGTTTGAATTATTAAAAAAATTAATGTACCATGTATTTATAACGGACTAAAAAGTATAAAATTCCTACTTTTCATTTTTTTTTCTTCGTCTTTTTTCACATTTTCATGCATTATCAATCCACTTCTGAGCTATGGTCGAAATTTCAAGTCTCTAGCTCATCGGGAAGTCAGTTTAAAATCAATTACAAAATTCCACCCGGATAGACATACAAGAAAGCGAATTAATAAAAACATCGTAACGTGTCGTATTCTAAACGTATTGCTTTATAAGAATAAAAAATATTTAATAGTTAGAACATAAATTTTTTTTCCACATGCACAAGTTTTTTTTTTACTTCTAATTTCAGAAAAATGTTTATATTATATGGTAAGAAATTGCGACGCACCCACCCTCCCCTTTCTCACATAAAGAACACACTTTTTTTGTTTTATTTCAAATACCACAAGTGTATTCTATTTTAGGGTTACAACCTTAATCTTTTAGTCGCTAAATCTGAATTAGTCGCCAAATCTGTAAAAGTATATGGAATTAGTTGCCAAATCTGAAAATGGTATATGCAATAAGTCGCCAAATCTGAAAATGGTATATGCAATAAGTCGCCAAATCTGGAAGTGGTATATGGAAGTGTCGCCAAATCTGGAAGTGGTATATGGAAGTGTCGCCAAATCTGATAGTGGTATATGGAAGTGTCGCCAAATCTGATTATCGTTATTCTGACGATCCTGATAAAGACAATGGAACAAAATTAAGAAATTATTGTATTGTCATCGGTCATTGACAAGTGTGCAAGATTTCGAATTAATCTGACATTTTAAAGGGGGTAAAAATCGAGTTCCAAGATTCTATTACATGCAAGTGAAACTTATAAAAACGTGTTAAAAAATACAATTCCATAGTAAAATCTTTACTTTTATTTTAAACTGTGTACTTTGCTGCACGAACTGTAAGAAACTCGTATTAAAAGGAGAATAATTTACTTGTATATGAGGAATCGAAAAAGTACGTCAAAATGTACATTTTCAAAGCTCCGCAAGGTACTATCTCCCTTTAATATGAGTGCTATTAATTCATTTTGAACATTGCTGAATTTATCACTTTTTGGTAGTTTTATAAACCTTTCACATTTAACCAACAATAAAACTACTGCATGATGTATAATAAGAAAAAAAAACAGAATCTAATTATTCACAAATTACCGCACACATGGGCTAAGTAGCATAAAGATGTTGAACTTTCACACTTAAAGACGGTTTTTCTTGCTGTTACTTATATAAAACTAACAAAAGATAGCAATTATAAAAAGAATCCATAGGAATATCAATTCATTATTTCATTAGAATATTTTTTTATTTACTTCCTTTCTTATTTAACATTTAATTGCTCTCATTTTCATCGTCATGGACAAAACATAAAAGAAGTATTTATAAAAGATTCTCCTTAGAGCTGTGATATCCTTAAAATACGAAAATGGCAACAGTGCAAACAAGAAAAGAAAACCATGAGCTCTTGCGCATGAAATTTATAAATATATATGAAAAATATAAATATTGTTATGAGAAGATGGGGAGGTTATCAGCCCCGCCTTTTCAGTCACCCCCATTTCTGCTTTTAAAATTATTGATTTACCATTTTATCCGATATTGTGGATAATCATCATCGTCAGCAATAGTTTCTAGAAATGATATTCGCGTATCTAATGTTTTGTAAATTTATCAACAATCATAGATATTAAATTCATGTTGCGAACATGACATAGATCGTGAATCTCATTATTTTTGTGAGAATTTCAAATAATTCAGGATCTATAGTTGAACCTGGAATTCAAGCTAAAATCATGTTGTTTCACACACACATCGGATACAATCCTTTTTCCATTCATTATGGAAAACATCCGATAACATGTCTCTACGATCGCAAAGCAATCAGATGTCGTTTTATTTATTTAACGTGGTCCAAGATTATCATTCCATCACTATTAGCCCTCGTATTATTAGCTTTTTAAAAATATTCACTTGCTTGAAAACACAAGAAAATAAGCATTAATTAAAGTTAACCCGCATGAATTAAAGTTAATGCGCACTTCATGCGCAGGGTATGTCATACCCCCCGCCTCACTTTTTCAAGATTCCATCTAAACCTTTTTCGGAAAATGAATAGTTTTTAGTGAAGCTGACTTTAAGGTCATATCCTTTGAGAAGCCTTAGCTTATAGGCGAATTCTAAAGGTATATTTTTGGATACCGCCTCTTCGGATATGTCATACCCTGCGCGTGAATCGCCGTTAAAGTTCTAAATGAATGAGCTCGCTTTAAAATCTTTCTTATGTGATGACGTATTACTGTAGTTATGATGGAAAAATGTGATATTGAAGTAATTTAATAGATACAATATTTAATAGATATAGTACAACAGTATTTTCAGATGAAGACAGGCTCTTTGCGGGGATGATAAGGAAGAATCGAATGATGAAAAGTATAATAGCAAGTATGATTCTTCTACTGAAATATATCCAGATAATTATGATGAGAAACAATTATCGTCCTTGATAAAATGACCACAACATATTTAATGGCTAGAAAATCTAATCGTTAGCCTATGACAATATTTTTTATGTTGGTGAATAATAAATGCGATAAATAAATGCTCGACATATTTCGTTAAGTAGTCAGAAACCACCTATTAAGCATCGAACCAGACGCTGGTTTCTGAAGTGTTTTGGATTTCGATTACAGAAAAAAGAAAAAGACCAGCAAGCAATGCTTCTAGAAATTTTAAAAATAAATTAAGACCCAGTGAAAACATCACACTAACTCGCGACGAAGTGTAAAGGAGTGTATAAACAATGTACTGAATGTACTAATAAAAAGAACAGAAAAACGAAATTTACTCCTGAAAAGTGTAATAAACAAATTATATTTCCTACTTTTCTTCCTTTCTCACCTTTGTATGCAAGTTTTAGGGTAAAAACAGAATGTAAACACCTTTGGGTATGAGATACCCTGCGCGTGAAGTTAAGGTCGTTTTATTCGCGCGTGAAGTGCCGGGTTAAAGTACTATACAATTTGATCAATAAATAAAGAAGTACTATACCCTATACCAGAGGTAAGCAATTATTTTGGCTCTGAGGCCACATCATGTAAGCAGAAGATACAGAAGAGCTGCATCTCTTCAAAAGGATTGCATTCATTTATTAACTTCATCTCAGAAAAAAATATAATTTCTTCCACAAAAATCAATAAATGTAAGTTAAATAAAAAAAAAGTGGTAGTTTTATTCAGTTTACTGTGGTAATTTCATATCTATAGTTTCAAGTACATTTAATTTTTTCATTAGATTAATGAGACACAAATGTACCCTATCACACTTTTCTACAATTTTTTTTTTAAACCGGGAGGGCTTGTTTGCTGAAATTTTCATCACAGCCAGCAAGTTAATGTCAATCAACTTTCAACGGTATTTACTCTCGTTGATCGTAATACAAAAAAAAATTTGTTCATAAATTTATATTGACCCAAATATAGAGAACATTTTCTGTCTATTTGGTATTCTTATTGTCTATGCGGGTCGTAGAAAAACTCTTTATGTTATAAAAACCAACTCTTTACAGGCCGCTATTTGCCCGCCTCTTCTCTATACATTTTGATTTTGTTCAGCTGGCCAATATCGATAACTCAATAGAAAGTGGATTCTCTGAACCTCGAATATATAAAACAAATTATAACAGCGTGAGAACGATTCAACTGAGCTCCGAAAGCTGAAGGGAAGACAAGTCGAAGCTTTCCTTTATTGTTAAATTCAAGTCAAAAATTATCTTTTAATTTGGAGGGGGAAAAAACGTTTTCGTTGAGAATATTGTTTCAAGAATTTTGCTTTAAATGTGTGAAACTTATTTAAATTTGATACAATTAAATCGACTGCTGAATTGAATAAGTGGTGACTGAAAAACGGTGATTTTAAATAGGTTTAAAAATAATATAAGGTCAAAGACATAATTTACGCTACATATATTTTAAACATAACTTTAGAATTCATAAGCAAGTTGAAATCCTTAACTGAGTGTTGCTATATATATGTAACATTTGTTTTTAAAATTTTACAAAAGTGATAATTTACTAGGGAAAACTCCAAGGTAATATGTAATTTAAATCATAAAACTTAAAATGAATAGTTTTTCTTTTTGTCTACAAAACAAAATCAAGGAATCAATTGGAAATCAAAGAACAAATAATTAACCGCCAACAAAAACGCACATAATAATCAAAGACGAGAATTAAGAGACAAAAAAAGAATTTTAACCTTCAAATCTATTAACAACTTTTTTAAGTACTGTTATTACTGAAACGTAATTAACCTCTTTGTGATCTAAAACTCTAGGTCAACATAAAAAAGGGCGTGTCGTGACTAGCATTGATTGGTTTTTATAACATAAAAAATAAAAGAAATATGAATGCAGGCTTTTAAGAAATGCTTTGTTTAACCCACTTGTAAACAATGGTTTTGTTGATCTGAAAAAGAAAAACGAGTTTCTATTCTTGGTGAATATTTTTAGGTATACGAGTTGCCAATTTTTTTTAATAATGTGGATCAGGTAAATATACCATGTGGAATTTAGTGTTTGTATTGCCGCTTTGATTATGTTTCCATAAAATACCGAAATAACACAGATGATGCGGTGTTTTGAGTTTTAAATAATGGTTGCAAAAGATTTAAAGATAAAAAGCTTTTTTGTTCGAGAGGGGGGGGAAAGTAGTAGCCAAGAATCATTGTACATCTTACTAATGATCGTTTTTGCAACATTCTTTTTCAAACTTTTTGAATTATTTGTCGTACAATAAACCTTCTATTCTTTCCGTAAGTTTTTGAACGTTTTTACAGATCAAAATAGCGAGAAAGAAATATTTTTTAGACTAATTTTTTATTTAGAAGAATCCTCAAATTTAATTTTGTAAATGAATTTCTAAAAACTTTTTCTGTTCGATTTTCGTGTTCCTTTGATATTAGCTCCACCATTTTTAAGCTTTAATATCGAAAATTAATTTATCGTTTGGCTTAATTCCTGTCATTTGGCGATGACAAAAAAAAAAATGCTTTCTTTGACAGTGAGCTGAACTCATGTTATGTCATAGTAACAAGATAAATGCAATCTCATGAAACACATTAATAAAGAAATTGCTTTTGGTTTCAAAATACTCGTATAATATAAAAACTTTTTTATTTTGAAAAATTTTTTGAGAATATTAATATTTTTTGACATTTTTACTTAATTTTTAAGTTTGAAATTGTACCTAGATTTTACTAGTACAAAAAGTCTAACGTCAATTTAAATTCACCGTAAAATACGTGACTATATTTATGATTTAATTGTCTTGAGTTTAGTTCATTAATATTTCTTTTATTATTTTTTTTATTAGCAATTTGCAAAGTTTGAGGAAACTTCTTTAAAATTATTGTATTTCATAAAAAAAAATGCGGATTGAAAATATTTTAAATTTATTTTTATTTTATTTTCGTATTTATTTATTTGTATTTATTTTTGCTTCATATTTTTAAGAAAAACTATTTGTTTTTCACTTTTTTATATGAAATCAATAGTTTACTTTGAGTATGATTTAAATATTTATATATTTTACGTGTAAAGACTTTATAAAATTCTGTTAACTATTTTTTTTATTCATTATAATATTCTACACTGTTTTATTATTCTTTTTGCCTTTTTTTATAATCATATTTAAATTTTTAAGCAAGAAGCATAATGTTTTTTGTATGTATTCATTAAAATTTATCATGGCATATATATTAGAATTCTCCCAGTAATTAGAATTGTAAAGTATATTGCTATTCATTTTTATGATTGCTTTAAAACATAAAACAGAAAACATAAAAGATAAAAAGATAATTCTTTCCCTCTCAATCCAGACAATTGAGTATAAAATGTATATTTTGAAAGGAAAGTTTTATAAAAGATAAAAGAAAACAGATAGAGGTGTGTGGTAAAATACGAGTAACTTTTGATTGATGCATCACAATTATAAATGATTGATTTGTTCCATATTCATTAATAATACCTCCAATGCTCATTTATACAGTTACAAAGTTATGATTATATGCATTCAAATTACTTTTTCAAACTTTTCATAAATCCTTAATTATCCTATTTCGTAAAATATGTTTATGTTTACTGATAAAATTTTATCAGATATGAGGGCTTGCCTTATCATTACTTGTATAGAAAAATTAAAAGTCCTTTTTATTAAACAAAAATAAAATTCAATCATCGTGCTTCTAGACTAACAATTAAATAAGGTTTGTTGACTGAGATCTAATTGAAGAAATCTGATTTACG
The DNA here is from genome assembly GCA_019973975.1 of Trichonephila clavata. Taxonomy (NCBI): domain Eukaryota; kingdom Metazoa; phylum Arthropoda; class Arachnida; order Araneae; family Nephilidae; genus Trichonephila; species Trichonephila clavata. The sequence continues at coordinate 147,867 of BMAO01026945.1, forward strand.
TTGCTTTTATCTAATTCCTACTATTATAGCTCACTTTCACTCTCTATATATTTATTTATATATTTTGTTCAAATTTCAGTTGTTAGAAAAATACTTTATATTCATCCAATCAAGTTCAAATAAATTATTTTAAACTTGTAGTGGATTACACTTGATGTTAATACAATTTTTTCAAACAATAATTCATTAATTACCGGTTAATTAATTAAATTAATTACCAGTTTTCGACGCCAAATTAGATTCGTCTCTATTGTTGTAACAATGTAACTGTTAAAACAATGATAAAAATTGGCATCAGAAACCGGTTTATCAGCCAAACTAAGCCAATCAGGGTGTGCATTGTTACAATAATGCAGACAAATCATGCTCTTTTTTCAATTCCTACTATTATAGTCCCCTCTTTCTCTCTCTATATATATCTTGTTCATATTTTCAATCGTGAATAAAATACTTCCTATTCATTCATTCAAAGTAGGAATTGATTAAAAAAAATTTTATGTTACTTGTTTATTTTTGTTTACGAATTATTCTTACGAATTCGTTATTTTCGACTCATACAACAACGCATGTTTTAGCACTTGATTGGTTGATATGTTTTTCCAGAGAAAATGTTTGTCTGTCTTGGAGCATTAATTTATTAAGTAGTGACTCTATCTAGTAATGAAAGATTTTTTTAAAATATCTGTAAGTGAAGAAAATTACAATTTATAGCGAGTTAATTAAAATTCACAATAACTTAAATTTTTTTTATTATTCTAATACTATTAATGTTTTTAAAAGAATTTTTTTAATAATATGTATAAATGGATATTTAAAACCCCTTATAATTCAAATGGTAAACTAATTTCTTTCAAAAATAACATTACTCCACGAAATATTTTTAAGTAGTTGTGACGGGTGCTTACGCGTTTCACTAACCTTCTCTTATAAACTTTTAAATTGTATTTATTTTGACCAATCCCCACTGAGAGCTGAAAGTGTGACTTATGCAAATAAGATAGTTTCGGGTTTAGCGAGTTCGAAAGAGATATAAAAGGGAGAAATGAAATGAAGAGTGAGGATGATTAAGTGGTTTGATAGAAGAGGACTCCGTGTTTGGATTGAAGAGTAAGCGTCGTGATTGCTTAAGAAAGTGTTTCTAAGAATTAGTTTAACTAAGTGAAGTTTGATAGCGGAAAGTAGATTATTGAAAAAGATTCATTAATTTGGTTCAGACGTAATTGAAGATATCCTGGACCGAAGCCACTTCATAGATTCTACTAGTTTCCAAGTTCATTCCGAAGAAGATATCAGGTCTGTAATTTTTGTAGATTAGATTTAAATGTGTAGTTTGATTGTATGCGTTATTCCCCTCGTGATATCAGTTAGTATTCCGTCGTCCATAATTGAATTCTTATCGCACTCCATGATAATTTATTGTTCTTAAAGTTGATTATTAATTGTGAATTTCTATCCTAAGGAAATAATAAATAAGTAATTTATTATTTGAGTAGTCATTAATTATGAATCCTACATATCCAAACATAGATAATATGCAAAGGGTAATGAATAACCCTGGGGGTAGTGGGAGACTACGATATAGTGTTTACATAAAACTTTATAATTCGAGTAATAAGCAAATGTAATCTGTATAAAAATAATATGCAGAAACAGAGCTAAAATAAAGATATTATATATTTTTCGCATTAAAATATAATTCTGTAATTTGTTATTTTTAAATATAAAAGAATTGCTCTAAAATATTCTTGTAAATTGGTTTCTAATACTATATTTCAAAATCGAAGCAGAGATTAATTTGTTAAAAATATCTAAAAGTCCTTAAGCTTAGTCGTAGTGAAAATTTTAAATTAAACATTTTCTTGCTAATTTCCCAATATATGGAAATTTAAAATGTTTTTTAAATGTGTTGAAGCGTTTACATTTTAAATAACACTATACAATCATTGATCATTTTAGAATATATAGAATGAAAACTGTTTGTGAAACAAATTATAATTATTAAGGCAAATTGAAACATATATCTTCGGGGGGGGGGGGATTAAAATACAGAGGATCGCTGCAGGATTATGAACTGGCTTTGTTTAATCAACTACCTTTTATCAGATGAATGTATGATTACTAATTACCAAACAATAACTATGAAGAACAAAATTATAAAAAATAAACTAGTGAAATACTCTAAGGCAGCGGTTCTTAAGCTCTCAGCCCGCCCCCACCCCCTCCTTAATGTACCAGACTGACATCGCGGACCCCCAAGATTTTGAACACTCCTCTTTGATTCCCTACACATGGATGAATGATTAAAAGGTTCCTCAGTAGTCCTAAGACAGCCTATGCTACTTATGCAAATTTTTTTAACACTTTTTCCCCCTAATAAAAAACAATAAACACATCATTAAAATTTTACAGCATACTAACTTAATGCTAACTGATTTAATATTCTTGATCAAAATACATGTTTTTGTTGTTTTTTCACTTAGGGCAATTTAGTGATCTAGTCTTTAACAAACGAGTCATGATGAAAAGGGCAAGATGCAGCTTCATGAGGTCCAAGACCGTGAGGCACCAAAGGTTGAAGTCTGACTTTGCCTCATGCCTGCATGCATTTAGCTGAGAATATTGGAATGGCCTTCACGCCTTGGGTGATCATACCAGAAGAATACTCTCCCGACGTACTTCACCCATTCCGCCCAGGAACACTCTCCCGCCACGATGAGGTAGCAATATAGGACTTTGGGAGATGCAGATTGTTTGGCCCGTGAGGGCAGCCATAAAGGTTCTACACATGGTGGCTGCCTTACTTTTTCAGAAATTGCTACCCGGGTCAAACAAGATATCAGTTCCTCTTGGAGGCAGGCACCCGTACGTGAATGGTATGAAGGAAATTGGCCTGGTGCTGCTTTGCTTGGGACAAACAGTAGGCGAGATGAAACGACTCTTGCTAGGCTTCCAGTGGTCATACTCGAGCTCAACGGCATGTGGATGGTCTTAAAGTTTACCCTCTTTGTCCAAAATGCAATGTGAACCAATCCGCTCCTACCTACATCTTGACTTGTATTGGTTGCCATAAGATCTGGCTGTTCTCAAGTCCACCTATAGCTCTTCATTGTTTAAAAACACACGGGTTCATGGACTTGATCTAGATATTTCTGTCGGTAAAGTGGGATAAGAAACAACTACAGTGATCTAGTCTAGGATGAAACATCTTTCAATTTTTCCACGAAGCCTTTCAGAGTCTGTTAAAGAGGGAAATCTTAAAATTTAATGAAAGACCGCGGATCCCGTAGAAAGACCCCGAGGATCCATGGACCATAGTTTAAGAACCGCTGCTCTATGGTATAAGACAGTGCTCCTCACCATTTTTATCGCTGTGGACCGGTCAGCCTTTGAAAATTTTACCGCGGCCCACTGAGGGTGAGGGACGTTGATTGCTTATGTTTTAGATTATTTCAAATTGATAATTTTAATTTAATCGTTTTTAAACATGCCTTCAGAATAAAATACAATTTCATCAAAAAAAGAATATAAAGTGATTTTCATAAAAAGTCGCACAAACCCGAGAGAAATACACTCAGTAAATAAAAGAGAAATGATTTAATGTTCCTTGGGTAAGCCCGGTACTATTTGATCCGCGAACCGGTACCAGACCACCGACTTAGGGTTAGGGATCACTGTTCTAAGAAATTTGGACAAAATTATAAAGATTAAAATTTTATGTAAATATTTCTATTATTCTTATCTATATGGCAATACATAACATATTTCCTTCATTTATAAATTAATAGTATAATGGTTCTATGTTAAATTATCTATTCTCAGCATAATAATGGATCAGAATATTCCAGCAAAGGTTCTCGAATACAAACATTTACCCCGAAGAAAACCGAGTTTAAGTTGATTATGATAATTTTATAAATGTACCTAAAATTTAAAAGAAAAATTTAAAAAAAGATTATAAATATTCATTTTCATAATTAAATAAATTTCCATTTTTTCCTGAGCAAGTCGTATATGAGGTTTCCTTTAAAAGATGACATGTCATCATAATCTGTGGATCCAGCCGATCACACTCGAAGAGTTTAAACTTATAAAATTGATTATTTCAGATAATTGTATATCTCCATAGTTTTAATAACCGGGCAGTCACAAAAATATGAGTAATGACAAAAAAAATATAAAGTATTTTTTAAATGCTCTCGTTAGATAGAATTTGGGATACTGCATACTCAGACATCCAAAATAGAAATTGGGAGAGTCATTTCGCCCGAAGAAACAAAACACAAAAATACACGTCTCCATATAAGTATATACTACAGCCAAATGACTCACATTTAAGAAGAAGAACATCGCCTTAGAGCCTATTTTTCATTTTGCACATTCGTGAGCTTATTTCCGTGTTCTTTTGTGCTTTTTTCCAATTGCAATCAACCTTTCGCTTTTGTAGCCCGAAGTAAATATCTTCCTCCTAACATTAGAGACCTAATAATGCAGAAGAAAAAAAATCTCTGCCTTACATAAATTAACTGAAGTATTATTGTATAAATATATTTTTTGAACATCTAATTCGGGAGTGTTAAAAATAAGTTACATTTAAAATCGAGCATTTAAAGCACCAGTGACTTTCATATATATGAAGCAGTTCATTACATACGACATATAATTATAAAAAATAGATTTACATTTAGTATTTATTTAGGACAAGCGACTGTCAAATCTAATTGCTGGGTTTAGGGCTTCATTTCATAGAAATCATATCGGAACACCTAACATTTAAATGCAAATTCTTTTTTTTTAATTGTTGCGAAATTAGAATGATATTCTGGATTGTGAATGTAAAACTTTTCACATTGCTGCTACCCCCATACTAAAGAAAACTTATTAATGATTTAAAATGCTTTTTAAAGTTGTCTTTGTGCAAAACGAAAGTCAAGATTCAAATTCGAAATGCTTTTTTAATTAGAAAAATTCTCCAACATTAAAACTAAATTCCGACTTTGTTATTTTGTAGGGATCAGTTTATTTTATCAACTTTTCTATTTCTGTTTGGATACATCCATTTTTTTCTCATCTAAAATGTTTTTATATATCTTCTTTTATGTTGTAATGACAAATTAATATTTAATTTTATCTACACTCTATAGCAAAAAAAGAAAAGAAAAGAAAGCGACGCACCAAGAACGAGTTGTCCGATAGAGACAAAAATTGGTTGGTAGAAAGATTATGTACAGAATAAAAAATTATTAAAATTTCAGAAAAATTGAATGATTTATTTCAGAGGTACATAGTCACAAAGTACCGGGGTCAGTAAGGTGTTGACCCACTACTAGCCTGGATGCAAGCTGCCACACGACGTGGCATAGAGTGATAAAGCACCCTGGGAGTCTCCTGCGGTATTTCTTGCCAAATTTTCTCCAATTGTGGGGCCAGGTCATCAACATTCCCTGGTAGATGCAGTCGTCTTCCCATCATGTCCCAGACATGCTCGATTGGAGAGAGATCTGGCGATCTGGCTGACTAAGAAAGTATTTGACAAGCTATAAGACATTCCATAGCAACACGTACCGTATATGGCCTGGCATTATCTTGCTGAAACATAAGACCAGGGTACTGAAAAAGGAACGATAGCAAAACAGTTCTCAGAATGTCGCCGACGTACCGCTGTGCTGTAAGTGTGCCTCTAATGACGACCAAAGGGTACGGCTGTGTCAAAAGAAATGGCACCCCACATCATCCTGGTTGAGGGTTTGTATGGCGTGCAATAGTGAAAGCCGGATCTGCAATCTCCAAACACGTCTTCGATGATCGTCTGGACACAGTTGGAAGCGGAATTCGTCACTAAACACTATACGTACTCAGTCAGCATGATTCCAACCTGATCGAGCCAAGCACCACTGTAATCTAGCTTGACAGTGAGTGGGCCAGCGGGAGTGGCAGGTGGCGTAGCGGTCAGTACGAGCTTAAATTTCGCTCTATCAGCCGTCTGTGAATGGTCATGGTGAACACTCGTGTGCAAGTCGATGGTTGATAACGATGAATCAGGGGCTGTGGCAGCTGATCTGACATTGAATCTGTCCCCCCCGATCTGCTGTGGCCCTTGGTCAACCGCTACGATCCAAGATGCTGAAATCTGCCATTATCCATCCATTCTTGCCAGCATCTTCCAATAACTGCATCGCTCCGATCCATACGACGAGCGATTCTCCGATTTGCCCAACCTGCCTATTTTAATTTAATGATGCGATCTCTTTCAAACTCTGACAGTTGCTCGAAAAAGCTCAAATTCTGCGACGAGGCATTTTTTTCAGTCGTTGAAAGGTATCCTAAATCGCAATGCAAGAGAAATTTTGGCCATCAGATTGAGAATCGCTTCTTACAGACACCTGCTGAGGGCGCAGTTCTGAAGTGTTGTAGCTCCCGCTATTCATTCATTCTGTACCAAATTTTAATCATTTGCATGTTCGGTACAAATGTCTTTGCCTACGAAATTTCATTACAATCGGGCATCTTCATCTTGGTGCGTCTTTTTTTTGTTGTTTTGTTATAGAGTGTATAAAAGAGAATACATTCGTAATCAATGTATGTCTTAAAATTTTGGGGGGAAAGTTAGTATTTTGAATGTAAATTATAACCTTATGAATTTTTATGACAGAACATTTCGTCATTTGAAAATATGTTTTGAATTTGGTAAGGATCTTAATTTGTGTGTGTGTGTGTGTGACATAGATATCTTAAATTCGTTATTTTTGCAAACAAATATAAAAACAGTAGATTTACCTAGAAAACGATAGATACATTCCGTGTTATACAAATCTATGCTGTACGAGTCAGATTTTGTAAGTACTTGGCAATAAACAAAGCTTAATTAATAGTCTACATGTACCAGAGATAACAAATATGTACTTCCTCTAGATGAAATTGGATTTAAATTCATAAGGACTTATGCTCTTTAAACTTTTACCCCACAAATTAAAACTGAATAAAATAAATCATGCGTATACAAAAATTTTTAGACGCATTTAATGTGCATCGCAAATAGAAACGAAGTGAGACTACATGGGGTTTACTCGGAATTTGAAAGGCACAGAGAGAGTGATGTTTAGTGTACCGGCCAAAAGTTTGATTAATTAATGGAGCTAAAACGTAATAAAATCGCAACATCTGTCTCATTATTTTATCCTGTTATACTATAGCCACTTTTAGTATGTATACCAACACGATCACAATTTTTCTACCGTGTTATATAAATCCGCCTTATGTGAAACTCGCGTTATAGGGGAGGGGGGATCTACTGTATATTAAAATGTTTGATAGATCAATTACATTATTTGCGCTATTTCAGTCACAAAATTGAGATGAATTATATGAGGGAGTTGCATGAATTATGTTATTATTATGATAAATTCATTAATGGCTTTCTTAAATTTTTTTCGCATGTTTAAATTAAAGAATATTAGAATAATGTTTTTATTTCTAATGTGCTGTAGATTGGTGTTTTACCATTGCAGACCTAGTACATCATTTCCCAGGAGCTGGTATCTCTTTTAAGTGCGGCACCCTATAAGTGGATACTAATCAGGTAATTTTGACGCCTAGTTTCTTCCACAGATGGAGGCACCTGAGCTCTGACGAAGCAAACCTGTACTAGGATTTAATTTTGCCGAGTGCACCCAAGACAAATGGGCATTCTAGGGATCTTTCACATACCGTATAATCATGCGACATGGCCGCTGTCGATTTTCTGCATCAAGAAAATCCACCGACTTGGGCCGGGGTCCAATTATATTAGAACAATGTATTAATGCGTATTTTAATTCATTGAAATATAATCAGTTTTGCAACATTTCAATAATAATCAATAACATAATTTTGTTAGGGCACGAATTTACTCATTTTAATTTCCGGGTTGTAGAATTTTAAGACTTAAAAATGAAACAAGTGATTAAAGAATGGAAAAGTATCTGAAAAAGAAACAGTCGAAAATTTGGGTACTTACGTATTATCGCAACCATATTGGCGACATTATATGAAACGAAGCACATGGTTGCCATTTCAGCGCGTACGACACATGCGAAATCAGGGTTGCCAACTTGGCGAATTATCTTGAAAATTGGCATTGTTGCGATAGAACGTAAGTACCATAATTTGATATTTCTCATTTAAAAGATATTTACGTATATCTAATTTAACTAAAAAAATTATATTTATCCTAAGCCTCTTATCAATTCTAACAGGATTAGGATAAACATAATTCCTTTCCAAATACTGTCAATTACTATTTGTCTTGTGACTTTTCCTCTTTACAAATTTAGAAATAGGAATAATTTGACGCTTTTGAGTTTAGTTCTGATTTACAAAGTGGGATCCTTTATGATGCTTCCTAGTTTCTTGCATGAGTGGCATTTAACTCTTTTATAAAATATCATTTATAGCTTTGAAATAAATAAAAAAATTTATTTTTAAAGTTATTAATATATATATATATATAAAGTTCACAAATTATTTCCTTTACTAAATGAATTTAATTCAACATTATTTCATCTCAAATATCTCCTGAAAACATCGAAAAATGTTTACCATTTTTAGTTATTTGGCACGTATCGTAACGCTTGAAAGAGAAAATATTTCGCTTCCTACAAATTGTATCATAAAGATTATTTTTTTTACGATGCGTTAAAATGTAATTTAAACATTACATAAAATGCGAAATGGTCGTTGTTTCTCCTTCACTCTTTGTGCTCTGTTAAAGACGATGAAAAACTCAAAGATAGTTAGTTCCTTTACGCACTCATTAGCGTAAAGGATTGAGAAAAACTATTTTTGAAAAGAATCGTATTTAAATCTCTATAAATACTTTTCAAAATCTTAGTTTTAAAAATGTTATGTGTTATAAAACTTAAGAAACTTTGCTGCAAGTAGATGTTGCATATTAATGTTCACAATGGAATTTATAAGCATATAAAATCATATATTTGGGGGGGGGGAAAGCAGAGAAAAGTACAATGTTGTCGAAAACCGTTTTTGCAAAAATTACTTTTCAAAATTTTAGAAAAAATTATTTGGGGTTAAATAAGAAACATATCTACAAATTTCGGAAGGAAAAAGCCTTGATAATATATTTATTATTAAGGTAATGAAAAACTTTTTTCAATATCATTGACAAATAAAAAATTCTAATTTTAAGAAAAGCTCGCTTATCAATGCTTGTAGTTCACTTTTACTTATTCCTTTCGGAAATATGATTGTTAATGAGAAATAATTGATAAATTCAATAAGTTTTTTTTAATTATTTGTCTGATATTTAGCATTTCTGAAGCCCATTTAACCACAATAATGGCAAATTCAGTTTTTAAAGAGCTTTGCACCATCAGATACTCACATGATAAATCTTTTCACCTCTTTCGTTAAACATGCAAATTGTTTTATCTTCATTATTAGACAACAAAGGAAAATTTCGCTATTTAGGCATTACTTCTTTAAAAAATTAGCAAGTTTTAAGTAAGATTCACATAAGATTTATTTGTATACTAGCTCCATGGCTCGGCGTTGCACGGGCTTCTTCAAGTGTATAGCTTTTTGCCTTGGAAATTTTCCCTTCCCCTCTCGGTTTCAGCTCTTTCTGATGTGTTTGTGCATTTTCTGTTTTAATGCAATTTAAACTCCCTTTTTTGAAAAATCTTCCACCTCTTTGACTCGTCGGACAGATATGTTTCCCCTCCGTGTAGCCCAGCGTTGCACTTGCTTCTTCCAAGAGTTTGACTTTATTCCCATGGAAATTTCCCCTTTCCTTCTCGACGTCAGCACTTTAAAATGTGTGCATATGCGCTATGTGAATGATTTCTATATTTATGTAGTTAAAATTTCCTCTTCCAAAATTTCTTCCACTTCTTTTCCTTGTCAGGCAGGTTTTTCTCTCTCTCCGTTCCGCCCGTTGTTGCACGGGCTTTTTCGAGTTTAAAGCTCTCCCCCTCCCCGGGATAAGATCTTTCTTCAAATTTCTATTTTTGATTAATAATTTCTTATGGAAAACTAATCTAGACCTTATGCAGACAATGAACGATTTCCTTATTAAATAATTAATTTAGTAATAAATAATAAAAAACAATACTGCTTAAGCTTTTTAAAAAATATTAATTAATATACATCTTCGCTAAATAAGGAGTGAAAAAAATTCTTACCTTTAACTATTGAAACGACTGCTTATTTCTTGATGTTTGATTATTCGATTAAAAATATGTAACCATAAAAAAAAAAAACTATAGGGGGGGGGGGAAGCATATAGAAAATTTTTCTACATTCTCTGTACGAGACTAAAAGAAAATAATACAATCTGATGAAAACCCATTTAACATTTAAAAACTTTCACCAATTCACTGAAATACAAATGAGAATGTTGCAACAACAATATAAACAATAACAATAATTACAAAAGTAGATTATTGCAATGAAGCATCAGTTTTTCAACAATATTAATAACCATCAATTTGCAACAATGAATAAACCATTTTTGTAAAAAGTTTCCGGTCTCAATCTTGGAACTCTTTTCAGCAGAATTACTCATGCAATTTTTTCTGATCGATCCATAAGATTTTAAAAGATAAACAGCAAAACCTGGATACAAGCAGGAAAAGCCTCTAGCACACACAGTTGGTATAACCTTCCTCTTTATACTACTGTTTTTTATTCTGTTAATATATATATATTGTCTTCTTTAAATAGGTGAAATGAAGTTAATTTTATGATGGCTGTTCTGTTAACATGCAGAGCTTTAGACTGAAAAACGGTAAAGAACTTATTATTAAGAAACAGTTATTTTGAATGTCACCTTCTTGACATAAGCGGAGGTGCGTTTTTTCAGTAATGATCATAATCGTTTCCACCAAGGTCACTTACGCTATCTCAGTCATCTCAGACATGCAATCAGTTTCAATCTTTTCTTGAAGCATTTCCTTGCTGAAAATGACGGATATGGCGTCATAAAACCTTTTCATTGATATTCTCTTCAAGAATTTTTGTTTTAACTTTCTTAGATTCCATTCAAATTCTATTTTAATTTACAGAAGTTCTTTATTTGAATATCTATAAAAATTATAAAGCGACCGTAGAAAAGGTTTTGTTTCAAAATCTTAATATGTGGTTGATGCTGAGAATAACTCAAACACTGCATTTTATTATGAAAAATAGTCATTGAACAGAAATTTCCTTTATTAAGTCTTAATATATTTGCGATGTAATTTAAAATTTAGTTTATTCGGAATTTGTTTGACTTTACCAAAGAAAAAGTGATAAAATTCTGCGTATAAAAATACAAAAAATCCACTGTAAATCCACTTGGATGTATGAAATTATAATAACAATCGATTTATTCTCTTAGTAATTATTTTAAACATTCAAAAAACCGTACAATAAAAGCTAGTTATTTCTTACAGTTCAGTCAAATAATCAGCTTTATAACTTTTGAGAATGAATTCATTAATCTTTCTTCAGTAATAAAAATATGAATAATTGTAAGTTAAAGTAAAACTTCCAAGACCCTTAAATTTACTTGCGTGCACAATTTGAGAAGCCCTGCTTCAACTAAAGCAAAGAATCCTTACAAGTAAAACTTTTAACAAAACACCTATCTTTATCAAACCGGAAATTGGCCCCTTGTAACCTCGTTGATAGAGTAATGGATTTGTAATCGATAAGTACCGGATTTCCATCTCCGCTATGTTCTGAACTTTTACTTCTGGAAACTGTTTTATAGGAACTGATACTTGACAAATTTATCAGTGTTCAAAGTTCTCACATTGGCGCAACGTGATGTGGATACAGAGATTGGGGTACCAGTTCAAAGGCCACCTTTGTCGCTTAACGTGGTTTAAAATTTGTCATTTGACATCATTAACATTCGTACTACTTCTGATGATAATAATTAAATAAAATAATTACCTCAAAAAGGGAAGTCTGTTGAAGATTAGATGATATTACACTAGTGTGCAAAACTTGAGCAACTTTTTTTTGCCATAACTCCACGAGAAATTATCTAAGAGATATGAAAATCAGAAATGAGAGACAGAATTTTGTACTTAAACGATGAAGATAGCATACTTGCTCAAAAATGAATACAATGCGTATAGTACGGAATCAAGCAAAAAAAAGGCTCGCTTTATTGAGAACTCATAGTATCATTAACTATGCAAGAACTACAAGCAGATGCTCCTTAGAATGGGATATGCAATCCCTTACTGCAATGTTGCTCCGCACCGTCTCTCCATACTCAGCACCCGATTGTCCAACAGTTCTTGAGAAAAAAGTGCTCATTCCTCAATCATTATCTGCTTCAGTATTGGGTGTTCCCAGGAAGATTAATCGTGCCGCAAGGTGTCTCCACAAAATTTTCCCCGGATTTAAATCAGGGGAAAACTCTGGTCAATCCATTCGAGGGACATATTCACTTTCCAGTAGCTGCTGAATATCAACGGTCCGGTGTGGCTGCGCACTGGTCATCCATAAAAACAAAGTCTAGTTCAATAGCATCTCGGAATAGATGCTCATTGATTGAGAAGGATCTTTCCTTACAATAACGATCTCCGGTAACAGAACCTCTTTTGAACACGTGAAGCTCAGTCTGTCCGTTCAGCATAATGACTCCCAAGACGACAGCTCCAGGACCACGTAACGGTCTCTTTCCGTGATATTACTGGGATGCAACCGTGTCCCAACCTCTCTCTAAATCAACCGGCGTTAAGAATCGCATGCGGTATTGAAACGACTCTCATCCTTAAAGAGGACACGACTCTATTGATGAGATGTCCACTTTTTGTGCTCCTTACACCACTCAAAACGATGCCACCGGTGACCAACTTTCAGCTTTCAGGACAGCGGGCAAACAGACCACCTTTGTGAAGGTGTCTAGCCACAGTAAACCGCGACTCTTGTAGCCCTGTTATTGTACACATTTGCTGAGAAACGGTGCTTGCAGACTGGTATAGGGCTCTTTTTGCCTGCAGAACGATATATCGTTCTGCAGGTGAAAATAAGATTAACCTTTCTAACAGCTGTACCTATGGTTTGAAATGCTTTTCAAGTGCGCGAAACGACGCTTTTGTTGATTCCGAACTCTTCCGCTACACTGGTCAAGCTGCGCCCTTCCTCCAGCTTTCCGATCATTCTTCCTCGGGTGAAGTCCCCAGGTGATTTCTTCTAGCCAAATTTTACGAAAGAACTCACACCTGCAGCGTTTGCTTTTTTACTTACTTCTTTTATTGTAGTCTTGAGTTGCTCGCACCAACCTCACGCGTTTTAAGTACACTCACGTCGCCTATGACTTTATGTTTCTGAGATTTGCATATATGCATCGCCTTTTTACTGAATTGCGTGTTTATTATACTGATCGCAAAAACCTATTTTTTGCAATTTCATGGCTATCTGCTTAACATCCACACTTGCTAAAGTTTTACACACCAGTGAACTTCTGATGCTGTGAGATTCTAACTTTTAAAAATAAATTTTGAATTCGTCATACTTGCCCTTCTATATTAATTTTATCAAGCTTGTTAAGTACAAGTGTTCAACATTGATCTGTTATATTTAAAGTTATTTTTAAGAATCATGCAAGGTAAATTTTACTGTCGAATACAAAATAAGCCAGCATTGCAACTGAAGTAGGAGTGTTTCCACACATTATTTTGTTCTCAAGAGGAAAAAATGTCCATAAAGAAATTTATTCAATACAGTTTAAAAAAAGGTTTTACTTATTGTTTCCAAAAAATTCCTTCAAGTGTTTTTCCGTAAAAATTTCACATTTTTTTTTTTTTTTTTTTTTTTTTTTTTTTTGCAAATTTACCACGAAGGAGAGATGAATAATTCATTCTCATGACTTTACTATTACAATCCAGGGATGGCTGTTATCCTTGATTGGGTTTTTTTTAATATAATATGGGAGTCACCTTATGTTTTCAACAAAACACTTAATATTGAAAAATGAATGATACCAGCAAGATCTGTCTTTCATATAATTTGAATTGGAAAATAGTTTAAAATAAATTATATTAAAATGCTGATATAATAAAAAAGTTATATAAATTCAAAAATTCATAAAACATATAATATCAAAAAACATAAAAAAAGTCTTGTGAATTTCCAATTGAAAATTTTTAAATTTCCCATGTCTTATACTTATTTGTGATTTTAGAAAAACTGAGTGAGTCTATATATATATATATATATATTTATAGAACTAGTTAACTTATGTATTTTATAGTTGGCGTGATTAAAAATGTATTTAAACGACAGACAATTAATGCATAGTTTAATAATAAAAACATTTTAAATATGTCTATTGTGTTATTTCAAATCACTTTATATAATTCCTAACAAAGTAGATAATCATTATCGGATATATTTATAAAGGATCTCTGTTCAAATATTATATTTCAAAACTATTGCTTTGAAAGATTTAAGTAAGAAAGTTGTTAAGTGTAGTAAAAATGAAAGTAAACATAGAATTATTCTAAAAATCATTTAATTTTTTTATAAGTCTATTTATAACGATATACCAGGTGAGCCAAAAGTTCTTTCAACCTTTAAAAATTCATAAAAAAAAGGAAGAAATAATCATAAAAGAAGCGCGGTTTGCGTGAAGGGCTTACAAGAAAGTTCGATTTTTTTTAGTGACAAAAAAAAAATTCTTAGTTAAAAATATCACTGGTAGCAAGCGCTGACAGTTCGAAACACAATATACAGGACAACAGTACGCTCCATTCATTTATTTTTGCAATCATAGTTATTCAGCATGACTTCTAGAACATTTTCCGATACAATTTTTTTTTTATCCAATGGACTGCGGATTGATATTTTTACCATTGCAGACCTAGTACATCCGCAAGAGCTGGTTTCACTCTTTAGTGCGGCACCGTATAGGCGGATACCAATCGCCGCAGGTAATTTGACGCCCAGTTTCCTTCACAGAAGGAGGAACCTGAGCTCTGACGATGCAAACTTGTACCAGGATTTAATTTTACCGAGAGCGCCCAAGCCAAACAGACACTCTAGGGATCTTTTACATGCCGTATAATCATACGACATGGCCACTGTCGATTTTCTGCATCACGAAAATCCACCGACTTGGGCCGGGGTTGAATCCGCAACTTTGGGTGCAGAAGGCCAGCGACAAACCAACCACGCCACCCAGCCGACTGTCGGATACAAATAACGAGGTTAACAACACACGTTATAGTTGAATGTAACATATCGGAATGAATTACAAAAACCTAACGACAGATAGAATTTTTCAGTTTGCCCAATGTTGAAGGAGATAAATGGTACACAAATGATTTCAAATAACTCCATAGCCATAAGTCGACTGGATTTAGATTCGCTGATCATGGCGGTCATGCGATCTGCAACCTCGACAAATCACTCTGTCCTCCTCAAAGGTCATTAGGAATCGTTTTGCTGAATTCGCATGGTATGGAGGTGTGCCATTCTGCATGAAACTTATTGCAGATAACACATCTCTTTGATTTAATGGCCTAAAGTCTAATTAATTTAAGGCTCGACTTAAATTATTTTTGTTGCTAAAAAAATCCGACTTCTTTGTGAGCTCCCTCTTGTAAACTGCACTTGTTTATCATCATTTCCCTTTTTTTAATGATAATTTAAGGTTTAAATGAACTTTTGGGTCACCCCAGGGGCGTAACGTACACCCCCGTATCGTGGGGATGCTGGGTTCTAGGGGGAATCAAAGGCTATGTTATGTTATTGCTTTGCAATCCTTTGTAATATGGGGCTAAAAGCCTGACTTTACAGGGGGCCCTAATATTCCTCGTTACGCTACTGGGTCAATAGGTATATTATACACCGTTAAGAAATAACTTATTTTATTCTTATATTAATGGTTAAACTTATGTATATGAAAAATTATGAGCAATTGAGCAATTTTTTTTATATTTTTATTTAATGTTAAGAAATTTTAATATTGTTTTATCGACATCTACTTTCCAGGAGCTGACGGTCGTCGTCACTTGACCGTGGTTCAAAATCACAAGTTCCATCTTTAATAGTCATGTAGATTTGTAGTGCCACGTTGAAGAACATTCACTCACATCCCCAGAGTATACTTTCTCCCGCAGGCCGTATAATCCCCAAAATATGTTACTTTTCGAGAATAAAACCCTTTCATTATAAAAATTAATTTTTTGGATTGTTTTTCTAGCTTCTAAAAATACTTCTCCTTTCGTTTTTGTGTGTATGTACTTAATTTATATCCATTGAGTTTCTTATTAATTTAATTGTTTTTTATTTTTCTATACCTTTTCTTCTAAAACTTTCATTGAATTTATTTATTTGTTTTATAGTAATGGAAGGGCGAGTTTATGAAACTTAACGGCAATTTTATAATTCTAAAACCATTGTAAAAAATCTCGAATTTTACAATACTAAATAAAATTGCATTTTTACTCTGTTATATCACTCCAAGTAACCAGGGTTTTCAATTGTTTTGTGGTTTGCTTTATCGTGTTTCTAAGATTATTTTCGACTGTAAGAAGACCCTTGATGTATATACAAGTATATATATATACATATATTGCAAAAAAGAATTTATCTATAGGGAAAGAATAGATTGTCAAGAGTTTTCTTGTCGAATCTTTCATGGCAGCAATTTAATAATTCTTCAGTAGGAAGACCCCCATGGTGGTGGAGGACAAGATCCAATGTCCACTGAAATAT
This sequence comes from Trichonephila clavata, assembly GCA_019973975.1. NCBI lineage: Eukaryota > Metazoa > Arthropoda > Arachnida > Araneae > Nephilidae > Trichonephila > Trichonephila clavata. The sequence continues at coordinate 164,580 of BMAO01026945.1, forward strand.
ATTTTATGTACATTTGTGCGAAAAAGGCGAAATGCGTTTTAGAAGCGGTTCGTCGCTTTTATCTTTGTCAAAATGACCGGTAGAACAAAAAGGTTATTATTTTTTTAAAAATCTAACAATTCAGTGGGAATTACTGAAAATCGTTTTCTACCTAAAACAGAACAAAAAGCAAACCAGTACCATTTGTTGGTAGTATTTGTATAAGTCACGCTATTTGAAAAAAGAGAAAAATGCAGAATGTCGAGAATTTGAAAGTCGCTTCAACCATGAATGAAACACTTTTGATCGTCATGTTTACGTCAACCATGCTGGTATTTTGGGTAGAATGCACAAAGAACTCGAAAGCCCTAAAGGGTTTTAGCTTAAAAGCTTAGAAATCCCTTGTAAAAGGGTCAATGCATTTTGGCTTTTAAGTGCCGACGAACACACATTTAGATTTTTCCAACCTTTTGAAAGATATTTCGCGAAGCAAGTTCAGGCCACTCAATAAATTTTACGCTGTAAATAACCTTGAGTTTCCTATTTTTTTCTCTCATCAAAATTCAAGGAGTGTGAGTGACCGAATGACCAAACTTAATAGTGAAAAAATGCAAATTAAAAGTTAAGAATTAGGAAATAAATGAGCTTGTTGTTTTTAGCATTTTGAAAAAGTATAATGTTTGTATTAATGATCATACCAAAAATATTCTTTCAAGCAATATACACATTTTAAAATTATTTTTTGATCAAATTATCATATTTTGAGCATTTAAAATAGTATTAAATCTTTCTGCCGTCTCAAAAGATATTTTTATTTAAACTAATGTAAATATTTGTTCGCGGTTTTATAAGTAACTTTTTTCAACTTCTTTTCCTCAATTAAATATCTACAAAACTTTTGTTACGAACACTGTTAGTGTTCTAAATAGTAGTAAAATTGAAGTATTCCTCTTCATGAAAACGTTTCTTATTACGTTATATGAAAGACTAGCTTTTACCCACGACTCCGCTCGCGTTGATGTCTTTAAATAACTGTCAAAGTCGTAATCATTATCATTAAAAAGTAAGTAATATAATATGGTAATTTTTTTATTGCTTGACTGGAACCAATAAAATTTAAAAATTCTAAAATTGATCTTAGTTTTAAAAAACTGAAAATGTGTAATTTATTATAATAATTAACAACAAAAATTCAATAACTTAAGCTATTAATATTTTTAAAAATCGAAAGTATGTACGTTTAATATATAATTTCTCTTTAAAAGAGCTCAAAACAGAACTGTATACCATATTATATGTCCTTCCGTCAGTTGCAAATATGTGAAGATTTGGGCATTGGACACACCGATCAGGCTACATATAGTTGGCCATGGTAAAAATATTTCTTTTCCAAATGCACCCTTGCTACCTGAAATGTTAGCTTTGTTAATAGCAACATTAAAACTGGGGATATTGAAATCGTTTGAGTTGAAACGGTAGGTCAATGGAGATACTTGGAATTCGAGGTATGATAACACTATATCCCTTTTCATGACATATGTTAAAATATTGGCACCAAGTATATTCTGCATCAGTTTTGTGATCCAAAGCCTCGTTCCTTTATATAGTCGAGGAGCATCGAGATTTTGCATAACTGGTACATTTAGTTTTAATTAAAGTTTATGTGAGGGTACACCCGAAAGTTCAAGTGAATTTTAGAACTCCGTGGGATATGAAGTACTTTGTTCTTTATCCACGATTGTATTCATTGGTAAATATTTCTTCATTTCCCCCCTCCCCACACGTCGTTTAAATTTTCAATGTTGATTTTATGGACAATGTCATTGTTAGGCGCCAATATTAATCTTGCGCGCAACCACTCACCCCAATTTAAATTTTGTTGCAAGCCCGGGTATATTTGAGCAATAAGATTTACATAATTTTCTTCTACATTACAAAATTCTTTGGAAGTAAAATATAACCTTCAGCATTTGAGTCCAAACATCCATAACCGATTTTCAATTGCGTCTCTGCATAATGTTCCAAATCTACGTCATTATAAAGATGCACTCTCATATTCGTTTTCAGACTTAATTTTTCAAATTTTGCCCATAAGCTTGATGATTTAATAGAGACTGATTTCATCTGCGACAGAATTACAGGGGAGTTTTTGAAAATTCACCAGCCAATATATAATAAAGTACCATTCCTCCTATAATATCTGTACTATCTCGTAAATCCTGATGAGACCGATTTAACGCTTCTATAGCTTTCTTGTGAGACATTGTACTTTCATCCCACACTAAAAGCTTGCATTATGGAAGCATTCTGCTTGAGAGCTATTTTTTCTGAAATTTCAGATGAATGAATCTTCAAATGCAAGATTAAGCGATTATTTTAAAACGGAATGTGCAGTACGACCGTTGGTCAGTAAAGTCGCGGCTATACACGAAGAAGCCATAGCAACTGCTATCTTCTGGGTTTTTCTGATGGTCATTAATGATAAGTTAAGCAAAACGTTTTTCCGGTTCATCTAGGGGCGTCGAGAAAAAAAGAGTGCATCACTGCCGGATTCTATTTTGCGTAACACTTGTTGGAAAACTTGACTTTGTTCTGGAGTTAATTGAGGGATAAATTCTGTTAATTCATGTTGCAATGCTATAAAATCGTAGTTTAATTCTCAAGCAATTTCATTATCGAAGCCATTTCCTTCGACGCGTCTAGGAATAATCATTCCAAAATCATGTAGCTTCTTCCCAACCATTTTGAAAACCTTTATTGCGTTTCGTTGTAGATGTGTTGATTAAAAGGCATATTTGCTTGTATTTGCTGCAAAATATCTTCCGCCACGCAGTCTTTGTACTTTTTCCAAAAGGTTTGAGGATTAGAAAGACCGAGGATGAAATAAGTATTGCGTAAAGCTCCCTAGTTTTATTCGCCGAGTGACATTGTATGGCTTCTCCTCCATAGTATTATCTAGTATATCTTCAAAGTAATTCTTTCACGTAAAATATCTAGGTTCAGTATAAGTGAAAAATTTTGTGCAAAATATGAATATTGTATAATTAGATTTTAAAAAAATTCAAAGTGATAAACATTCGAAAAATCAAAACTCTTTATGAAATTGTCAATTAATATTACCATAAAATTTTCAATATCACGCGCGCAATTCGCTAAAACTTTATTTCGTTTCCCTCTTTAAAATGTGGTAGAAAATTTGCATTAAAATATCTGGGATTGTCGGAATAGAGAACTTCTTAACCAACTTGGTGATATTTTTCAAAATTTGAGTTTGACATTTAACAAACGTAACGTAATAAACGTTATACGTTTAGTAAAAAACCATTTAAAAAATTGCTTTTTGTAAAGATGCTAAATTACACTGTGTTTTAATTCACTGTGTTATAAATGTGATAAATTTCCATTATTGACCAAATGCATAATTTTGAGCCAACTTGGTGGGGAGTAAGCAAAGTCCCACGGTTTTACCCGCATAGTTTCCGTTCCCGTAGGAATATGGAGATAAAATGTACCTTATGTTACTCGCTGATAATGTAGCTTTCCATTAGTGAAAGAATTTTTAAAATCGCACCAGCCGTTTCCGAGATTAGCCGGAACAAACAGACCGACCGACAGACAGACAGACAAAATTTTTAAAATTGATTTTTTGATACAAGTACCGTATATACCTTTAAATGCATTTAGTAAAAAGCTGCTAATTTGAAATTACAAACAGACACTTCAATTTTATTTATTTATATAGAGATTTTTCCTTATACATTACGAGTAGTGTTTTATAATACATTTTAATATGGGGAAAAATATATTTTTTTTAAAAAAATCTTCTAAAAATGAGGTAAATCTAAATAAAGCTTCTCAAGAATTAGTAACAGGTCCTATAGTTTTCCCTATCTAGAAAAATTTAAACATACTATATTAAACGGACAAGCGTACATTAATAAAAATAGACTGATCCGCATAAAATCTGAGTAAAAAAAAAAAAACTCGAATTTGCTTAAGTTTATAATTAAAAAAGGCAATTGTAATAAGAAAATTATTAAATGTTATTTCTTGAAGGAGAGAGGGTGTGATTATATTATATATATTATTGATTACATTTTTACTTATACAAATTACGAATTTTTGAAAAGGTTTTTTTTAGTTTCTTGGTAGTAAATAAAGCGAAGTGCGAAAGGAATATTATTTTCCTACTGAAAAGTAATAATAAAAATTGCGATCATTATATAAAATCGATTAACTTCTCGAATCAAATAATAGCTATATATTTTTATAACTTCTTAATTACTTTATTTATAGGTTATTGATTAATATTTTGAAAACAAAATAAAATTATTTTTTGATAGATATTCTTATTCCTAAAGCTTTTAAAAAAACAAAAACAACCGCGCATTGAATAATTCTCAAGTTTTGATTTAATGAAAAAAAATTTACTTATAGTTTGAGTTATTGCATAAGATGCTACAGGAATCTGTAATTTTGAGGCATGGTTAAGTGCCGAGAACCGCACTTGAGCCTTTTATCTCTCATTTTCTTTAAGAACATTTATAAATCCCCGTCCACCACAAAGTATCACACTGGGGCTTACAGAAGTAAGCATGAAGCACACATCACAAAGGAAGAAGGAATTTAAAAACATGGAAAATTAGAATACAAACATCCATGCCTTCTCCGGGATTCGAACCCAGGCCCTACGACAACGCAGTCAACGTCACTAACCACTGTACCAAATGGGCGGCCTTACACCGTTTGAAGTGAGGACTACGTGTTGTTTGAGATCCAGTTTCCCTTCAGACACACACACACAGCTTCTTTCATTCTTTAATATAATTATTTGATGGAATAAAGATCTTAACGTTCCGCCGCTTCTTGATTTCCTTAAAAAACAATCAGAAATTTTTTTCAAACGGTTACCACAGATTCCAAATGAATCCAACAGAGAAATCCCGGCTTATGATAATTCTATCCCTAGCTCTTCTAAGAGACCTAGAGCAGTCCTTAACCACTCATATGAACACTTCACAGCTCTGAAAAGGATGAGAATATCTTGATACAAATTAAATTATTTATCACTCGTTGTTTTCTTTTGCAAGACTTCATTCACCCTAATTATTAACCCCCTCCATGCAAGCTTTTGCATGAGGTTAGTGTGACAACTTGATCCTATTTTAAACTTCTCCAACTTTTCTTACTTTTTTCCAAGTGGTTATTTAAAATCTCATTTCAATAACCACACGCAGATATTTAAGAGGTAATGAGTAACGGACTTAAAAATAATATTCACTTTAATCTTTGATATTAAAGAAATTCCTCCCTTTTCTCCCCTTGTTCTATCGAGATGCGGCAGCCGGTTGAAAGACGGGCGTGGTTGTCAGAGATGTGACGTTATTAACTAAATCAACTGGATGAGTGGTTTCCCACTCACCCCTCCACCAACGTTGTTGCGCTGCACTCATTGTGGACTGCTTTATATTCTTATGTAACACTTCAGCAAACTATTCTTATTTTTTTTCTACTTATTATGATGAGTGGATGATAGAGGTTCCACGTAAATGCATAACCGTTACCGTTACCTTATTTGGTTGAGTCTCGTGGTGTGTGAACTCGCAATACATATCTGACCATTAAGCGGATGATCATGATCGACTTCGCAGCCTCATAGTGATTGTGGTAGTCCACTGGTCATGGTAACGAACTCGTGGCCGGTGTGACATGAGTTCGAGCCCAAATGAAGATCCGTTGTGTAGAAGATGCACTTTAAATGTCATGTCTCAAAGCCTTCCCGTTGGCGTGGTGTGGAAATTCGGAGAGGAGGTGTCAGCTTGTCATACTCGTTACTTGACCTTGGCTCAAAATTATAAGGTTCGTCGCCAATAGCCGTCACGTTGCTTTGGTGTGTGACATCAATAAATACTCACCCAATAGCAGGCTCATAATAAAAATTTTCAGTTCTACTGAAAAAAACTTTTATGTGTGTTTGAAATATATAATCTTACTATTTATCTTTATTTTTATTGAGAAATTCTATTAAAATTATAGTTTTGATCTCTCTAAAATGATCATCAATTGCCTACGTATGATATCAATAATCAGAATTCATTAGACCTATTCAAAAAAAAAAAATCATGACACAATTAATGAAACGAACAGTACTTCCTCAAAAAGAGTATAGATAAAAATCTGCAGTTTTGAGACACAAGGGAAAAAGAGAGAAGAAAAACGTTAAAGAATTACTAGACACCTCGTGCTTGAATTATCACCCAAATCGACTTAGTCTTTCTATATTAAGAAACTTCGAATTGCTGTGCCATCGTCAAATAGAGTGGAATGAAACTATCGAATGAGCATTTAGTTTGGTGTCTGAATAAACGCAAGCAAATAGCCTTACATAAACAAGAAAAACAGCTGTCACAGTCTACTGAAGAATACAAGAACAAAACAGATTTATTCCTCCACGTTAGGCTTAACGACCGACCAAGCTCGGATTTTGTAAGTGATACATATAATGAGGAACTTGGAGTTAATTTTGTCTCTTTAGGTTCCTTCCCACCCCTTCAGATCTTTTTAGTGTTCATCAAAAAAGGTTAGAACGTTACGTTTCAGAAAACAGAATGAACACTAGTGTGACACGGAGGCAATCAGTCTGATAATGATGCAACTTATGTTAAGCTTCGGTAGTGATTACAGATAGCAGTTCCACAGTTTGATAGCTCGTAGCCAATTTCAAAGTGCTTATTTACTTTTATTTTTAAGAATTGAATGCGAACAGTCAAAATGACGGGGTATTTCACAAAACCCTTTTATGTCTTTCTTTTTTTAACGTTTTGCAGAAACATTGTAATTTAGAATAATTTAAAGTACATGCGTTAGCTCATTTGATATTCAAACAAGAAAATAGAAAATTTCATTCGATTGTAAAAAATTTTAGATCTTTTTCATGATAGTAAAAAAGTTGTCGTTAAATATTTCTCAAGAGAAAGTATTCATGTAGTGTTTCTAAATTAAATCTTATTTCTCGGTTTTCAAATTTCCGCTGTCATAATGTTCTCTTGAGAGTTTTTTTTTTTTTCTCTTTCAAACTTTTTTCTAGGAAGTAGAAACTTAGTCACAATTCATTAACTTCCTAATGATATTTCTAGATTTTTTGTGAAGCTGCTGTCAACAATTTTAGAAATCAATAAATTAATTGCATCACTATCAATTTGTAAAAAAACAACAATATCTATGGTTGCATTTAAAAATCATAGAAAAGTCTATTTTAATAATAGTTTTGTAAACTTTAGTTTCATACAATCAATAAAAATAATTAATGAGATTTCTACAAGCCATAAATTGATTGATTAGAAAAGTAGCATTTATACCAGAGATATTAGAGATGGTCCCGTTAATTTTGAATCCTGGTCGAATGACGAGGAAGATGCCTGAGTTGACACCTCACTCTCCAAACTTCCACACTACGCCCAAGTGAGGACTTAGCACCTCAATAGATTTAACGTTAACTAATTCTTCCACATTGTAAGTCTTCCTGTTTAACTAGATTGGTTTTTTAATGTAAATTTTATGATGAATATTAAGATAGAATAACTAAATGTGGTAAAATGCAACATTTAGATTATCTTTAATCAATACAGCATTCTCCCAATGCTTAAAGGTATCCAACTGGTTGCGACAACTTTTTTTTTAATGGAGATATGGGGATTTTTTTATTATTTTTAGATTTGTTAAGTACATTTTAAGAAAAATATGCTAAAATTAAGAAGAGAAAACAAAATTATTTTTACTAAAATGGAAAAAAATAGGTAAAAATTTACAAAAAATGGCATAAACACGGCCCATTCTGTACCAAAGGTTTATGAACAAATTTTCAATTTTTTCATTCTAATGTGTTGCTATATTATTCATTTTTGAAATAACCCTCAGAATAAGAGATATTTTCTTTTTTACAAACACTAGAGCACTTTATCTCAGTTATTATATGAAATTGCTTAAAAAAAACAGTGATTATATTAACATAAGGGACTGTAAATTTTGTAATAAAAAAGTGATTGATAAATCTGAAAGTTAAAACAATTCTACTATTATACAGAACTTACAGAAAAATTTCAGTTTATTATTTTCAAGACTTTTTTAGCAATCGCTGACCTCGTTTGAGTATTTTGAAAATAACACATTTCGAGTAAAACGCGTTTTAAAGTATGACATCTTGCTTAAAGTAATGGAATCTGCTTTTACTCAAACACTTGTAGTTTTTGTTGTAGTGAACGGAAAATGATAAACTTGTTATTTTTATAAAGCTAATAAGATGGCGTATAAAATAAAGTCATAAAAAATTTGTCAATTTTTGGAAAAATTCACAATTTTAGGGTAGTCGGATAATTGAATGCTCCTGAGAATCTTCATTATTCAAATGTATCTGATTTTTCGTAAAGGTTTAACAAGGATAAAATTGTGTAATTATTTGTCATTGAACCTTTGTGAAGAAGGAAAAGAAATGTAGAAAACTGTCAGGAAATTCATTTAAACTATCCGATGAAGTATAAAAAAAAAATACCCATTATAATCACTCAGACTTACAATCAATGAAGGAACTTATTTACATTAGCATATTTTGTTTTATCTCATAACTCAGGACTTTTCAATGCAATCAAACCTTATTGTTAAGAAAGAAAAAAATGATAATTCACACAAAGAAAACGTTTTATTTAAGAAATTTATTTTACTATCAATTTGATTGGAATCAGTTGATCATTTATTTCTCGACAAAGCAGCACAGATATTGCACTGCAAATTTAATAAAAATTCAGAAACAATTATGAATACTAATTCATCCCTCGCATTTAACGACAAAGATACCACCTTTTTACTCTATTCAGCATTTCCTATTCAGATTCTATCACAGACTTATTTTATCCTGTAAATAAAAGTAATCACGAAATCATTGAATAAATCCAGGAAATCTGATGATGAAGATCAGAATTGGTCTGACCAGCTTTTACATTTTGTTGCTTAACTGTAAGACTTGCAATTTGTAAATTAGTTATGGTTGATTTCTTCACAGTAACTTTAACTGACCTGTATATTCTTCACTTTAAATGTTCTTCTTCAAAGTTAATGATTTATGTTTTTCAACTAAGCATAGATTCTTTAAAAAGCTTATGTCTGTGACAGATGAAAGATATGAGTTTAGCGTGATTTGCATTTTTTTTATGAATCTCTTGGAATGTCACGTACATCTATGTTTTTTCCTTAAACAACATCGTATTTCACTAGAGCATAATTTTCGTCTGAATGCCGTTAGCGAATTTTATGACAAATATAGCTACGATAAATAAATTAAAAACTTCTTTATGCTTATCTTCAGCTATTTTTATCATAACTTTTGGTTGAGGCTTTTATTGTTGTCGGAAAAATTTGATTTATCTAAATAAATTTTTTTCATATATAATTCTAAGACACACGTTCAATCACAACAAAAGTTTACCCAAGGATTAAACTCGATAACCTAATTACCTAAAGGTATTAGGCTCGATAAACCAGTCTTAATTATTTTGTAATATATTGTTAACATACAATGTAATTTGTGCAGTGAACAAAAAAATAAAAAAATAATTCAATCATTTCATTAACTTATACTATAATAATTTGCATGGCAAAATTGTTTTACACCTTCCTATTTCTGAGAATAATAAAAGTAGAAGTCACAGTTCTCGCTTAACTGGTCTCTGGCTTGAAAATAATTCATATATTGTAATTTTTTTTGCCCCTATATTTTTTTTTTGTTGTTAAATCTTTTAATCAAACGTTTCTGATTCTCGTAATACTCAAGACAAGCTTTTTACACCAATTTTAATCACATTAATACAAATTATTCTTCATTGTTCCAATATATCTCAATGTTTTACTTTTATGCTTCATTAAAATTATATCATTTTTTAATAACACATTATGTTTTTTTTTGTTTCTTTATAAGATTAAAATTCTCAGAATTCTAGTCAGTTGAACAAAATATGTATCTGATGGTCTGATTAAATCAAGCTGATTTTAAAAAATCAAAGGTCTTAACAATTCGATTTACTTTTGTAGAATTACATAAAAATTTTCTTCCATAAAATTATATCGAAATGTTTTTCTTTCTCCACCTTTCATGCAGCTTGGAAGATTCTATCTTTCTATATCTCAGGGATCTTATCCGACTGTTTTGTGTAACTTTTCCTGCCGATTTAAGAGTTAAAGTTTTTACCTTTAACCCTTTCGCGACGAGTTTTTTTTACAACAGAACAATTTTGGTAGCATAAACTATGAGTAGGGCACACTAGAATACTAAAACTAAGATGTTATATTTTTAGGAAAATTTTAAAAACTGATTTACGACCGGGACATATATGTCCCATCAGTCCCTGACCACTGGGACATGTGTCCCAGTAGTCTTCAATGAGTAATTTTGTAAAGAAAACCAATGATTTTCTGGTCATAAAAATTTGATTATGAATGGTATGGTTTGAAACAATCAATGCACAATGGGACATTACACATCGTGCACATTATTTTAGTGCGCGATTCCTTCTTTTGTTGTGAACATTCACGACACCGCCGTCGTGTTTTTGTTGTCACTGGCAGATGGTCACCAACATTGATAAGCTTCATGATGTTTTGGATGGGCACCCAGTTCCTCTACGGCGTTGAGCTTTCCGGACGCCATCAACGCTTCTACAAGAGGTACAATGAAATCAAGAAGAGGGTTTTTCGATGTTTGAGTTCGCAGTACGCAATCCATGAGTTGACCACTGAGCTCATCAATAGGCGAAAAAATACCTTTTCCTCCACTTGCAAGATTTTCTATCTAATTCATAGACATTTGCCATTTGGTCTGCAAGGTCTACACCTCCCATGTTTTTGTTGTGGAATTCGATTGCCACAGGGCACTCAAATTCTTCTTTGCAAAATTTCCTTCTTTCATGGTGCGATTTACTTGTGCGTATTTAGCTTCGTGACAATTACTTAGCATCATCACTTCCTTTGAATCAAGCCACCTCGCACACATTGTTCCATTTTTAGTTACGAGAAACTCAGCCTCACCCCTTTTGCTTAGTTTTGTTGAAAAATTAGGAACATCTTTGCGTGTCTTGATGCACGTACCAACAGCAGGAAATGTCAGGGTTTCCATCAGGTGCATCGTCTGAATCGGATGAGTACTGCAAATTGTGTGCTGGATCCTGAAAATCGGGATCGTCTATTTCATCATCCAAATCAATAACTTCGTCATCTGACTCTTTTAAATTTTTTTTCATTTCTTCATTAGTAAGTCCCCGGCATCGAGTCAGTTTAGATTGAATTAGCTTGTGACTAAATTAAAATAATAAACAAAAATAAAACAAAATAATTCGGAAAGAAGGAACATTTTACCTTCTTTTTCGGAAAAAGAACGGGGGAAAAGGGGATATAAATTGATGGATTTCATAATTTTTTTTCATTTACGCATTTGATAAATCTTTCATAACGAAAAGGGCAAAAAGCAAATCGCTTCGCTTGGTTTGGATGTCAAGTGACATTATGGCCTATTTTGGGATATTTTTGTATTGATTCGTTTGGTTCTTTATAACAGAGTTATGATTTTTTTTTGAATAAATCATCTCATTTTTTCCTCTCCCTTAAAATTTTTTAGAAGACTATTAAAAACTGAGCCATCCTTTTTTTTTACAAAAAAAAAAAATATTTAAAGTTTTTTTAATATGTTGTCTTACATTGTATTCCATGTAAGCCCACGATAAAAAAAATTCTATGCAAGCTGGCTAGAGAATTAGTTTAATTTTAAAAATTCATCCATGTGAAGAGAACGCGTATTCCAACTAGTATACAATTTTTTTTTCGTTTGCTTAGTCACGTGCATCTACCACGTGAGAAAATAAAGTAAAGAATTACTCTAAATAAATCACGTTTATTTGTAGCTTATTCAGACCAAGGTTAAAGAAAATAAAACTTAACATCTCATTATACAAATAGCAACACGCTCTGTACTTGTATATAAAATAAAAATTACAACGCTGTACTAAAAATTTACGTATAGTAATTGAGAGAGAAAGAGAGAGACAAGTAAACATCTCATCTGGTGTTGCCAGTCGAGCACACAGTCAGTGACGCACACAAGGGGGGGGGGCGAGTCAGGACACCCCATAGCACTTGGTTTTTTTTCGATTGATTATAATTTTATGTGTATAGTATGTACAATTTAATTTATCATATATTATTAATAATTAATTTTATTTGTGAATGCTAACTATTTATTCAATAAATTTTTTACTATTTTTTGTTTCCGAAAATCGACAAAATCAAGAGAATATGTTGAGAGACGCATTAGAGCATGATACGAGAATGGTATACTTTCGAACCTTTGAAAAGTTCCACTGCACACAGATACACCGCCACTGTAAGATATTATAGCGAATCATATTATACAAATATTGGTTAAAATACAAAAAAAGAGCAAAAATTGATTATGTATGAGGATTTAATATAATTATGTTTAACCTTACTTAATCCAAATATGCGAAAAATATATTCTATATTCGCATTTAAACAATTTAAACAGGATCTGTTTAGTACCGCTACGTGCAATTTAGAAACAAAACAAATGTTCCTTACATATTTTAAAGTAATAACTACTGCGTGATAGCGTTCTCAGTTAATTTCCAGTGAATAAATAGTTCATTTTCAAAAAAATAAAAATAATAATAAAAACAAGTAATATAAAAAAAAATTAAGTCAATTCCTACTTAGATCAACAAATTTTTTTTTATTTTAGTTACTTTTTATTAAATAGTTACAATTAATATAAATATGTATATACATATGACAGAATCGAAACATTAAGTGGCAATTAATTTTTGTTAATTATCATTAAAGTATCGTATTGTCATTCAAAACAATCGTGCATATAAAATTTCAGTGTATAGAAAATTTCAGCTCAAGTGAGCGTTTTAAAATGTGAGAAAAAACCTTTTTCAAGTTTTGACACAAGTCGCCAAAATGGTCGTTAAGTCGCCAAAAATGATGCTAACGTAGCTGTATTTGTAATTCTTTGAATAATTAGTTTTAATCAATTAATTTTTATTAATTATTATTTAATTTCTGTATTGTCATCCAAAATAATGGTGTAAATAAAATTTCAGCTCAATTGAGTGCTTTAAAATGCATTTTACTAACAATTGAAAGTTTGAACAAGATAAATATATAAATGTATATAGTGAGTGTGAACTAATAGTAGGAATTGAAAAAGAATGCAAAACACATGCAAATATTTATTTAAAAAACCAGTTTTCTCCTTTATAAACGAATATTTATATTGATTTTTACTTGCTTTTATCATTTCTCTACTAAACTACCATGTACTTACAAATATGTTAAGTACATACTCGATTCCAAATTTTACATATATATAACAGAAGCAGTACATAAAGTGAATTAGATAATGCACTTGAATGTGAGTTTAAGAAGCAGCAATATCGAGCCATTGAGACACAGACGAAAAGAATTGCTGGTCTTCGCTACGACTATGGTAAAAAAAGTAAATAACAAAAGGATATAGTGGGTTTTCACGCGTTTTACCTTGAACTAGCCTTTTGGGTTTCTTTGATTTGAGAACTTCGCTTTGTGAAGAAACCGTGATGTTGCTATTTGTCATTGCTATTTAAATAGATCGGAAGAGAAAAAGCGAAAAGAGACTGAATCAGGATATACGATGAAGTACTGGTAGTTGTGAATAAATATGACAAGTGCCTAATAATCACATTGAGTGATTGCTTTAGTAGCAATTTCTAGTTCTTTTCACTAATTGTAAGTGCATTGAGGTAGCCACTTAAAGCCTTCCTTGAGAGATAAGTGCAAATTGTTTTTATTTTGTTAGTGTTGTAGAAAACCTCTACTACTTAACTGTTTTATATATATTTTAGATTAAGTTCAAATAAAGAGCTGTTTTAATCTTTCGCTATATTCAGAATCACTCAGCTCTTACGCCCTGGCTAATACTGGTTTGCCCCATGACACAAGTACACCTAGATTGAAAAATTAACAAAGATGGTCACTACTTATCTTCAGACTGACCTAGGTTTTCCTATAAATTTCATCAGAGAGTAGGTGGATGGTATCTCAAACTGAAAATTATTTTTTATCACTATGTTTGCCCGACAGTAGCGGAAGTATATATATTGTACACTAATGCAGATAATTATCATCATAAAATATGTAGATATATTTTTTATGAATTTTATTATTTCTTTTGACAGTTTTTCTGGTACTTGATTCTTGTTGAGAAAAAGCTTTATTTTTTACTGTCGAATAAATTTCTTTGAATTCGGTGATTCACAAAATTTTTCTCGCGATCACTGAGCGGTCCACGACCCACGATTTGCGCACCGCTGACTTATACAACGATGTATGTTTCTTTACGAAAAAACTCACAAAATTTATTTTTCTACAATTTTTTTAAATTTATTTTTATAGGACAGAATAATGGATACGCTATCGATGACAACAACATTTCTAAGCAATTATACAGAGCGATTCATAAAGAAGTATACACTTTCCAGATGCTGTAAAACAGTAACAATTAAATACAAACACCACCTCAGCGAACCATAAGTTATATGTACTCTTAAAGTTTGTGTCTCGTCCCTGACGGAAGTGTCGCAGGCAATAACATGTGTGTCAATGTGACTAGTTAGTCAAAATGGCTGCATTTGCAGTGGAAAATGCTTTTTCTTGAAGTTAGTGAAATGTCAAGGGAGCCACTTTTTTTTTGTATTTGTTAATTCTCTTTGGTTGATGCCACAGTTGCAGGACGACATTGACAACTTCATTCTCCAATTGGATGGTGCACCACCACACTGGTCGGTCAACGTACGAGATTACCTCAATGAACATCTCCCTTAACGATGGATTGGACAAGTCGCGGTCTACAACAGGCCTCTTATTCAATGGCTATCTAGAAGTCCTGATTTAACACTTTGTGATTTCTTCCTGTGGGGGTACGTAAAAGACAAGATATTCGTCCCTTCCCACCCTGGTGGCCGTGGTAGCCAAGTGGTCTAGGCATCGGATCGTGGCTAGCATGTCATGAGTTCGATCCCAGTACCACTGAAGACCCGCCGTGTAGGGGAGCGATACACGTTAAATCTGTCGAGAGCTCAAACGTCCTCCCGTTGGTGTGGTGTGGTAGTTAGGAGAGGGGGGGGGTGCCAGCTCAGGTGTCGTCCGCGTCACTTGACCGTAGTTCAAAATTACGCGGACCATCGCCAAAAGCCGTCGTGTAGCTAAACAGTGCGACGTTAAATTCACTCACTCACCCTCCCCATCCTGTCGATGTAGCTGAGCTGAAACAGCGTATTACAAACTCTATCGATGGACTTGATTCAGATACATTAACAAGCGTTTGGGTAGAAATGGATTCAACGTGTGTCGTGCGATTTAGGGCTCACACATAGAACATATGTGACTGTCTCTAGCAAAACTTGAAATAATCCCGTACAATTCTGTGACAAGTAAGATATAATATCTTAATTTGCTTTTGATTTATAGTACATTGAAATTGTATATTTCTGTTTGAATCACCCTGTGTTCGCTTCTGATTCATACAAGATTCCTTTTTCTGCTCATTAACCCATCCCGTATAGTGGTTAGTGACGCTGACTACGGTGCCGTAGGGCCTGGGTTAGAATCCCGGAGAAAGCATGGATGTTTGTAAATGTAGAGTGCCTTCGCGGCATGGAGGCATACTATAAAAAGCCGTCGAGCCGCAAGTCCTCAAGTGAGGTTGGTGGAAGGGACAGAGGTGAGAGGCCCCTGACCACTCCAGGGTGTTCTCCCTCAAAATTGGGTGGGAACCTTCATGGTGTTTAAAGCTAAGGCGCAAACTTTCGCTCTTGCACGTCACTCTTATGTAAATCGTTTTTAAATTTAAAAGCATACTTTAATAATACAATAATTGAGTACTTATGAAATTAAATTTATTCTGTGTATGTGTAAAACGTAGAAAAAATAAAATATTTTGAACGAAGAAAACATTTTAATAGCAGTTCCAAAAATAGTCCTATATGCTACGGCTTCAGTCTGATTTGCTGCGTTTTTGCTGATCATAACGAACGTTAAAAATCTGTTGTGTAGTCGCTTGCAATTGCATACAGTCGTATTCTAATATTACGAATTATAGTAGGGGAGAACGAGATGTATACAAATGAATAAACTGCGAAATGGTACTGTTTTATGGGCAGTGTAATCGAAATAAGAGAGAGGCGGCAAGACTTTATGCCATTTAATTTCCCACTCGAAGACATCCATCTTATTGCACAATTGCCCGTGCTGTTCAGTGCTTGTATAAAACTGGGAGTTGCAATAGACGTATTCCCTGTCTCGTGCCTTCACCATTATTTAAGTTAATTTGGTCATTCTGATATAATAAAACCCCTGATTCATGATTGGCGCATTATTCCACATTATGCTATAATTTGAACGGCAAATCCTGTATTATTTTGCTGCTATTTGTTAAAACAAGGTGTTTTAATCTTTTCAGTACAAGTTGTATTTCTTTAATTTAATTTTTATTGTTTGCCATACTGCAATACAAATTGTCAATCTATGATGTTTTAATTTTTCTATGATTTTTTTTGTTGCTCTTTCTGTAGATAGTGAATTACTGTGCTCTAAACTCACTTTATATACAACCCCCTTTTCTGAGCAACTCAGATGCTTCAAATTTATGTAGGCATAACTCGGCCAGTTTTTATCGTAATAAAATGAAACTTTTTGTGTTTACTTTGTTTTTGTGTACTGCATCTTTTTCTAAATATAAGTGATAGGACCTGGGGACCGTATAAAAATTAATTTTTGTAATTTTTTTGTAAATGGGTCTTTTGGTTCGAAAAGCACGTAAAAACATTCCTTACCTTTTTAAAAACATTTTTTAAATTGGAAGTGCATATCTAAACCGAACGGTTTGGGAATTAGCTATTGGGTCACATTAAAGGCTGGACACC
The DNA here is from genome assembly GCA_019973975.1 of Trichonephila clavata. NCBI lineage: Eukaryota > Metazoa > Arthropoda > Arachnida > Araneae > Nephilidae > Trichonephila > Trichonephila clavata. The sequence goes on from BMAO01026945.1 coordinate 181,580, forward strand.
CTGTATATTTCATAATTGTGATAATTTTTCAAGTAATGCATGTTTTAATCATTTTGTTTCAATTAATAAAAATATATTTCTATGAAATAAACGGATAATTGCCCATCATTATATCTCATATTAAAATAATACATACTTGTATGATCGGAGGATAATTTGATAAAAGCAAAATACTAGTTTCTAATACAGTCATCTGTAATAAGAAAGAGTTCATTACGTTTTTTCTTTTTAGACGATCTTCATTCATTTAACGCCAATAAAACATTAAAAGAAAGAATTCTCAAACACTTTTCTTATCAAAGTTTAATTAAGTATGCTTTTAAACTAATTAGTGTGGTTAATTTATTCATAGCAAAAAACACATCCAATTTGTTCTGTGGTTAGCGTAAATATCAATAACAGCTGGAAAGGAAATACCTTTGGTGAAATTGAAGTCCAATTTTTTAAAAAATAAACTAAAAAGGGGTCATTTTTTAAAATTATTATTTTATTGCGTTTGACAGATTATTTATGGCAATTTCTTAAATTTGATTTTATGCTTTGTAAATTATGCATCATTTCAAGGACATGATTATTTGTTCTGTGAATGATGAAACAATCCTATGATTGAAATTGAATGAGTGGTAATGGAAAGATTTCATTTCTCATGATGCTTGATTAGTTCCAATTTAGCATCATCTCCTTTCACTTTCATTTTATTTCAATGAGAAATGTCGGGGTACATTGCTTTCACGCTTGTCAGATGTGTTTCTCTTCATTTGTTAGGCTCATACATAATTTTAAGAAATAATGGTCTTATTTTTAATGAACTTTTATGCATCGTGCAAAAAATTGTTTTTTTACTTTTTGGAATATTTAGCTTTTACTGTTCTACAAACTTGTGCGTATGATTTAGATTGAAAAATAGAAAACTGTTAGGTAAGTTTATAACATTTATGGAGAAAAAGAAATAAAATTGGAACAAACAATGCATTAAAAAACGAATATTATTATTTTTTTAAAGTCAAAAGTATTTTTACATACTTTTGAGCAATTCATTCATTACGCCTGGCAAGTTAAAGTGCAATTTCGGGTTTGGGACCGAATAAGTGAGGTTTAACTTGTTTGATGTTAAGGGGGTGTTAACTTTTTCTGGAGGGCTGAAAATATAAACAATATTCAAATACATATAACTCTTTGAAATTAAAATTAAATTATTCGAATCTTTTACACATTATTTATAAAGGAATGAGGCTTCAGAAAATTGTAAAATGTTTAAAATATAATTACAATCTTAAAAATTATAAGCATATGAAAATAAGAAATATTTCTATAAGAAATATTAATTAAGATTTTCGGCGCGCATGCTATTTTCAAAAGTAGTAGTTTTAATTACTAAGAATAAGTTGATTTATAAAGTTAAATGTATCCTTTTTACACCGTAGTAATTTTAAATAAATAGAATAATAAATTATATTTTTTAAAAAATAAAATACATAAATTAAAATTTTTTTTAAAATTTCAATATTTTTCAAATATTTTGAAATACAAAAGACATATTTTTCTTAATTTCCTAGAGTTTAAAGATTATGATACATTTTATAATTCTATAAAGTTTTATGCATCAAAGGCTACTATTTTAGAAAATAGCGTGTGCAACGCAAAAAATATTTAATATTTATTACAAAATTATTTCTTATTTGCAAATGCTTGTAACTTTTAAAATTATGATTATATTTCAAACATTTTGTACTTTTTTGAAACCAGAATCCTTTGTAAATAACGTGTAAAAGATGCGAATTATTTAATTTAAATTTAAAAGAAGTATACCTGTTTGAAAATTGTTTATATTTTCACCCCCGAGACAAAATTAACACCCCTGAGACTTCTTAACAAAATTCCCCCTTTATGATTCTGTAAGAAAAATTCCTAACAGAAAATTGAACCAAACAGCGAAGAATCAAAACAGCAAAAGAGAAATATAAGAAAAAACTGTTAAATTATGAAAATGCAAAGTTAAATAATTTAAGTTTGCAAAAAAATCCATAGATTTATAAAGAATTAATTTAAAAAGAATTACTCACGGCAGAATTTGAAGAAATGAAAACCTTGCAATGATTATAAAGTCTCTGTTGTCTAAGTACAGATCTTGATTATACGAAAATCACCATTACCAGCATGTTGAAAAAGATACACGCTATTTGGACTTGGTTCAATAGTAGTTGTTTGGTCGTGCAAAATGCTGCAATTTGCATTTGGATAAACTGTCTTAAAATGCACGATGGAAAGTGCAACTGTGAGAAAGGTATTTTTAATTTTCACACTCTAGTGTCGTGAGGTGACTGTAGAATAAAAAGTTACAAGATAATGTACATGATCATGTATTTGTGTTGTATGCATATTTTTTAAGAAGGTTATGTGATGGTCATGACTCAAGCAATAATGGAAGAATTTGTTAATATTTAGGAATTTACCTAGTTTGTCTGCAGCTGGATCATTATTTTGAAGTAAAAAAATTCAATATAATATTTCTATAAATTGATATATGCAAATTGCTGTTTCAGAAAGGTACGTTAATTACATGGAATTCAAATGCATTATTTTACGATAAATATTACTATCTACTTTATTATTAATTAGTTTCGAGTCTAAACCCAAAAAATCAACCATGTTGGAAGGAAAGTTAATTTTTAACAAGTTAAGGCAATCGGGGCAAAGTATTTGGTTTAAATTCACTATTTTTAGCAAAAAGATGGAAACATCAATATAACGGTAAATAAAGAGGGACTGATTATCGATATGATCTATATCAAAGAAGTATAAATAGAGGTGAGCTAAATAATTATTAGCAGCACCACCTTAAGGCAGATTCTTATCAGGTTTTTAAAAATTTTGATTGAAAGCAATGGAATTCCTGTAATACAAGTTTGAAAAAAGTACTTAATGTTTCATTTTTTATTGGTTTATATAAAGGATATTTTTTATAAATCGGCATAACTCTAACCATATCATCAACATCTATGGAGTTAAAAAACCTTCGAAGTCAAAACCATATTCAGAAAAAATTATCGTGTCATTCATGACTTTTCTAAGCTGTTTTTAATAATAGTTGTGTGTGTGTGTGCTTCTGTAAAATTATCGATGGTATTTTGAAAAACCAATTGTAAAATTCGTTCAGGTTTTGTAATATACCCAGTAGTTATTAGTAATGTTGTAGAATTTGACAGGTTTTTTTGTGAAATTAAATTGTTAAAAAAGTGTAAGGATTTTTAATATTCGCCTACAGAATACCCATAATTTTTCATCCAATGCTAAAAGACGTTTATTAGTTTCACTATTACTATATTTTGAGTTTTGAAATGCAATATTGTTTAAAATATTTTCATTTCGTGGTTTTATATAATACACTCATGTCCATAAATTAAGGATAATTCAGAATCACACCGAAATTGAACACTAAAATAAAAATTTCACCTGTAGAATTCTCACACACACCTTGAAGAAGAATATGCAAATTACCGGAAACCACCAGATGGCGCGGATAGTACGTCACAATGACGAGAGTGTAAGAGAGGGGTATATAAGGAATGGTGGCAAAGAAGTAAATTGTTCACAAGCGCTTTAAAAGTCTTTCAGTGCAATAACGCCATAGTTATGGCACAAAGGAAGCATTTGGATGATTTTTTACGTGGTAGAATTATCGGACGACTGGAATGTGGACGTACCCAGTTGGAAGAATCCTAGAGTGTCATCTCCAGGCTTTGGCAACGATTCCAAGATGATGGTAATGTGAGTAGATGTTACAGCACAGGTCGCCCCCGAGTTACAACGCCGAATGAGGACCGGTATTTGGCAGTTACTGCCAAAAGAAACAGACGGAGCACAGCATCAGACCTGTCTCGTCAGCTCTCTTCAGCTACCGGTACGACAGTTTCAAGGCAGACCGTGTACAGACGCTTAGGGCACATTGGTCTATATGCTCGTAGGCCTGTCAGATGTGTTCCCCTTACCGCAACTCACTGTCGCCTGCGATTAACCTGGAGTAGAGAGCATGCATTGTGGACACCGCAACAGTGGTCTTGTGTGATGTTTTCCGACGAGTCCAGGTTTAGTTTGCAGTCTGATTCTCGCCGGACTTTCATATGGAGAGCGCCAGGTACCGTTACCACCAAGAGAACACCATTGAACGACACCGTTACGGTGGTGCAGGATGGCTCGTTTGAGGAGGAATTATTCTTGGTTCCAGAACTGACCTGCATGTTCAGAGTGTAACGATGACAGGCCACATCTATCGGGATGTCATTCTGGAACAACATGTACGTTTGTTTCGGGGCGCCATGGGTTGCTGAATTTCTGTTTATGGATGACAACGCCCGTCCTCACCGTGCAAACATTGTAGACGAATGCCTTCAATCGGAGGATATCACCCGTATGGATTGGCCAGCATACTCACCGGACTTGAATCCAATAGAGCATGTGTGGGATATGCTTGGCCGACGAATTGCAGCCCGTCAACCCCCTCCCACCTGTCTACCGGAACTTCGGAGGGCATTGCTTGATGAGTGGTGTAATATTCCCCAAGATCAGATTGATAATTTGATACTCAGCATGCGTAGGCGTTGTAAGGCCTGTATTGCATCGTCCGGGAGACATACTCCGTATTAACCATCATACTAACCATGTTATATTGTTTTTTGTAAATAGGTTCTTTTTTGAAATTTGCTCCAGGGAGTAAAAATCGCAATTTTTATTAATTATGTCAAACATATAGCATCTTTTTTGCTCTTTACCTTTTGTTTAATAAATAGACTTTACAAATAAGTCAAATTTGTTTTGCTTCTGTCTCTTTCTTTGCCTGAACTTTATTAGCCTTAATTTATATATATATAATATGGACATGAGAGTGTAATATTACCATATAATAATATTGTATAATGCGCATTATCAACATGCACAATCACAAATACATTCAATAAATTCTCTATAGAAAGTCCAAATCCTTTATATTTAATCTCATTTTCCGCATCGAAATCTAAACTCATTATCTCCTTCAACACATGGGATCTGAGCTGATCAAAAGCCTCAATTGGCGTTCCATATTTAATAGCAATCTTCGTAAGCAAAGCATCCAAGTCTGTTTTAATCCTCTTTCTAACGACTGAATAGCTAATAGCGATCATCAATCTCTAAAGCCAGTACCTTTATACATAAATTTCCTTAATAATTCCTCTTTAACTAAATTTAGGTCACCCTTTAAGACACGTCGCTAAAGCTCAATATATTCTTTGCATGCACAGCTTCTACAGATCTCTAATTCTGTGATTCGATTTTTGTTATATGCAAAGTCTTTTATTGAGGAAAATATTTTAAATAGAAATGTAAGATATTTTTCAAAAATATCAAAAAAATTAATTGTTTTTAATCATTTATTCATAAGTAGCAAGTGTAATATTCTGTATTATAATTTTTATCACTACCTAATTTAATGTCCATTTTATGTGCCAAAAAGTTATTAATGACTCTAACCATTGTAAACCCTAAATATATATCAAAAAGATCATTATCTTTTAAAATATCTATCATAATCACACAATTTCGTTTTTGCCCGTATCAAACATTAAGTGTTTAATATGTCCTGTACTGTGGAACAGGAATCTTAGAATCAAGAATCAATTCTAACATTCTCTTTTTGAGGTTTCTCTGTATCCCTTGAATTTCTAATGTGATTAGCTCTTGAAATTCTGGAGCTTTTATTTATTATTAATTTTATGGCATCTTGCACGGTTGAAGAATTTTTTATGAGAATAACATGTAAGAGATATTTTTTCTAACCCCTATTATATTTAATCCATACGGATAAAATAAGCCAAATAAACCATTATAAAGGTTTCTGAACTATAATATATCTCTAGTTTTAGGCACAATTTTAATTATGTAAACTGTGTAATGTTTTGAAAGAAAAACTGTGTAATGTGGTGGTGGTGGGACTAATCCCCATCTGGTCTAGTGAAACTAGACCAGATCCATGAGTCCATTTATCTTCAAAAAGTCTAAGAACAGCAGGGGGGAAGCAGCAGCCTCCTCACATGAAAACCCCACACATTGCAGAATGTGCTGGGGAGAAACTGATCTCACATTTGGTGCAAATTGGGTAGCTTCTTTTACCCCCTTCAAAATTCATGCACCTCAGGTGACCAGTCGAAAATCGCGAGAATGCCGTCTGATACGATCTGGAACCTTTGAATGATATGGCGGATCCAGGATGTCTTTGAAAATACCATGGGTGTACAGGAGGGACAACCCAGGTTCTACATATCAATTCATTAGCCCTGGAGTACATCTCGGTTGACGTAAGGACCATGTGATCTTCCGGGTCCACAGGATCACTGGCAGCCGTTTTGCAAGATCATCAGCTTCTTCGTTCCCGGGCAGGCCTACATGAGAAGGGACCCACTGTAGATGGATGGGGTGCAGATCTGAAAGCTGCTTAAAAAGGTGTAGAATACTCCTGCTGGTGCTGTCACCGATAGAGGGCCAATTCGATAAATGTTGAATGGACGATCGGCTGTCTGTTAGGATCCAAATTTCAGAAAAAGGTTGGCCTTGTATGTTATTAATCAATGAAAGACCACACAGGATAGCTATTAGCTCCGTTCTGAAGACAGAAGCGTGATCAGCATTTCTTCTCTGAATTTTGATGATGCGGCCAGGTAGTTCAATCAAAACTCCACTGCCAGTAATGTTTGTTTCTCCCTTACTGCCATCAGAATAGATCTTTACTGCATCCAGTGGAATCCCATCAATCACCTCCAGAGCCAATTGCTTTAGAAGTTCGGGGCGGTCAGACATTTTATTGACATTGGTACTTAAAGTAGTTTGGAACGTGACTCCCGGGAGTCCAAGGACAGGATTGATAATGGATGTCAGGGGCGCGCGCAGTGGTGCTCCACATTAAAACTCAGGTATTGTGCAAGTGCTTGGAAGAAGGGACTTTTTACGTTTCAACCTTTGATTATCTGTCCAATTTTTTAAGTATTGAGAGGTTCTGTGTTGATCACCATAACTGAGCAGTTTGTTGAAATACTGGGTCAACTGTGTAATGTTTTTGAAAGAATGTCCTACTTCAAGTTTTCCGAAATTTTGTTACTATTAAAGTTTTTTTTCATATGATCTATGTTGGTTCATTCTGATATTAATCATAAAGGAGATTTTAACAATATATATGAACATTTACAAATATTGCATGCCATCATATACACTCACTTAACGATTTTACAAAATGGAAAATTTGAATCCGGATCAAATAGCTTTCCTCCCATCATATTACAGGTCTTGCATCTTTAATCAAAATACTATTTGAAACTCAAGTTTAACTGACCGAAAACTTTTTAAAGATTGAATTCAGATGTGTTAAGTAAAACGATATTATATTTCTCATAATCTCTATTATTTTTATTATGAATTTTCCACCCTGATGCACTGAAGAAACTCTTAATAAACCTTGTGTACCGGAAAATTTTAAAATATTTAGTAAAACAAAATTGAGAACTAGAAGGATATTTATAAGAATCCTTATTCTTACTTAAACCAACAACTTCTTTCTTTAAAGGTCTGTAGTTTTTTTTTTAAAAAAATTGTTATACATGTGCACACTTTAAATGAGCCTACCACAATAGCTCCTATTATTCGTTCCACTAATAAAAAAAATAAATTCACAAAGACTTGGACGGCAAATGAAAATGGCAAATGTCTGATGATGGTACAAATATCATTAAACTGTATCACCGAGAAAGGACATAACAAGGTATGCCAAACTGCCAGCCATAAATTTCTTATAGATTTGAATATCATAGCAAATAAATAGGAATATACCTTTTTAGGAGCAAAAACTAAAACACTAAACATAGTTAATTCTGTAATCACTAAAATCTCCATGAAATACAAAAACTGAGCAATTTTGTAGCAATCTCCACACACAACCTACAAACTCATAGCAAAGAAACATCACATAGGCACAAAACAAAGAATGAGCAATATTTGCATAATATAAAAAGAACAAGTAGTAGAAAAGGAAAACTGAAAAGTAAAAAGTAACAAGCATTGAATAAATAATATTCATAATCAAAATTTTGAATGTAAGCCAAATTTAAAATTAGCTATAAGTAAGTATATTAACATTATATCCATATCCGTAAGATCTCAATTCATACATAAATAGAGGAACCAGTTGTATGCTTTAAGTGAAGAGAAAATAATAAAAATATTTAAAAATATTTCAAAATAAATAATAAAAACAAAAATTCAACAAAACATCAAAATAAATTTCTTAAAGGAAGTAGAATAGGGGGGGGGGATTAAAAATGAAGTTAGCAGGACAAAATCAAATTCAGACTTGGGGCCAAATAATTGGGGTTGAATTAATTTGATGTTATCAACCTTCTCTTTCTGTGATTCGGTAGGCTGCTAAAGAAAATTCTGAACAGAAAAGAAAATGAAACAAAAAATAATCCGAACAGTAAAAGAATACAATAAGCAAACATACATGAAATTAAATTATTGAAATCTATGTAATATTTCTAGAAATTGACAGATACAAATTGTTATTTCAAAAAAGTAATCTTATTTATACGCAATGTAAATATTAATTAATTACAAATACAATCCAATGTTAGAGTTAACGTTGGTTTTTAACAAGTTAATATAGTCAGAATAGAAGGTAATATTTGTGGTTTACATTCACTACTTTTAACTAAAACAATTAAATCATCAGTATAACGGTAAAGAAAGTAGGATTCATTATCAATACGGTCTGTATTAAAAAAGTATAAATAGAGGTTGGCCAGACAACTAGCAGCACCACCTTGAGACAGACCCTTAACCTACTTATAGAAATTTTGATTGAAAGCAAAGAAATATTTTTGTAATACAAGTTTAATAAGAATTTTAAATTAGAGAGTAAGTTGCGTTAAATTACGTATCCGAAGTGTTCAACTGATGAGAAATCAGGAGAGCAAGGAAAACTTCTGCATATTTTGTAGAGCACTTTCGTTGATGTGTGCAGAATGTGGTCGGGCTGATGAAGCGCACTGGGCACCCCCTTCAAGCAAGGACGTGTCACCGTCATCAAATATCATTGAAGTGTCAAAAATGCATTGAATACAAATCAGAGGTAATTTACTATCGTTCACGATATCACCCAAAATCATGATGCCACATTAGTAGTGGAGTGATGCAACTGGGGAGTTGAATTGTCACCATAACAATGACACCACAGCTGTACACAAATAATTCTACCACTGGAAAACAACTTGATTCATCTGACAAGACCCCGTGCCAACTGATCGTTTTATCGCTCTAACTCAAAACTATTGCAAACGAAATCGTTTGTTCTATGGAGTCTTCTTAACGGGCGCCTTAAATGCAACCAACCCACTAACAACCAGTTGACGAGTGATGATTCTAGCCTGTATGAGAATATCAAGAATATCCTGCAGATGCTACTATTGTCAATAGAAATAGTTTAGGGTTGACATCGGGCTTCCGTGGATTCGTCAATCCACGCGTGCCACAATCGTTCTGGCCTCACCGGCACCCCTCAAAATTTGCCACATTTTCTTTTCCCAACTATCTTTCCTACAGCCGGTTCTCTGTGAATGCGTGTAGGTAGATGCCAACTGAGATCTGACGGATGAATCACCTTCCTTCTCAGTCCAAACACCATGCCCTCGTAAAATCGTCTGTCTGTCTTAATTACCTCCGTAAGCGGCGGTCCTGACATTCTCAGTTATTACGCATCTTCTCTGAGATAAAAAAAGGAAAATTTTCGCACTGATTTCCTTGGCAGAAATTATGGCTCTGTTATACTCATTTTATACATTTGACGTTGATGTTTAGGGGCAACTGGATCGCGCAGCGACACTTCCCCTGGCTTACAGTTTCTTCTTGGTAACTTGAAAAAAAGTTGAGTTTTTGCCTGCATAAGAGTGAGGACATCCCGATTAGACCAGATGTTCTTGAATGTGGCTGGAGGGGGGATGTGGTGCTAGCTGGAAGGTTGTTTCTATGTCATAGAAAAAAGTTCAAAAGAGCTGAAGGAGCTTGCATTCTTATAGGTTGGTGCCACATTGGGAGTTGACTCTTGATTGGCTGCCCGAGAGGGATGAGTATTGTCCAATCTCTCTTTAGAGGTTCTTTCCCTTATATGCGCTCGAGTCGGAAAAAAATGCGCAATTTTCTCCCCTGGTTCTCTAATGTTTGATACACTCTCGTTCCTTATATCCTGCTCAACAAGTATCGAAGTGTTACGACTTTCTCAATATTTACATTACTCGTTAAGGTACACCTCCCCTGAAATATGGTAAATTTTCTGGCCACTCCTACTTGGTTAACATTTACAATGTCACTTAATATGTATGGTTATCACAATTTCAGTTCTATTATAGCATTATTTCGAAAAATCGATAAATGCACAAAATTTTGTTATAATTCAATAAATTGTATTAATTTTATTTTGGGGAAATACTACTTATTGTATAATAACTGAATGATAATTTCGTAGACATAAAAACCACCACAAGTGTATTTCCATAGTTTCATTTATTAACCATTATTTTTTCAAAAAAAATTATTAACATATTTTCAATATGTCGATCTAATAAAACTTCTCGTTAGCTAACAACGGACTTCATAATTTTCATTTATAAAGCAATTGATCAATCGATGAATATGGCATTTGAGTATGACCTTGCTCTTCTAGCTTCCAAATCACCCCAAGTAAGAACTTTAAAAGGGTAATTGAGTTTAAATTATTTTAGAGTCTCCATTAATCAGCTCGGCATTTTTTGTGGAATAAGAATTTGATTCTACATCTGAAATTCCGACACTGGGCCATGATAGAACAGAAGTAATGGCTAACTTCTCTCTCTCTCTCACAAACGATTAAAATGCAAGAAAGACTGAGGTTTCAAATCTTGATTCCACTAAAGAACAAAAACGGCAGAATACTGGCATCTGCTTCAGTTTTAATTTAACTGAAATTAAAAATTCTCGCATATTGTGTTGTAGAAGCTTAGAGAATAAGATCGTAGATAAACGCCATGATTAAAGTATAAGCAAATGAAAGAAGATACGCTCTTAAGTTATGTAGTTTTTAATGCAAAAGACGCTTATTCATAGAATATTATATCTGTTGTGTGTGTGTGATAAACGATGAAATAATTTATTTTTTATATTATTATTATTGTTTTGAAAACACCACTATGTGTTTGGAAACATTTCACCTGCTTTAAACTGTATTAAACGTAGATATTTTTTTCATTTATACAAACATGTGATAACAGTTTTCCGACAGAGGTTTTACTTTAAAAAAAATTCCTGTTCGAATCTGTAGGTATGTAATCAAATGTAAATAAACGATTTCTGAAAGACCTATCATGGGATTTGAAAGTAGCATACAATGCACTTGGGTTTCATAATTAAGATTAAACCACTGTAGATCGATGATATCCAAAGTGCAAATCCAATAAGAAAAAAAAGTACTACTGGAAATGTATAAATTGGGGGGAAAAATCTGAAGTAAGAACGACATTAATCGAAAAAAGATTGAAGACCCCAAGCCGAACCTTACAAAGGATTGCAAAACCATAACCTTTGGGCCCCCTAGAATCCTGCCCTTCCCAACGATACAGGGTTTGGGGGGGGGTGAACGTTACTTCAATGATCATAAGCAATTATCAAAGATAATTTGAAATTATAAATATAAAAAGTAAGAACCGTACATGAAAAAAATGTTCTTTTGCATATTGTATTTTTTAGCTTTGTTTAGACAAAACAAGTAATATAAAAAAAATGCAAGTCAATTCCTATACTTAGGTCAACAAATAACAATTTTATTTTTGTTACTTTTTATTAAATAGTTACAATTAATATAAAAATGTATATACATATGGCAGAATCACAATATTAAGTAACAAAATAGAAAGCGATTTTCCTTGCAATTTTTTCCATTATTCTTTCTATATATGGTGTTGGACTATTTTGTTTGTTTGTTACTATTTATTCATTAATTAAATCTAATTACTCTATTAAAATAGTATAGTAAAGAAGAAATCACAGTCTCAGAAATAAAGCTATCCCAGATGGAATTCGGACCCACGACCTTTGAATTAGAAGTCCAAGAGGCGCTATCCACTGCGCTACAGGGACACAACAACGTGTTTCTTTTCTATATATGCTGTTGGATTGTTATTTTTGTTTGTTTCTTTTTGTTCATTTTTTACTTTAATTGGTGAATTAATATTTGAAAAAACTGCATTAACATCAAGTGTCATCCACTACAAGTTTAAAAAAATGTATTTCAACTTGAATGGATGAATAGAAAGTATTTAATTAACGACTGAAAATATGAACAATATATATATATATATATATATATATATATATATATATATATATATATATAGGAAGGAAGTGAAGTAATAGTAGGAATTGTGAAAAAAAGTATCTTCTGCGTGATCCTTTTTCGTAAAAACTCACATAACATTATCTTTTCCTCAAGAGTTTTGACCCTTTAGCATTTATTATTATAAATGCATGCAGATATTTTGCACTTCTATGCATCAATTATATTCTAAACGGAATATTTCGCAGTTTTGTGTCATTAGATACCTTTGTTTACCTTCTTGGAAGAATACCCAATTGTAAGCAGCTAACAATAAAAGTAATTCTTCAAAATTATAATGCAGATCAACTAAATCGTTTATCCTCATTAAAACGCATCCACATTAAATAACTATGGTTGATTTAGGGATGTTTACAAGCTATACAAAAGACAGTATACAAAACAATTTAAATATTTTTGAATATTGAATCCATTTTATATTGCAGCATCGTAACTGAATATGAATGCTCTAAAGCAGATAGCACAAACTTTTTCTCCATTCCAAACATTTCATTAAATAGTTCGATACCTTTAAAAACATCTGGTTTCTTTTTGTTTCAACTAACATTTGTCTAGATAAATGAGGCATGGGATGCAAAACATCTGATTTATGAAAGGAATTCCAGTTCACTGAACGCGAAGGAAGTTTTTAGTCTGTAAGCATTCTTTGGCTGTTGCTTTATATTTGACATACATACAAAGCCTAAATTCATTGTTATATAGTAATATATACATCCTGAACAAGATGAACTTAAGAAAAATTATGTCTTTTTTTAGTTTATTTAATTTGTATTAAAATTTAACAACAAAGATTTATCAAAATTTAATTATTCGAAAATTACTCACAATTAACCAATCATTATGGTATCCTGGAATGGATAGTAAAATGATTGTTCAAATTTAATTACCGTATTTACTCGAATCTAAGCAGCACCGCAAGCTCTCAAAACGTTTTTGTAACAAAATAAAAGTGGAAAAAGGTTTATGAATATCCGATATCTGCGAAACTGAAACAAATTAAAATATGAACAAGTAAGAAGTGAATGATTTATTTTATCAGTTTTAAAAAATTTTAAATACATACCTGATCCTGTAATCCTGATCCGTCAGTATCATGTTCAATTTCTCCCATCCAAAGAATTTTTCCGTCTTCGATTCTAAGTCGCGTCCGATTTTCAATAGCATTAACATAGTGAAAAAAAAAAGTGTGGACTAGATTCGAATAAGTACGTACATGAAATTAACATATTAAATTGCAGTAATTAACAGAAGTAATAAATATACCTCATACAAATAAAAATAGAAAAGTGCGTATTTCTACTGTTTTTATAAATGGAGCAAAAATTATTAGTTTATTACTCGTGGATCCCAGGGTTATTAGACTCTTCTAGGAATTATTATAAATTTTTTACAAGATTTAGAAAACTCTAAGTGTGTAGAAACATATTTTAAATTAAGCGTTACAATGTCAAACAAAATATTTTTTACAAATAAATACAATATTAATTTTCTTTATTCGACAATTTTATATATATTTTTTAAATAAAAATGATTTCTTTTAATATTTTTATGCTTTTTAATATATTTATAGTTAAAAGCTACGATCTCTTCGTGAAAAAGAAACGACAACGGTGGGCATATTGATGATCTCAGTTCTTATATCGAAACTACAACAACACTTAACAAATAACTTTTAATGCACGACCCTTGCAACCAAATTACATGATTCCTCTGAACAACCTCACAAATTTACACACACACAACTTTATTTGTCTCCCACCCACACTGTACTGGGGATATGTTTATCATACAGCTGTTTAAATAGCGCCATCTACCACCTAAGCAAATAGTATACCAAATGGTTGAAATAGCCTTTATATATTCTTCTTGTATTCAATGTCCAAAGATATACTGATAATATTAAGCTTCACAAAGTCACAGGAAAATACAAAAAGAATATATTATATCTAAAAGATTAAGAACCACACACTAGTGTACAACGTTCAATAAGTTCTAAAAGCATGTGACAGCTCGATCCACGATATTTTCACTAACAGTCCTCTTGGGGAATTCTTGGTCTTTAAAAATTATTTTATTATAAAACTCCCTCCCGAAGAAGAGAACGAGAACATGCAAATTATGACTACTGTATAATGTCTAGGGTTTCAGGTTAAAGAGAGAGAGATAGGGTAGACTACTAGCGGAGTAGTGATTAATCAAATTGAATGCAAAGCGTGGATATTTAGTAATTGATAATTGTATTACTTAAGGTGATGATCTGTCACTTGAGATTGAATCTAGATTAGATAGCTAAGAAGTCAGAACTATTGAATTAAGTAAGTGTACTAAAGTCTTCTCATATCTTGCATACCTATTTAATTGTCCTCATATTTTTTATTGGGTGCATCTCTTAACTTGGATTCATCGAAATTGTGCTGTGCTTTGTACTGTAAATAAATTAGTATTTTAGAACATGGATAGAGTCTTCCTTTCGACCTCCCCCACACTGGGGGAAGAGAGTGAGCTTCTCTCACAAGAATATTAACTTAATTCTTGATTGAGAAATTGGTTGATTTTTGATCAGTTGAGAAGATATCTACATTGTGTGTGTTATTATGTATAATAGAAATTCCACCAATCGGTCGTCCTCAACTAGAGAAGTGAAGTAATGATATATTTCTCTGCGTGGTTTTTATGTTATAGATGCTGTTCTAACAGTTCTGAAACAGTGGCTCACGTACTGCTTGGTGCATATGATACTTCCAGAAAAAAAAAGAAAAATTAACAGAACACAAAAACCCTTAACAAATGATTATCGGAATGTTAGTAACTTTTTATGGAAACAAAGAAAGACGCATTCCTGTTCAGAAACATTCTAAATTGAACTTAACCAATTTGAATATAAATACTTCTACTATAAAATTTTGTTGTTTGAAGTGAGACATTTATTCACACATTTGTATGTTTCATTACTCATTACTTACTACAGCACTTTTTAAAAAAATTAAAAAAAAAAGTAATTGAATACAGCTTTATATAAATTTATTTTTTCTTCGAAATAAAGCGGAACAAGATTATCCGTATGTCTTCACGCTGAGATATAAAAGATTAAATAAATGGAGTAAAAATTAAATGTAATCTTAAGCCTCGAATGCATTCCATGACATCAGCAATATCTAATAAATCGAAGCCTAAATCATGCCCAAATCACAACGCGTCTGCTGATTTTCGTTTCCCATTTATTTGCAAATGGGTTAAGGAATAATATATGTAACAATTTTAAAAAAGAGCGAAAAAAATCTATGACGTGAATCGGTAGTCAAGATTAAACGATGCGCTCGTGATGAGGCTATAGAAAAGGCTGAAGGTGAGTTATCTTCGAGGGCTGCATTTACCACGAGCTCTTTGTCTCAGAGACCGAGTTAGTACCTATGTACTCACAAATCATAGTGCTTGGCCTTGACCAATTAGCACCGTTCATTTTGGCATTGTTTTAGTGAGAACAATTTGGCGCAAAATCTTTCGCCAAAAAGTAACAGTGAATCCCAATCAGTATTAATTGAAATTTACTACTCAAATTATAGTAACCCTCAGTATAGCGGCGAACAACATTGAATGAGAAGCTCAATTACGTAAGATATCCCTGGCCATACTTAGGTGAATGTAAATATCTTGTTATTCTTTACCGGTTATATGTCATACATCTGTTGCTTCTAATTTTTTCCCACAGATGGTCGGCGTAACCACAACCAGCATATTGTTAATTATCTTAAAATAATGACCATATATGAGGCCTGTCAGATATGATATAACAAAATGATTATATAGGTCCAGTGGCGATTTAAGCTCATTTCGGGCCTGGGCGCAGAAGATCTACAATTCCCCTTGGCACTGGCGGATATAAATTTATTACCAGAAAACCGGGTCCCTAGGTGCCCTCCCCGAACCCCCAATGGATAAACTGGCACTGCATAGATCTAAGATAATATTTGGTTTTAAAAAGTATATTCACTATTTATGCACAAGAACGCAAAAATATATGCGATAAAACTTCAAACAATTTTTTATTTATGTGTCTTAATATAATTTTGAAAAAGATGTTTCAAAAATTAATATATTTCTATCAAAATCTACGTTAAATTTATCTATATCAGTACAGTGCATCTCATTCTTTTAAATTCTCTTAAATATTAAACGAAAAATTATAGAATTTAACGCTATTTTTATAGTTGATGACGCATATTAATTTTTAAAAATTATGATTAATGAAAATAAAAGGAAATTTTTTTTTATTAACAAGATAAAATTCGATATCTGATGAAACATAAGTAGAGCAATACCAAAAAAAGATTGTCAACAGTAATGGTTTGTAACGAAAGCTTCCATTGTTCGTGTTTTTCAGCTGTGGTCAATTTTCTCGGAACGAACACGACTCAGATATTCGACCTTTAAATTCTTTTTTTTTTCACCGCCGGTGGCGCTTTTTATGAATTGATGAAACCTTTATCGTGACGTTGGTGTCTTTGATGTGAGCTTCCATGATTGAACTTCGATCTCCCATGAGGTCATTGATCACTGAATTCCGGATACATTTTTTTTTCAAAAATGGCAACATCTAAAAATAATCACGAAAAGAAGAAATAACCTTAATAAATAGCAGGTGTAATGTTAAGCTCAGGCAATTCTTCATATGAGTTGCGAAATTTCATTTTTACGGTTGTTAATCAACACTATGAACGCAATGCTTAAAAGAAAAATAAATATTTCATAAATATAAACAAAAACTTGTTTGCCTTTACAGAATGATTAATTATTTACAGTTGAAAAGAAAATAATGATTGAAAATGTTTATTAAACAAAGTATGCGCAAAAAGCTTCGGTTTCGAAGTAGATAAACAGAACATTCTGAAAAGCAGTTAAGTAAATATCGAGTTCCTTTTTTGATTACGAAGTGTATATTCTGACTTCATGGTTTTTTTCCCTTAAGAATTTTAATTATACATTATTGAAAGTTTTTCAGTTTCATAAATTTTTATAGTAATTTTGAAGAAATATGATGATTTTTCATAAAATTTACCTCAGATGTTTTCGTTTGGTGTAAATTTTTGTAGTTAAGGATTACCTCTCAAAGGGAATTTATACTATGTATAATAAGTTACATATGACTTTTTCAGAAAAAGTTTTCTATTTTAAAAAACTTTTATTCAAGGTATTCAGGATTAGTTTAAAAAATATCTATGATATCATTTAGAAATAATCTAGAAATTCCTTTATCACAGTTGATTTTAGATCAAATGTTTTGATTTTTTTTTATAATGAATAAAATTTCGTTTAGTTTCTATTGCAAATATCAGTACAATTGAATTTTCAAATTTTATTTAGTTCTGAAAATCTAGCAAATTACAATATACTGATACTGATGAAATTGGATTTTTCAAATGTTATTTTTCTTTCGTTTGAAAAAAAAATCCTTTTCTAAGGTTATTGCTCTCGATTCACTTACGAATGTTATATTATCATTTATATTTTTTATCGCATTTTCAAGTAGGATATTATTAAATTTCAGAAAAACTTTTTGTCTTGAATCGAATTCAATTAAACCCATTTTGATAATTATATTACTCATACACACACAAAAAAATTACCAACATTAAAATAATAAATCGAACTACATGAAAATTTATACTCCTTTTATACATAAAAATATACATATTTCCAATACATATAAACTTAATTAAAATTCTTTTTTACTCTGAATATATTTCGTCAAAATGTATTTTAGTCTTTTTCCTTTCTGTCAGTGCCCTACTATTTTACCATTTACGTGGTCAATTAATTTTAAATTGGACTCTTTTTGGATTAAAAAAAAAGTGATTATTCGAAAATTACCTAAACAACGTCACCATATCAGGCGTCAAAAATATAATTAATTTTTGAAAATTTAGTGTCTGCGTGTATACAGTGGACCACAAAGGTGTTCGTAAGCATGCAATTTTCTATAAAATTTAATGTTTTCAACTATTGAAAATGAATACATCAAAATTGTAATTTTTATGATATCTACAATTTGTTCTTAATGAAATAACATAACCAGTTTTTAAAACATAATGTAAATAATATTTTTAAAAATTAATAATAAAAAAAACTACTGAAAAATTATTAAACGAAAGTATTTAATACACTTTGAAAAAATCTCAGCATAGCTTTAAGTACTGTATTTTTTCTTAATTTAATGCTTAGTAGGATATATTTTAACGTCCACAATAACTTTTAAACATTTTGGTGTAGATTTCATGAGATTTTTGTAATTTCTACATCGATGTTTTAAAATTATTCTGTGATTATTGTTTTTGCTTCACATTTTGTTTTTTTATATGCCATGTTTTCTTTTTTTTAATCAAATTCTCATGAAATATGTTCTACTACGCTTAAATCAGGGTATTTAGCAGGTTTTTTCAGAAGTTGGGACAGTTATAGAGACACCAGTGGCGTACATTGAGAGCAGTGCGCTTGGGGGTTATTATATTGTTAACAAATGAAGTCTCGTCTTTATTATCCAAAGTTTGGGCGGATAATTTCAAGTCGTTCAATGAAATATTCAAATAGAGCTCATGATTAACAATGCCACAAAAAAAAACCCCAATTAAACCGTTTTACACCTCCATGCAAGGTGCAAGGACGCCTCAACATCCATGCTTCACTGTTCCTACTTGATTCTTGGAATTAAATTTTAAAGAATTCAACAATTCAACAATGAAAGTTACTTGGTTGGGATGAGAGAAAATTCAACATTTTTGGTTTCGATGGGTGTATAGTACACAGAAGAAAAAAACGAGGAACTTAATCCAGCGTTTCTCAAACTGTGAGGCGTTCCCCCCTCCCAGGGGGGGGGGCGCAAGAATATCGAAAAGTCGAAAATAAAAAGATTATTTTTAAATAATTATCAATTTACTGAAAAGAAGCAAAACACATTCATTTAAATAATACATTGACATTGACATAATATATTTATAAATGTATCAGCAGTGCGCAATGTATTTGATAATTAATTTATCAATACTAAATTAAGAACATGTTTAATAGTTACTAGTGGCTTCCTTGGGCTTGTCATATACAAAATTTATTTCTATCTTGTTAATATGTGTAGTTTATAATTAGAGCCGTGTTTTAATTTTATTTATATGTCGTAGTACATTATTATTCCATTCTATATATTCTTATTGTACGAAGGGTGGCGCGATGAAAATTATGATTGAAAATTGGGTCGCAAGCATTGAAAGTTTGAGAAGCACCGACTTAATCCAAAGAATATAGTTGGAAGAACTCAACAACATACATGCTGAAGCATGAAGGTAGAAGGGTTCTTGCGTGGGAGAGTAAATCGACTTCAGGGTTATTAAATTTAATATTTTTTAATGATATTGTGAATCATGAGCTGTATTTAAATATTTTAATGAACAGTTTAAAATTATCCGTCCAAAATTTGGATATTATAGACGACTTCATTTGTTAACAAGATAACGACTCCAAGCGTACTGCTCTGAATGTACGCCGCTAGTGTCTCTATAACTGTCCCAAGTTCTGATTTAAGCCGAGTAGAACACATTTCGTGAGAATTTGATTTTTAAAAAAAAGAAAATATGACATGTAAAAAACAAAATGTGAAGTAAAAACAATAATCACGGAAAAATTGAGAAACATCGATGCAGAAATTACAAAAAAAAACCAATGAAATCTATACCAAGTCGTTTAAAAATTATTGTGGACGCTAAAATATATCCTACTAAGTATTAAATTAAGAAAAAATACAATATTTAAAGCTATGATGAGATTTTTTTAAGTGTATGAAGACTTGTGGCGTTATGTTATTCCATTAAAAACAAGTGTCAGATATAAGCAAATTACAATTCTGATAAAGGATTTTTTTTATTAGTTGAAAATATTAAATTTTGTAGAAAACTGCATGTGTGCGAACACTTTTGTGGGCCACTGTATATATGCACTGTATATAAACCTCCCTATGAACCAGTTTCGCTTAGTTAATAAATTTTAAAAGGTTTTTCGTATTTTGTTTACTCATTTTTCCAGTTTAAAATAAAGATCACTTCTAAGTAATATTTTAATGTGAAACATGTTTCTTTTCAACAGGTTTTTAGCAAACTGATGAAATTTTAGATTTATATATAAATAAAAGGTTTTTTATTTTTAAAATTTGTCTTGATATTTTTGATAAATCGATAAAACATTTTAAGCAATCATTAATCTTTTGCAACCTTTCGATGGATATATTATTTTAATTTATATCTTAACCGGAATAGAAAATATTCCCAAAAACTGAGTTTGATTAAATACATACAATGAAATACATTCAACGCGAAAACGGTTAAGACGAAGTATCGACACGAAATAATACAACGGTCCCAACAAACTACTATGTATTTCTATGCATTTTTCTCTTAACACGAAAATTTTTTCCTTTTGGGAATGAACAAAATAAGGAAAACTCAGAGATTTAAGAGGTGTATGAAATGAAACATAAGTGTTTTCGCATTATTTTTCTGTGTTATTGACTGTCCTACTGTATCATTGGAAGAATTCGTTGCAGTAAAGGATGATAATATCTGTATACCCCCCCCCCCCAAAGATATTTTGACGATTGTTCAAAGCAACAAAAATATTGATGCAGATTCCAACGGTGATTGAATAATGCAGCTCCTGTTCCTACGTCATCCGAAAAGAGGAGCATCACGAAAATTATACGCAGTTACTTAGGCGTACATTCTAATGGTGAAATGGATAACAAAATGGACAACATCGAACAATTTGTTGACAGTTTGATGCTAAGAAAGACAATGTAAAGAGAAATGTATTGTTTTCCGAAAACTCAATAAATGTTTTGTTTTTTTAAAAAACTTGAAAACATTACATTGAATTTCATTAAGTTCTTCTGAATGTTTTGTTGCATTGATTTTTATTAAATACATGCATATATACATATCCATGTAAATAAAATAAACTTAATTTTGTTGAATATATGTTTCTTCATTCAATATCCTTCAACACGAAATTCTTTTAACACAAAACAATATTTCAGTCCGTGTAAGCGATTTTCACTGTATTTAAAATACTGTAAAGACATCCTACCTGTCCCAAGATTGCTTACAAGTTTCTCCCTACCGAATTGGGATTCTTAGAGAAGGGAGTACGTGAAATTTTATTAATTACGATCTATTGCAAAACCTTAGCATTACAATAAACTAGCGAAAAGATTGAGTATATAGTAAGTTACTGTTTTCTATCATAACCAGGAAATGTTTTTAAACTTAAATAAATATTAAAACTAGAAATATTTATTTAAGTTTAAAATTTTTTTTCTGCGCATTATTTAATTTTTTCTACACACGTGACACTCTCTCCCGAAGTTCAACACGTGCATTTGAAGCATTTATATTTAGATTAAAAGTCAAGGAATCAGATCTAAATCTGGCTCCCGGCTTTGTCTCTTCCTCGCATTCTTTGGTATACGTCAATCAAGGTTAAAATCAACTCTTTGAACCCATCCGTGCTTTGAATTCACTCATTCAGCAATGGTGGCTTACGTCTTAGGAGATACACACAGAGACATTTATCTGGAATACCTTGCGTTCAGATGGCTATCACTGGTAAATACCGCCGTCTCCCCCAAATTATCCGTCTTTCTGCTCCGGTAATTCATTTTTGCCTTGAGACCTCTTCTTTTAGTGCCATTTAGAGATTCTTTTGTTTCGGCAAATGGCGAGAAGTGGGGATAATGTGTGTTCTCTCACACTGGTTGGCATCTTGCGAAGTGTGTGAAAACTTATCGAGACGTGAAGGAATTGATTACAACTGCTTCAGAAGTCGAAACAGAAATACTTTATAAAAAGTTTATGTATCGTTGGTTTTTTCCTGTCTGCGACACCGTCCTTCGGTGATTGAACCAATGGCGATTATTTTTTAGGGAGATTAAGTGATTAAAAACAGAACATTTTTCTCTCTTTTTTTTTTTCAGAATGAAAGTCTAGAAATGCGTTTTTGGCTTAAAATGTTCTTCGGAACTAAGGAATTAGTTTTTCTAAAAAAATATATTTCAAGGGGTATTGTTATTCTAGAAAAACATTAGTACTTTTTTAATCTTAAAATACTTCGGCACGTGGAAAACAAAATCAGTTTGCCGCATGCAAACCAATTAGGAAATGAAGCGTGAAGCCTGGACTAGTAATAAATAGTATTTTCAGCGCACGTGTCAGCAACTTTTGTAAGGTCAAGTCACCGTTCATTGTTTTTCAATAACGAAACAGTAATTATATTTTTTAAAAATGGAATAATTAAGTTTTAATCTAAATCTGAAAATAAAATAATAATATCAGTTTTTGAAGCATTTGTAAATAAAATTTATTGGAAATTAATTGCAGAAATTTTTTTTAAAGGAAACTCTTGATAAATATTCAGTGAAAAATATTAAAGTTTTTATTTTGTTCTCGCAATAAATTTCAAAAAATTTAATTTCCCACAATTTCTATCTAGATTGTTATTATTAGAATTTCCAGAATTGCGTATGTATCAGACGGTATTTCTTGATTATCCATATCTCGATCTCGAATTTTCAAGAAAATAAACTCATTTTAAATTGATATTATAATAAGGAATTCCCATTCTTCTAAAAAGAAAAAAATTGGAAATAGTTTTCCCCGTTTTCATATTATATTTATTTCAATCCATATTTTATTACAATTTATTTTTGCAAATTGGCATTTTTGCTATTTTTTCTGAAATGATTGATATATTTATTTTCGGAAATTGAGGGCATTTTTGCTTAGATTAAATTTTATGAATCGTATTTATATTGTATTATAACTCATTTTTATATGTTTTTTATTTCTAATTTTTCAAAACTGATATTTTTTCATCATCTTGAACACAAATCTGTATTTTAATATTATTTATTTGAAATAAAAAGGAAGTCGAAATGAATTCATTATTAGTTTAGTTGAATATATTAACGCACAAATATCTTATAGAGTTTTAAGTTAAATATAGAGTTCTTTAAAGTTATAAATGTCTCGCAGTTTTGCTGATATATTGATTAACAATTTGAGTTCCTACGCTTTCATATTTCATTCTGTGGTTTAACTTACTTATAGAATAATTTGCAAAATTGGGTCGGGAAACGGTGAAATAATTTGAAATTGATTTACTTTATTTCGTAGTAGTGATTTTATTAAAATATGAAAAACTATTAAAAAATAAATCTACATTTCTATATGGAAATTTTGAGGTAAGAAATTGCAGGAAATTGTTTCAATTTCAATGTTACTAATTGAAGATGGAAAAGAAATAAATGAAAAATTCTACATCAGAATAGACGAAATTCAATCAGTTTTACAAATTGAAATTTCATATGCTAAAAAATGGATTTCGTAATTTTTTCCCCGCATTTTGAGACAGGAATTTGTTTAGAAATTGTATGAGCACATATTCATTCTATTTTAAGTCTCGTCATTCACTTGAACTTTTGAAAAGCTGCATTATCTATCTATCGCTCTCCCTCCCTTTTGCAATATATTATCACAAATATTTAGTTTTTGTGATTGCAGAAATTTCAAAAATTTGGTCACGAAAACTATTTACTCGCTCCAATATAAAGCGATAAAGTATTGTTATCATTAACAATAGAATGTTTCAATTAAATTTTTATAAATGGAGTAAATAGCTATTTATATTGTTTCTCCAGCTATTAGTTATTGTTCTATTGTTTGCATAATGTGTTCAAGAATATATAATTTATTCTTTTTATTTATATAGAAATATGGAACATTGCATTTTGTTAGTTTCTTATATTTTAAACTAGAGTACTTTCTTTTTTTAAAACCTATTAAAAAGAGTCATTTTATACTTGAGGAAATAGGGTTGGATATAAAATATATGTTTCAAAATTAATTTCTCTTATTTACGGTTATTGATATCTAGATCATATATTTACTTGACTAACAATAAATAAATTTGAAATTGTAAGAAAACTCATAATTTTAAAAATGAGCGAAATATCGATTTGCTTATATATTTTATCTTAAGCGGGTGGGTGACTTTTCTAAACATGTGTACAAAATTTCGTAGCTCTTTTAACAGTATGAAACAGAAAACAGGAAAAAAGAAACTAGAACGGAACTTCAGCACAGTAACAAATGCTCGTCCTGTAATACAAAGCAGCATGTGAAACTTGTGAAGACACTCTTAAACGAGGCTCATTTTGGGAAAAATTATAATATTCTAAAAAAATTAGCGCCAATTTGAAGTTATCTTTGCAGCTAGGAATTCAATGCAAGAACAAAAAATCATTAGGAAATTTAAAAGTGGAAAATAGGCTTCTTTTAAATAAACAAAAAAATATTAGCTGTTTGGTGGAATTACAGTGGCATTTTTCAAAGTATACGAAAGAGTGGCAGAATATACAATTGCTCGAAATAAAATTGTGCCTGCTAAGAGAGATGAAATGTCTCGCTGTATAAAAAGGAAGAGATTATATATCAGCTTCGTGTGGTGCTTTGTAATAATATTTTTAAATGAAATTAGAATGAATTATAATGTAAACTTAAATTGTAAACTTTATGTCCAGAAACAAATAGAAACACAATTGATACATTTTGCAATCTTCCATTCCATTTAATTTTAAGATATTG
This sequence comes from Trichonephila clavata, assembly GCA_019973975.1. Lineage (NCBI taxonomy): Eukaryota > Metazoa > Arthropoda > Arachnida > Araneae > Nephilidae > Trichonephila > Trichonephila clavata. Next base: position 206,696 of record BMAO01026945.1, read on the forward strand.
ACTTTTCAGTTTATGATAATTTAGGTTCGATTTTACTTTTAAAATACTTAATTTAGCCTGTATTATAATATAAGAATGATTAAAATATTTTATATATAAGAATGAATACTATATTTTATTTCTTTGATTTATTTAATTAAACTTCAAAACACCAAACTAATGTTTCTCAGTTTTTAATTTTGCATGATGCTTATGTATTTAAGACACCAAAGCTTTTTTGTATACACATATAAATTAATGTAAGATTTTAAAATTTTTCTAGTTGCTTTATACAATACGTTTTTGATTATTCTGTGCATGGAATAAGGATTTTAATAAACAATTATTTTTTAAAAACTTTCGCAAACTTGAATATAGTTGTTTTTATAGTATCTGAAGGAAGAAAACTGTAAAAATGTAAGTAATACTAGTATCCCCAAATTCATGCACATTAATATTAGAAATACTCCTAAAAAAAGAGATTTTTTTATAAAATATTAAAATTTGTAGAAGTAAAAATTTAAATACTAATATATATGTTTTATATTTTTTAAGAAAATAAAATTTTTTGAATAATTGTTTACTCTAAAAACGGTATAAATAAATATAAAAAGTTAAATATATACGTTCAAATATGGTACATGTAAATTTTTCTGATAAATATTTAAGCAACAACAAAAATAAATAAATAAAACTCTCCAGAAAAGGCTGTGACCCCATCATCAGCTTTCAAAATTTTCTTCATGAGTTTATTGCGAGGTAATGATAATTTTTCCTCCAAGCGATGCTATTAATTTTTTCGAGAAAATTGCTTACTTTATTTAATCACATAAGCTAATCAAGTGCTAAACTAGTTCCCATCGCTTAACATGATGATGTGATTAATTCAAATGAAATTATTCATACGAAAGTAAAAGTTACTGTAGTGAAAGAAAATTTCCATAATCCGGAAATTGGTTTTCTTTTAATTTACTTTTAGAATAGTTCAGTACGTATTAAAGCAAATCATTAATTTATTGCAGGCTCGACTTAAATTATTTTTGTTGCTAAAAAATTCCTCTCTTGTAAACTACACTTGTTTATCATCATTTCCTCCTTTTTTTATGATTTTTTAAAGTTTAAATGAACTTTTGAGTCACTCCAGGGGCGTAACGTACACCCCCGCATAGCAGGGGAGGGAGGTGCAGGGTTCTAGGGGGACGACACAACGGCTATGTTATGTTATGGTTTTGCAATCCTTTGAAATATCCGGCTTGGGGCCCAAAACCTGATTTTGCAGTGGGGTCCTTATATTTTTCTTTACACCACTAGTTTTAACTCATACGAAGCATTTTTCACCAAAAGGAAAATATTCTGTATTTATATTATTATAGGACTGATTACAAATTAATATGTTAACGATAATATATATTATAATATGCGTCTCTCTGAAGCTGTAAATCTGCCCATTATTCAGATGTTACTAAAAGTTTATTTGAGAATAATGTTAGAATTAAGCGACTTAAAACCGTTTAGAGAAATAAATTTAATTTTTATTAATACATAAAAGTAATTTTCAAGATTCAAAACGGCAATGGCTTTTTTTTGGGGGGGGGAGGAGGAAGAGGGCGAGTAACGAATTTTATCCTATCTATTGATTTTCCAAAAATACTACAAGAATTTACAAAGCAAGAAAACAAAAGTTTTCCATTTCCATACTGATCAACTTCACACCACATTAAATAATATTTTTCCAAAAATTTTACGCTTTTTCAAAATTGATCAGTTTATTAAATTAAAGAAAATCCGACTCACTACATAAAACTCTGACAATATGACTCCATTGAGTGAGAGAACTTCTTCATTCTATAAATTTTATTTGAAACTCTCCTTTATTCCTAAAAACATGTTGTCACGGTTCTATGAGGATTCTTCTCATAAAAAGTCCTCTTGTGAAAAACGGGTCTTTAAAATTTAATCTATTGAGAAAGCCTTACTTCGAAGAAGAAGATGTGAGTATGTAAATTAAGACTTGTATATAAAGATTGAACTTCTGAGTTAAAGAGAGAGAGAGGTTATATATAGACTGCTAGGGCTAGCAGTGATTGATTAAATGTGAAGTGAGGCGTGGATACTTCGTAGCTGATTACTGTAATATTAAAGTTGACGATTTGTCAATTTTGGTGGCTAAGAATTAGAAGATATTGCCTAGACGTAAGTGTTTTGTGATTATTTAGTCTTCTCGTGTCTCGTCTATCTCACTATTGCTTTCATATTTGGAATTTAGGTGCATCTCTTAACTTTGGTTAATAGAATTTGTGTTGTTGTTCGCATCTGAGAATAAATGAAAGTTATATTGACTCTGTTTAATCTTCCTTCCGACCCCCCCCCCTAAGTTCATCGCTTACAATTTTGTCTCTAATATATTTTTTGTTTTTATTTCCAATTCCTGATTGCGTATTTCATATGCTGCCATGTTCTTTATAATGATTTTCATTGATTTTATTTCATAATTTGCGTATCATTTAAGAGAATTCAATTTTCTAAAATAAATTTAACTTACGCATGGTTTCAGAACCCTCTGTTAAGTGAAAACGATTTCTACTTAAGTAAGAGAAAATTAAATATTCAGGATTTTCTTAGCAATTTCTTCCCCTTCTAAAAATGCCTTTAATTCTCCTTTAATGTTTTTTGTTTGTTTGAGGGAAATGAGATTTCTAAATCAAAGTTAGAATAGTTTTAAATGTAAAATTATAGCAATTAATTAAAATATAAAACTCAATCATTTTATGTATCTTGCAAGAAAATATTTAAGAAATAATTAATTTCGAAGTAACAGTTGTTTCATTCATGAACCCCCAACTGTTATGATGGTTCGTATTATTTCTTTTCCTTGAGAACCAATATCGCTCGGCGACCTTCACTTTTCCGTCTCATTGACCTTCGTGTAAAGAAGGGCCCTTCAAAAGTAGGGACGACTGAGTGCACACCGCCGACACTTCAGCGCATCGTCGCGTGAGGACCAAGAAGTGGCCATGTTGATAGTGATGTTTTTTTGCCGGAAACTTGGAAAAATCCATCGAGCGTTAAGTTTTTGAGCGAGCATTCACCTCTTTTTTACCACTCAGCCGGTTCTTCCTCCATCGTCTGCGGTATTCTGTTTGGACATAAAAAGAGCTTCAATGCAAATGTGTGGGAGAAAGAAAATAATACATTTAAATTCTTTTTTATTTTTATTTTTCTGTAGAGCTAGACACCTAAGGACACGATCCTTATTTTGTCGCGACGAGCAATCCTATCACGAACAGGTAATAAAACCATTGTCAGATAAGGGCCATCATTTTTATTGTTGTTGTTTGTGTTTATTTCTTTTTTTTTTGGCGTGAAGTTTGCAGAAAACATCAAAAGAAACCAAAACAATCCTTTCAGGTATTTGTAAAGTGAGCCAAGGAGTAAATATACGCCATGATAGGTCATGGAACATTTATCAAAATTGAACTTGTTCCATGACATGTTATCTTGTAAGTGTCATGATAAAAGAAATACGATAAAACATGTGTCGAGTAAAAAATAAATTTAAAAAAATTTAATTCATAAAAGACGTATTCGAAAAATACGTTTTTGCATTCTACTCAAATAGTCACTTTATTTCATTTTTTTAAAAAAATAGTAAACTTTTTGTTTTTTATATTGCCCCTATTATTTAAACACTCAAATGAGTCGGCCCCGGTAGCTTAGAGGTAGCGTGCTTGCTTCGTAAGCTCAAGGTTTCGGGTTCGATCCCGGCTGGAGTCGAATGATTTTCTGGATGCGAAATTAGTAGGCGCGCATATATAAAAGACCCCTTGAGTGCCTTTCAATTTGGCTCTGGTGTTCTCAGCAAAATGAAACCACGGCAACATTTAACAGCCGATGAGAACTTTAATTAAATTAACTCAATCGACCGAATTTTGTAACGAGAGCCGCCACTAGATGGTGCCACCACTGAAATGGCTCTCACATTTGAGAACTTTCCGTGTCTGTAAGGGCTTAGTTGCTAATATGCAACCCATTAGAGGGAAAAAATACTCAAATGATGTATAATTTTATAATAATGCGACAATACTCAGTGAGTGAGTGAATATAAACGTCGCATTGTTCAGCTACACGAGGGTTTTTGGTGACGGACTTTGTAATTTTGGTCAAGTAACGAGGACGACACCTGAGCTGGCACCCCCTCTCCTAACTATCACACACACCAACGGGAGGACGTTTGAGCTCTTGACAGATTTGACGTACATCGCTTCCCTACGCGGAAGGTCTTTAGTGCTACTGGGCTCGAACTCATGACATGCCAGCCACGATCCGACACCTTGACCAGCGACATTTCTCAGATATGGAAAGGATGGACTTCTAATGACGCGTTGTCGCTCAACTCCATTTACTTATGTTTCAGGTTTATCTGATGCCAAAATGGAGCTAACATTAAAATTTTAATTTTAAATGATATACTTAGCTTTTGAAAAAGCAGAAGGGTTAAGAGATTGTTTCTCTTAATGCTACTAATTGTTGCCGGTTAGACTAAAGATATAATGAAAAGTGCAATTGATTTGATGTTGTCATTTTAAATACAAACTATTATTGCTGAAGCCCTGATAAGCAGCCATTGCCTAACTAATCTTCGGTTTAACCTGCCATTGAATGACAGAAATTACTCAACTGGATTCTGTCTCGATGTCAGTAGCTCACACAGGGGTAGGGTTTAGGGGTTCAGCCTCTCCCCCCCCCCTTCCATAGACCAACAGAATTTTAATTTTTTACCATATACATTACCCCTCGGTGCTTTTGTCTACGTGTTTTTAGAATGTTACCCCCCCCCCCCAAGAGAGATTTGAGTACGCTACTGCTCGATGTATTTGAGTTTTGTTTCCAGTTTCATGGCAAACACTCTTGCCTCATTCATTGGAGCAATAAGAAAATTGTCATGATAACTCAGCGCATTTGTTATTTTCAAACAAGTTAACTTTAATTGTGCATGATTTTTTGATGTCATGGATCTTTAATGGCAATATCACTATCTGGCCAAAAAGGTAAGCAGAAAGGCTATCGCTTCACACTTTTCAACGGGGATTAAGTCCCCCTCATATCATAGCCCCTTTTAGTACATACTCATGAAGAAGCAATTTTGTTCAAACCCTGTTATCTTTATCATCGAATTACTTGCTTTTTTAATTATTAAACAAATTACTCGGTGGGAAATAGGGCAAATTTTCAAGCATCGTGTCTCAGTTATTAGACTATTACGTTGCAGCGAAACGATTCCTATTACACTACAGAGGCCCCTTCTTCCGTGAAGTCAATGGACAAGAATAAAAACTACTGTCCCATGAAAGGATCTTTTCCCCAGTCGTCTAATGCAACACGGCGTAGCTTGGCGCTGAAATGATGAGTCAAGAATTGAATACTAGTTAGCAGCAAAGTCTAATACTAATGTTTGATTATGCATTCCATGTAGAGTCTAACTAAGACACTTTCAATAAATCACGATTAGAGATGCAGAGAGCCATCACGCACGCTGTAGATGGTCAGACAGCCATTTCTCAACAAGATACTGCCCAAAACGTTCCAACGATACTCATGCCTACTGGGGATGTACATCAATGGCTGGAAAACAAACTTCTCTATGTATCGCTCAGAAAGTCCACCAACATCAAAAAGACATTTCTCACTAGGAAGGGAGTCCTTTTCCCGCAAAGTCTCAGGCAGCAAAAACATAGAAATAAAAGCGTTTAATTGCTGACAAGTGAAGGGATTCCAGTTCGTCTAACACGTGTATTGCGTGGTTAAGGACTGGCAGGTTGGTGGTTTCAAATAAAGTCAAGGTTCTATTATGCCTGGGTCTACAGCATAGCTTGTCTCTAAAGCATCACAGCAAGTAGTGAATACCCACATAGTATTTCTTTGTTAAAAGCTATAAATCAAAATCTCAGAAAAACTGTTATTACCGTAGGAAAGTTAGTAAACTTCTTTGTGTCCAACTTCAATATATCAAAATCTTACCATTTTGTGTAACTTTTCAATTTTATTCTTACCCTGCTCAGATACTCCCTACAACTTCTAGTACATTTTATTACCTATATGGTTTTTCCCCTTCTTCCTCTGCTTTAAGACCCAGTCTAGGACCTGGTTCTACGATGGTATTTAAGAGGACATTTATATGTACAAATAATGCGTCTTATATAAACCGATGCATTACTTGAAGCTTTTGGAAGTTGACGCATTTTCAGTTACCGGATTATTTATTTTTTATAATCAGCAGGGATCGATACCAGTAACTTACAAAACGTGTATTACGAGAAGCAGTAAATATTAGAATATGAAATTTTCTTTTCATTGAATTACCTCAAATTCAGTCATATTTTTTTTATCTACAGAGAATTTATTTTTAAGTCTCTTATTCTCTATCTTTCTCATATGTATAATATAAAGGGTATATTATATAATAAAGGAGAAAATATTTAAAATTTATTACATATTTTCAAAAGATTGCTCACTATTAGACCACTATTCTCTTATTGCATCGCATGAACTTTTTACTAATTCCAGCAATAATGAACATGAAATACAGTCACGATCGCTTCGGAACTTGAAATATGGCATCAATATTAAAAACTAGATAATAGGTATGTGAATGAATGCCCTGTAAATATTGATACCCAGGATACCACAAAAGAAGCTTATATTTAGATCTATCTCATCAATTAATCTTAATGTTGATTATTTAAGTCAAATATACCTTAGCAATTTATTTATAACAAATCTTCCGAAGAAAAAATTATGTCTGACCCTGAAGAGATGAAACACGTGTTTACATTTACTTGAAGTTGATTGAAGAATTAAAATGCATTACTCTTAATCTCCAGTGGAATGAGCAACTGATATTGATGGCCGTTTATTGTTTGATGGTTCTTGTTCTTCGGCTTAGAACACAGCTCTTTGTTTTGTTAACATGTTCTTCTTATTAACATTCTTTGTCTGGAAGATTACGTTTTCTTGTATGCTTTGATTCTATGGCATGCGTACAAAACAAAGTCGGTTAGTTAACAATCAAACGATCGCCATGCATGAGTGACCGAGACATGCTTGGAGTTTCCGATTCTTCAGTGGCTGAAAACTCTTGTAGCGTTTTCTAATAGAATTTGTTCAATACTTTTAGTACTTTTTAGATAATAAAAAAAAAAAAAAAAAAAAACGCACATTGTGTTAAAATGACTTAGATTTTCTCGGTATGTTTGGGAAGTTTCGTTCGAGCAGAATGTCAGGATTAAAGGAACAAATATTTATAAACTTCTTAAGAACTTTCTTTCAACAAAGTGGCTACGGTAGCCTGGTGATCATGGTTACGGACTTGTGGCCGGATGCCATGAATTCGAACCTTTGTGCCATAGAAAACCTATCGGAAAGAAAAGCTGATGCACGTTAAATCTATCGGGGCTTCATTGGCGTGGTGTGGGAGTTTCGAGAGGGGGTGCCAGCTCTCTCAGGTATTATCCTCGTTCGAAATTACGAGTGCATTTTAAGTGACGTAAAAAACACTCATTCCAAAAATGAATGAATTAAAATTTATTAACTACTTGTTTATAAATGTATTCGAGAAACAGGTATTGAATGTTATTTTATAATATGTTTCTAATTCGTATACATATTTTTTCAAACGATTATGTAATCAAATTTTAAAGCAAAACCCATTTACTGCGTCATTTTTTTTTTTTTTTTTTTTGTGGTTTGCACTCATTTTTAGGACACCTTTTTAAAATATTGCTGATATTTGTCGATGCATTTTCTACTTTTATTGACGAACTTACCTTTTTTTTTTCAGTATTATTCTTAATCATTAATAAAAAGGATCAGAAATACGGGGTTATTCAAAAATCATCGAACAAACTTTACCATCCCTCCATAAACAAACATTTTTATATCGAAATTTATGGGTAGATGTGACGCGTAGAGACATAAACACAAAAAATAAGACAACCAAAACATTGTTTGTAAACAACATTGTCACAAAATGATTCACACATTACAACAATTTTTACAACGAATACTCAAAATTACAACCACAAATAGTAATATAAATTAGGCAGCTTCAGAAGAATGACCGGAGAACAGTTTTAAAATCCCAGATATTTCGCGCACATATGAAGCCTCAATGGAAAATTTCTTAACAAGTTTCTTTGTTGTGTCAACTGGAGTTTCACAAAGGAGAGCGTTCAAATACTCTTAAAAGAAGCAATCGAGACTCTATGAATCCGACGATCGGACAGGGACGTCTTAAGGCATGGGAAAACTGGGCCCAGGCCCAGGGCCTCAGCCCCAATGGGAGCCTAGTCTAGTTCTTGACTCAGCCATAATAAGATCATGATTCGAATAATTTCAACGGTCTAATGTTTTTTCAGGTTGTATTCTACGGAAAACTGGGGATTTCGGACGATATCTCAATTGGCTACATGTGATGACCGCAATGGTGTAACGTACACCCCCGCATTTCGGAGGGCACAGGACTCTAGAGGCCCGTTTACATGCAAACCGGCAAAATGCCGGCAATTTGGAATTGGGGAGAAAAGCTGGCTTTTTACCGGTATTTTTTTCAGCCCGTTTTTACATGAGAATCTGGTGATTGGTTGATAGATTCACGTGACTGTACAATGTAACCATGGAAACAACCAGAATTTTTAGCGCGATTATCATGAAGAGGACATGTGATTATGTTTTCGTTTACTTACAGCCAAATAAGCCCAACATTTGTTTACTATTATTGCTACGACTATTTTACTCTTGCACTTTTGCAAGAGTAATTTGTGTGCAAGAGTAATTTCATATATTTGTGTGCATATATTGAACATAAAAGTCCTGTTCTCTTGTGCATGGTCAAAATAAAAAGTCTTTTTTGAATCCATAATTCTTTTACAAGAAAATAAAATATTTTAGTGGTATCTATTTATTATGTGGTACGTGTGAGGATTTCTTAGCACATTTGTTTTTCAGAATTCGACTGGTATAAATTTGTCACACAGATGTATAATTTTTTTTTGTTGCTATGGATAACAAATATATATTTATTGGTATTTGCACAAGGGTTATCAAAATGTAAAATTCAATAATTTTGATGATAAATTTCATATAAAGACTATAAACATGTTACTGAAACATTAACATAGTGTTAAAGAAATCTATCTAAAATGTATTGAGCATAAGAATACTCTGGATTTTAATTTTGACATAAGTATTAAAGTGTAAAGGCTCATGTATAGTGATATTATCCTGCTAATAAATTTAAGTCCAAAATAAATTTGTTGCATTGAGTTAGTTACAAATATTGACCCAGAAATGTATTCGATCAATTCTATGATTATTGTTTGCAATAATCTATATTCATGAAAAATTCAGTAAAAAAAGGTAATTTCAGAGAGCTTTTTTCAAAATTAAGGGGTTGATCGTCCAAAGTCACTGATATTTTTGTGTGACGTATGTTGAAACGACAAATTTGGGGCGCTTGCATATAGTATAATATCGACCACAATTTCTTCAAATAAAAAAACCGCCAAATGCTGCGATATACAGCCAATAGTGGAACCAGTTTCTGATCACAGTAACAATAATAGTGATCTAATTTTTTTAAAAAATTGGTGATGTCTTTTTGCTTGGCGAAATTAGTCAGCAGTTTAATACATATGTTCCTAATTTTGGAATGGTACGAGTACTGATTTAGCATTTCTTAGAGAAAATTTGAAGTAATTTAATATTTTGCTCATGTATAATTTGGGGAACTGAGAAGTTTCATGAAATTTACGACTGCCCTGGTAAAAGAATCTTGTTTACAATTAATACAAATTGTGATTTTCATTAGAATTGAGCACAATTTATTAATGATAAACTTCGGTAACTTGTTGAATTAATGATGATTTTCATTAATTTAGTCTAACTTTATTAATGTATTTTCAAAAGTTAAATTTCAGAGCGAGAATTCTGAATATTTTTGCCTGATGTCGTTTCATCTTCCATTTTTTTAAAAGTATAAATTTATTATATGAAAAGATACTTTAATTGCATATCAGTGACAACGAAATAACATGTAAATGCTTTTCTCCAAATAAGTTTAAATTTGGATGAACTGAAGTATATTTAACACTATACATACAGTAACAGGTAGAAGTAGGTGTGCATTAAGTGTTGGTATGTTCAGTGTAAAAAAATCAAATATTGCCTTTAAAACAGAAGATAATGCTTTGTATATTTTAGAGGAACAGATTGTAGTGATGTAGTTATAAGTATATGCAATGTAAAGATTTATTAATAAAAATTCATGTAAGGAAAATTAAGGTGGTTTAAGCTTTAGTATTTAATATGTAATTTTACAGTTATGAACAATTGTTATACGAAGGTTTATTGTATTTTTAGGACATGAAAAAAAGTGTATAGAGATATTTTATAAAAAAATAGTTACATTGTGTGTGTGTGTGTGTGTGTGTGCACATTGCCATTATATATGTGTATTTGTTTCTTTTATTCAACTTTTTTTCTATAAGTTGCATGATTTCAGTATTCAAATTTGTTTTATGTAAATTCAGAAAGTTGACTGAATAGAAGTGGATTTTATAACTTTGCCAGTTTGTAAGAGATCTGAAATTTCAAAATTCTTGTGATATTTCATTTAATCTGGGCCCATACCATATACAATTTCTCAAAAATACTATGAAAAGTTTTGTAGATAACGTAATGCAATCTCCTGCTTTTGCTTTCTAGTTCCTATGTGTGGTATATTTCACATAGCTGGCTGTTTTTCTTGTAGATTTAATTAATTTTAAAGAACAGACAACCCAATTACTTGTCCTTTGAATTTAAAGATTATTTCCCTTATCTTTACTAAGTTAAAATTATTGTACATAATTAATTCATGCATTTTTTTTTAATTTGAGGAGAATAAAACCTCCCCTCCTCCCCAAAGCAACAAATTTTAAGATAAAAATTTTTATGAAATTTCTTTTTTGTATTTTTACTATGTATATTTTTTGTGAAGCTGTAGAATTTCAGTTACATGAATTAAGAGAAAAGGGCAATTTTATTATTTACTTCATGAGCTGTATGTGTGTGATTGCTCTGAAGCAATCCAATATGGAATAATGAGAAGCTAAAATGCATCTTAACTTTTATGTCTGAAAAGTCTTAAAACTTTTATGTGGTGTAGAGTTTCAGCTCAACTGAAACTCTTATTTCATTGTGGGAATTAATTTGTCATCAGTAATGTATTAAGACTAGTTTTTGCCATTAATTTCTTTGTAAACAAGGGAAGACCTTTTCAGATCTTACTTTTGTAAATGTATATAAAAAAAAGCATTGATTTGATTAAATTAATTTTGATAGTGTGAAATTAGAGTAAATAAAATTCGCAGAAACTTTTGAGATACAAATGTTTTTAAAATTTTCTTTACTATTAATTGTATTAGGTGTTTAAAAATTTAAGTTTTTATGTCATAAACTTAGTGATATATATAAAGTGAACATTTTGGAAATTCTGCATAATTTGACCTTTTTTCGCTTTTTAATCTTTGATTTAGGAGATGATTTTCTTTAATTTTTTTTTACTGTATCCTTTTATTTATTTCGGTTAATGACATTTAATACTCTTTGTAAATGTTTTTAAAAGTAATACTTTTTTGTTGTAAATAAATTGAAAAAGCCATTCATAAGATTTCCAGAGAGATTTATTAGATATTATCAATAAGATAAAAATCGAGATGTGCTAATTGTACAAGGTATTATGCACGTTGAATATTTGCAGTTAGATCCTCGATTTGTCCTTATAGTATAGTGTTACATCCACAGAGTCTGATTTATATACCATATCATGAAATGCTTTATTCACATATAGTGCATTCATGTAATGTTAAAATTAAGTGTCAATAAATTATGTATATTAAAATGAGTTTGATTATTAAATAAAACTACTGTCTAATAAGAACTTTCTGCTTCTGTATACGAGAAATTTTCGTGAAAACAATTTAATTCAATCTACTATAAAATAATTTTATTAAAAAGCCTATTTCTATAAACATGTTTCTTAATTTATACAAAAAAGTCAAATTTCATTCTTTCTGAATGTTGGAGACAAACATTTCTTTAAAAAATTCAAACCTTTTGAAGGGTAATAATTATAAAGGAAGGACTATATATATATAAAACATATCAAATATTTGTTTGTTGTCAGATTATTTCAGATGTCCAAAACCTTTAAATGATGTTAAAAGCTATTTCATTTCAATCTCAGAAGAATTCCTAATTATTTATCAAAAACTTTCATATTAACCAACTTTAATTAAAAAGCTAAATTAATTTTTGTTTCTAAGAAAGCGTGTAATGTACAATATTTTCATAAGAACTTGTTCATAGTATGTTTCATAATTGAGGGATTATTTAACCCTTTGAGGAGAAAAAAAGTAATATTTAGCCTACTTTTATAAAATAATTTTGTACTTGCCCATTCAATTCAATGTTTACATAAAAGGATATCTTTTGGTTAAGTAAATCATGATTTGCTTTAATAACAAAAATTAAATGGATTAAAATTGAAGATTTTAGAAAAAAGAAATTTTCTTTTCTAAAATCTTTCTCTTATCCTCATAAATTTATGGTAATGTGAATATAAAACAGTTAATTCTATTTATTGGTTATATCACATTTTAAACAATTTTCAAAGTAAAAAAAATTTTAAATACACCCCTATGGAGTTATTTAATAAAAAGATAGTACTACTTTTTTACTTATATGGAAACACTCAATAAGATAAATCAGGAAAAATAACAAAAAAAAAATGCAATTTTATTGTGTACATCCATAAGAATTATATTGTAATAATTTCAAATTAATCTCAAAAACTAATGTTTTAAAAGTATATGTATCATCTTATTAAATATTGGAAACATACATGCAAAGTAATAATTCTTATTTCATAAAATCAGGTTTTTAATACTTTTATTTTAGGGAAAAAAATATTTTGCATTGCAGTTAAAATACTTCTGTAATAACTAGCTTGTTGATACATTGGATACGAGTGAAGTTTTTGATAACTTGAAGGAAATTAACATTTTCCTGCCGGCAATTTTCGTCCATGTAAACGGGCCTTAGGGGGTCCAAAGTCTGACGCCTAGTACGCACCCTTTGTAAGATCTAGCTTAGGGCACAAAACCTGACTTTGCAAGAAACTCTAATATTCTCCTTTACGCCACTTGATGACCGATGTCCATGTATAGGCCTAAGCTTACCACCATACACCATCAATGCTCATTCAGTCAAAAGGTGGCAGTCGGTTGAGCCGGTTTGTGCGATTGTGAGTCATGACTATTTATTTGTCTCGGATTATTGTTTGTATGAGTATTTGATAACGTATGCTTTGTATTGTCTACTTTTAAGGGTCATTGGTGGTGTCTACATTTGCGTAGGGGCCCAGGGCCTGAAGAAGTCTTAAGACGTCCCTGCAATTGGGATACCCCTGTTAACTCTCCACACCAAATCCATTGTGTCCTAAAAGTGATTTCCAGGTAATTTTTGATTTGAGCCGTATATTAGGTCGTGTCTACCTTTCCAGCGTTTGTGAGGTCTCCATCACAGCCGAAAGAACAAATGCTAAGGGTATTTTCTCCTAAATGCCTCAGAATACGAACGGGACATCACTTAATGATCGTGTCTGTTAACATTGTCAGCCAACCATGCCATTGCAGCAATCAAGCTTATAATTACTTTTGGTAGTCATGATTTTAAGCCTTTCTTTTAAAAATTGCAGAAAAGAACTTTGCGACAACGTGTTGTAAGTAGAAAATGTATTTTTTTCTTCGAAGTTGCGTGTTTTTGTGTTTTACGCTTCACTTCAATGCGGCAAATGATTGTTTTGGTTGCAAAAAAAAAAAAAGCGATAGATTTATTTAATGTTTGTTATCGTTGCATTTTTTGAAGTGACACTAGAGCTGTTGGTGACGAACTTCATACTTATAAACCACGGCCAAGTTACGAAGATGATGCCTAAGCTTGAACATTCAAGCTTCCACACCACGTCAACTTGAGGAAATTGTGCTTCGACAGTTTTAACGTGTATCATTCGTCTTACATGGAGAGTTCTTAATGGAGTGGCCCCTTTTATATGATATTATTATATCATACATGCACACTATATACACGGTTAGCAAGAAATAAGTTGCTCACTTCAGAGGGATCTATCCTATTGGTCCAAATGAAGTAAAATTTTAACTACAGATAATTCAAATGATGCGCTTCACATTTATTAAATAAGAAAAAATTAGTACTAATTTTCGTCGGTAGGTGGCACTGTAATACACATAGCCTTATTTAATATGTTTTATAAATATGCTTCAAAATATAAAGTAACATTAAAAAAACAAATGGTATTTATTTTCTAATTTTTTAAATCAGAAACAACATTTGTATTTCAGCGCATGCCTATTAGCATCATTCTTTGGATAAAAGAAAGGCGGATTCTGCTTGAGAAGTATTGCTTCTCTGCATGCTTATCATGCCTACTTTGAAAGGAAAAGCGATATTGGTAAAATTGTTCTACCTGAACCAGAAGAACTTCGTTGCAGCTGTGAAAGAATTCCGTCGTATGAAGCAAATGCGAAGAGGTCCAATGTCTCCATATGCCCTGCGCAAGAAGATACGGAAATTTGCAACAACTGGACCACTTGGCATTCTTCTAGGTAGAGAACGAAAACACATTCCGTCTTCTAACATCAAAAATGTGGCTACCGCTGTCGTTGAAGTTAGCAGTCAGTCTCCGGGTAGTGTGAGTGTACCAGTTGTATCCCGTGTATTGGATCCACTGTGCAAAAATTCTTATGATGGATTTTACATTTTTATCCATACAAAATCAAGTTAGTGCTTCAATTGAAGACCGGGGATCCAGAGGTTCGTAAAAGTTTTGCACTTCTGTTCCTTACTCGAATGGTGGTTGGCGTCACTTGGTCATGGAACATTCTGTGGAGTGACGAAGCCCACTTTTCCCTGGATGACCAAGTTAGCACCCACAATTATCGGATTTGGGAAATGGAAAGTCCTCACACTTTCCAGGAAAACCCATGCATCCCCAAAAAGTGACACTATGGTGTGGTTTCATAGCTGTCTTTGGGCTTTATTTTTTTGAAGAGATAAAAAACAAATGGAATCCTAACCTGTTCTATCACAGGAAAACGGTACCGCGATATCCTGAGGGATTTTGTAATCCCAGAACTTCAAAAGCGTGTATACCTTCAGAATATAACTTTCATATAGAACTGCGCCCCTCCGCACATTGATCGCCTCGTAAAGGATTTGCTAAAATAGCATTTCCCAGATGAATGGGTGATCAGCCGTCATTTCTCAACATCATGGCCTCCTCGTTCGCCCGATATGATCGATGCGATTTTTGGTTGTGGGGTTATCGAAAGGACAATATCTACCGTCAACATCAACTCTGTCAGATCTGAAGAATAGCATTTGGCGCCGTATTTTAGATATTCCGGCAGATTTACTCTGGTCAGCTGTTGAAAATATGATTTTGCGATTACAGCACATTGTTCAACATGAATGGTATCATATTGAGCAATTTTATTGATGTTACTTATATATTACTTGGTGTATTACAGCACCACCTACCTGCGGAAATTTGTACTAATTTTTTTATTTAATAAATGTCAAGCGCATCAAATTAATTATCTGGGGCTCAAATTCTATGTCATTTTGACCACTATGACGGATTCTAGAGCCCTCTGAAGTGGGCAACTTATTTCTTGCTAACACTGTATATTATGTATATTTGTGTGTATATAAATATAAATGCACACATTTGTATAATTAATATCGATGCAGAGAAAAAATTCCTAATTCTACGATTAAGATTAATCTGAAACTAGAAAAGAAAATGATGGAACGGAACCAAATGAAAAAAAAAAAAATTCGAAACCAGATTTTTATTAATTTAATCATATTTTAATTAATTTAATCAGATTTTTTTAAATTTAATCAGATTAAATTAAATTATTATTTTTTTAACTAAATTACAGCAATCCGTCAATGGATTATTTTTATAAGTTTCGTAATAGAAATAATTCTCTTTAAAAAATTTTTATTTCTTGAAAAAGAAACATATTTTATGTGTTTACATTCATATAGCACATACATTAAAATCCAGCGTATGACGCGTACCTATACTTTCAAGCTGCAATTTTTAGTTTTCAGGTATATTCGCCGTATTACGCGCACAGCCCCTTTTTTACAAACAAATCTGAAACGTACGTGTGTAATACTATTATATTTTGAAGTCATTTATTCAAGGTACTATTCCAAGCTCTATCCGGACCTCCCCCAAAGCCCTTGATTTTTTTCCCGATTGATCATAATCCTATGCATATAGTACGTAAAATTTCATTAAGTATTTATTATAAATAAATAATTTTATTAATTAATGCAAATCATTCATTCAATAATTAATTATTTAATGTTTTTGTTCCCGAAGATCGACAAAATCGAAAGAATGTGTTATGCGGCGTATTGGAGCATGATACGAGAATTGTGGACTTTCGTTCCCGGACCCCCACCCCCGCCCCTTGAAAAATTCCTCTGTGCGCTATTGATTCACACTGCTAAATTATAGTTACAAAAAATGGAATTCAATATTCCTTGTGAGAAAATATACTGAAAACGCTTTTACTTCTGTAAAAATTTGAAAATATTTATTTCGTTCCTTTACCATATGAATGCATATTTACCCCATTTATTTAGTTGCAAAAAGGATATAAATAACGATAATAATTTCGTGTAAGTTAATAGTACATGTTTAAAGATAAAAACCGCGGTATAATCTTCATAGAAAAACAATCTGTTTCCTGGAACAATGGAAACACTATGCTAATTTTCCTGACATTAAACATAAGCCGCAAGCGGTTCTGGCATAGAAATGTATGTGTATTCGCCCTCCATTATATGAAATGAAGACACTCCAAAGCTGAGAAGCCTGTCATGATATGGTTATACAAATCGCATATTTTCTGTTTCAGTAACTTCACCGGGCGGATGTAAATACCATTCACCTTGACTAATGCTTTGAAGGTCAATGAAACGCTATGACAACAGTTCAGGACCGAAGAGTGTTTGGAAATCACAAGGTTCATTTCGGCAAGATACGATGTTATTGTAATAGCCTTCGATTTATTTTCAAATAATTTATAAGGTTGTCTTTCCGTTGTTATTTTTTAAAAAGTCTTCAAAACTTTATTCTTCGTAAGAATATCTCATCTTGTAATTATATATAAGTAAAAAAAAACTGTTTGCTTTTCAGAATATACGTATCTCTAGCAAATTTTTACCTCGAATAGAAAACATTATTTTAGCTTTGATGTTTATATTCACCGAATTATGTATTTTCGAATGGATTTGTTTTGTAAATATTGATTGGAATAATGCTATCCATCATTCAAAAGTTCAGTTCATGCAGTTTTTATTTTTCATTTTTTATTGAATCGATATGTTTTTCTTATGTGTTCCGTTAAAACAAACAATTGTCTAAAGTTAACTAAACAAAAGATGAGTATTTGAAGTTGTGGTTTCGAATATTCACATATGAAATAAAAATTGTAAACGAGAAACTTTATAATAATACCGAAATATGAATTCCGTTCTCGGAAAATAAAATATATTTAATCGTTCAAACATTGAATTTTTTATTTGAAAATTTTATGAAATAACAATGACAATGTTATACATCAGAAGTGAAATTTTTGTAAATAGTAGATAGTAGAAATTAAATTATCTATATTTTAAAAATTTTAACAGTTTTTATTTCTAAAAATTGCATCATTCAGGCATCATTCTAATTTCCTTCAGTAAATAGTCTAGTATTATTTAAACTACCGTATTTTTGTCCGAACTGAGCCGTACACCGAATTCTCAACAAGTTTTGGTAAAAAAAAATATTTAAAAAAATTGTGTAAAAAGGTTAATGCATCCGATGTTTACGAAATATAAAAAAAAAATTTTTTTTAATGAGAACTAATAATAAGTGAATAATTTATTTTAAATACATTCATGAATCTGTAATTGTAATCTACCCGTCAATATCATGTTCAATTTCCCCCCAACTAAAGAAATTTTCCGCCTTCGATTGCTAGATTCGAAACAAAATGTTCTCAATTAATTTTTATTAATCTTGCTGTTAGTTTTTATATAAAAATACATATTACAACAAGATTCTTAAGGAAATATCAGAAAACATTACCATCCCTTGTCTTGGAACACTATGTTCAGGCTTGTTCAGTGGCGTAACCTACACCCCCGTGACCCCTGCATTGCGGGGGGCCCAGGACTGTAGGGGGCCCAAAGTCTGACTCATGCCAAGTACGTACCTTTTATAAGCTCCGGCTTGGGGCGTAGCTAGGAATCCGGAGGCTCTGTGCAACAAAAAAAAGGAGGGCCCTATTTTGGTTGGGTTTTATCCAGTAAAAAAAGTAAAAATACGTTGTAGAATTCAAAATTTCCCGGACTGAGTCTATAACTTAAAAAATATTACCAATTAAACTGCTAAAACTTATCCTCCTTCGAAATAAGACCCTTGAGCAACAACATGCTTTTGCCATGGCTTGTAAAGGTCATTGAAACATTTCTGGAATCTATTTTTAGCCATTCATCCTGCGATGCACTTTTAACTTCATCTGCAGATCGATTTTCGTTTAACATGTAGAGAACGATATGTCGACACACCTTATGCATGTTAAGATCCTTAGTCAGTTAGTATCCTTTGACATGTTGCCCAGGATCTGATATTGTTTGAAGCTTGTTCTTACATACTGATTTAGAAATCTTTTCGATGTTTTCATTTGAAAACTGCGGTGGGGGGAAGTCTGCGGACGTCCAGAGCATTTGCCGTCTTCGACACTTTCCATGCCTTCTCTGAAACGTTGATGCCACTCGAAAGCTTGCATTCACGATAATGAATCACAGCCTTACACATGCTTCAAAATTTCGAAAGTCTCCGTAGCAGTTTTTCCCAAACGAACACAAAAATTGATATCCATTATCCGCTCAACAAACGCAATTTCTTTCAATCGGCGACGATTAAATACATCCGCCTACAAAATACGTTGTCATGACGACCACTAACCACGTGATTTGAAACAAACTTTTTTTAGAAAAGAGGAAGAATGCAAAAACACACACAGAAACGTTATTGTAGTCGCTCTACTACAAATATTGTGCATGTTATAGGCTTAGTCCGGGAACTTTTGAATCCTACTAGTATATGAATATTTTAAATATACAAAGCTACTTTATAACATCAACTCTTTATCATCCTTTGCAGAATATAGTAAAGCAAAAGCTGCATACTACCTACATGTATGTGTATGAGTTTTCTTGTGTGAGCTTCAGTAATCGCCCAGGTTCGATTTGACACCATGACACTCGTATAAAAACTCATAGACCACGTACTCGTAAAAGGCTGACTAAGAAATGTGACAATTTGGGACAATTTTTGTTTACTATATTCCCTTTCTTGGGGTTGTTTACGCTTAAACGCACTACTGCGCGTTTTTTTTTTTACCCATAATTTTAGTTTTCTAATTTATGAAATACAATTCATAAGTGCTCGAGTACTTATTGACGTTAAAAGGGAGGAGAAACGTAGTGCTACGCTACAAAACGTAGTTAGAGAATCCCTGGCTATTTATTTATTTTTTCAGGAGGATCGAGCTTCCCCACGAGAGGGTTTAGAGTTGCAGATTGGTCCACCGACATAGACAGGAAATGATACAAAAAATACGCATGGACAAGAAAATGCAACACAATATATTATAATTATTTTTTATAAAAAACACCTCTGAAAAAAGGGGGAGAAGGAGGGAGGGAAAATTATACCAGTTTATTGCAGATAGTGAAATATTGAAATAGGAAACTAACATTAGGAGCCATATTATCATTAAAAATAGAATGTAACTAGGAAGGAATTGCTTCATGCGTAGGGAATTTTTAAGATGTTATTGTAAGTATGGTAGGATTTTCCATGGAATTTATGTTCATATAACAGTTTATAGAAAAATGAAAATAATATAAACTTTTTGATAAGTTAAGTTTGCAACACTATACAAACAGCGGAGAGAATTTAGGGGGATTTCCTGCAAGTTCGAAATTAGTTTCAACTGAGTTGCCATGGTTATAACTGCGTTGCAACCTTTTTTATTACTTGGTGATCAGCGTCCGAGGGGCCCCCTGAGCTTGAGGGCCCCGGTGCATGGCACCGCCTAGTCCATTGGTAGCTACGCCACTTATTGAGGCACAAAACCTGACTTTGCAGAGGGGCCTCAGCATTTTCAGTTACGCCACTGGGCTTGTTTTCCCATTTTTCCCGGCTGTGTGTGATGTGAGAATAAAATTAAATCAAATTGTAAAAAGAAAACCATTTTTGCAAAAGTTAGAAATCAGTTCTTGATAAAAAAAATTCGATACATTATAAAGATTCCATTATATTAAAATTCTGATGAAACTTAAGTTTTCTTGTAATGTCCTTTAATTTTTCAAAAACGGTTACAGATTTTCTTATGAGTAACGATGAATAGAAAAAAAAAACAAAGATAAGTTAAAAAAGCAAATTTTTTAACTTATCTTTTTTATTAAGTATGCTCTTAAATTTTAGAAGCATTTTCGAAACAAAAAAAGCTTATTTATATTTTGTTAGAAATTAACTTTACTTTTTAGAAGTTTAATTTAGTTAAAATCTTTGTAAGTTATGTAATTTTTGTCTCAAGTAATAAAATGTAAAGGTAATTTTAAATTATTAATCTGGATTATCTAAACATTTCAATTCTTCATTTATCGGTAATTTATTTTAAAAAATTCTGTTCTTGATAAAAATGGATATATTATTTAATTATTACAACATAATGTGCTTCGATTGCGTTTGATGCTCATAAGTATTCTGAAGCTATTCACGGAAACTAAATGCATGTATTAATTAGTGCAAAGATTTAGTTTCATAAGTTGACTACTTTGCTTCTATCGTTTGGTGGATCATCTTACTTAGGTTCGATTGTATTTCAAAATAGAAATGAAATGAAGATCATGTATCGTGTAAAAGTTCTTATTAACATACAACTAAAATATCTAACCCCATCGTCAAATAATTAAAAATAATTTTCCATTCATTTTGTAAATGAGGTATTGGAAATGAAATGACGCAGTAAAACTGATTCGTTAAGAATTTTTCAAGGGAAGATATGCATGAAAACAACATTGGTTTTAAGAAAGACATATCATAATTTATCTTTCCCTGAGTTTAAATTGGTTGATTATTTAAAAAAGAAAAAGAAATCTTTATTTTTTTTCTTTATAAAATAAAATTAAAAAAAGAAGGAAAGAAAAGTCATTTATATCTTGAAAGAGAGAATTATTTCATACTCATATCAACTAGATGAACCTCAAACATCTATCACCTTACATTCAGTCCAAAAGTAATTCATGAGGATTTTATATCCCTCTGGGTACATGATCTTTTCCTCTCTGTTTCTTCCCCAAGTATTAAGTCATACCAAAGGCTTTTACTGTAATCGATAGATCTACGTCTGGATAAATTTACAGCATTTTGGAAGAAAATAAACAAAAATACATGTACAAAATATGTGCGTTGTTGAATTTAAACGAATTAAAAACACCAAAATATACAAAATCTTTCAGAATAATATTAGTAAAATTTTGAACTCAAATTCTTCAAATAACAGAAGTTAAAAATACAATAGAATTCTTCGCCTTTTTTCAGTAGTATTTTAAGTTTATTATTGTTATGGTATATAAATCAATAATGAATTGAAGAAAAATGAATAACTTAAGGGGTGAAAAGTATCAGTAGATCTTTTCTTTCGGTTTTAGCAAGACGAGATACTTAATAAATGTCTCGATCACTCGAGTGCTAATCTACTACTATGATGCAAGGTGAATTTTGTTTATAATCACATAATAAATTTAAAAATATCTAAATTTCAATTAGTCTTATTTTTTAATTGAGAAGAGATATTCAATTCATAATCATATATTATATTAAATTTTTATAAGGCTTTTGATTAAATTTATTTCAGACCAGTATTAACTAAAATTTATCATTGAATCAATTTATGACAATAGGTCGAACACACTGTCCATATGAAACAACGATTTCTGACAAATTTATAAGTGATAAAAAATCTTCTTCCGGTAAAAAATACATATATATATGATTTTCATTTTTATTTATTATAACATCTTGTATAAGAACGTTTCTCAAGTTTACGTTTAAAAAATATGTGAGCGTCTCTCAATTTTACTCTTATTAAAAAAGCTATCTCAAAATGGTTTTCAGGTATGAATATTTTCCTATACTTAAAGAAATTGTTTTTTTACACTTTTGCTCGCTTTTCGCATTACATTCTAAATAAATATACAATTTTTCACTTTAGAAACACAATATATAAAAATACAATTGCTATTAAAATATCGGTGAGAGGGTGTTAATGTAAATAATAGTGCAATCAAATGTGATATTAACAACAGAGTTATTGTCTATTCTGAAAGCTTTCCTATTCATAGAACAATAAATAAAAAAAAGCCCTATACATGTAAAGAGTTCAAAATTATTACGATACAGATTTTAAAGTAAAAGCACACATTTCAATTCGAAACAAAAATCCGGTTTTTATCTCGAATTATTATTTATTATCAGATCTTTATCATTTATAGAACTAACTGACTGACTCGGCTGAAGTGTAAAAGAAATTTTATCAAATATTCTCTTGAATAATTTGATAATAAATTGTTATTAAGGGTTCGCACAAAATATACCTGACTGTGCAGTAGCTGTCAAATGGTAAAACTTCCTTTTACTAAGAAAGGATTCACAACTCATATTGAATTTTGACGTCCTTGTTTCCGAAGCGTTGTGATTCGTATGTTTCTTACAAGGTTGCATTTGCTGTCTTATTTGAAATATTAAATATTATTTCATGTAAATACAATATTACAATGCCATCGGGAAGAGGGTTTTACACCTTCCATCATAATACTATCACGTTAATAATATTTAATAACATTTTTGTAGCTCGTTGCGACCTTTAAATTTCTTTATAATAATTCCTAAATCAATGTCATGAAAAATATATATGCTTGTCAATGTTCTTTACGGGGATTTTGGGATGAAAAAACAATGGATTAGGTTTTGAAATGTTTCTGACATAGACAATGTTTTTCGAACGATTTTCTGAGGTCGTAATATGTCAACTTATGTAATCAATTCTGTACCGTATTATCATTTCTTCGTATTTTTTAAAAGCAGATTCTTACTTTCTTCTTACTTTTTTTGTTAATGCTTTCGTAATAAGCAAAATCAAAATGCATAGATATAATAATAGAAAAAATGCAACAAAGAGTCTTTTTGTTGAAAATTTTAGTCGCATATTCACGGATTGTTTACTTTTTTCTTCATTCTACAGTTACTTATTTAAATTTTTTAAATGTTATCAAAATAGCTTTTGCGCTCATGTTATTAATAATGATACCAGGGGTGCAGTTACCGCCGTGTCAGTTGTATCAATGACACGGGGCCCCCAAGCTGCAGGAGCCCCAATATGTGTGAGCAAATAATCGTAAAAAGTTAAGGGTCCCCCCAAAAGAGCCCTCAATAAATTTTGATACAAGGCCCAGTAAATGATACCCCGACCTAGGAAATCCCTAAGGACTTCCGTAAGGGGAGCGCCCTATGAAGCAATAAGAGGGCTACTGACGAAGAAACTCGCAATTTTGACCTCCGGTCAAGTGACGTGGACGACACTTGAGCTGACATCCCCTCTCCAAACTACCTCACTCCTCTACACGGTGGGTCTTCAGGGGCTCTAGGGTTCCTCTCCGTCCACGAGTTCGTAATTATAACCACTAGCCTACCGCGCCCACCCAGTTGTGTGTGTGGGGGGGGGGAGTTCAGCTATAAATTCTATTCTTAGTTCCATCTAAAAACCCATTACATGTTTAATCGTACCGATCTCAAAGTCATTACTAATGCGTAATGTGAAAATGTTTACTGTGAAATATTAACTCAGTGTAAGCTCATTGTGTTTGCTCATTTAAAGCTACGTAATGGGCTGGTGAGTGTTGGAGCGTCCTTCCAGAAGAATGGTATACATAGCTTTAAACCTTTACCGAGGGAGCTAGGGTCTTCCAGGCTAAGAAAATTAAATAAATAAAAAATCCGTTGCATTCCCATGGATAACACAAAATAAATAGACTAACTGTTGTGTGCGTTTCTCATTTACACCAATGCATTTATTTCGAATGGAAAAAAAATGTATGTGTGCGTGGAATACTTTTACACACTAATTTTTGCTATGAAAAGAAATAAAAATAATACTTTTATAATTAACTTCAACATTTTTTTCAACAATTTATTATCGAAACGTCATTTTAACGTTAAACGTGATTACTAGTTACTACTGCCAGAATGAGTCAAGGTCTTCTGAACCAGACATTTCCAACCTTCTCTGCAAACAATCTTCCTCTACCGCAGCTTTCCACAGAAATCTAGGTCTTCCTCCTCTTCAACTGTTTCATAATCTTTAGCCGGAAAGATTTCTTTTAGAATATTAATGCAGTTCATACGGATAGCATGTCCAGTACAACTGACCAATTGAGGGGGGGCTTATTATAATATAATAAAACACAACATCCAGCTCTTTAAACATTCGATATAATTCAGCGTTAGCTGATTCGTATAATTTCAATTTTATCTCTTATTTTACTTAACTTATTCACATTTTATTTAAAATAAAATTGAATAAAACACATTTTTATCATTCTTCCTTTTTTTTTTTTGCAAAGATTTCTATTCAAGCTTTTTTCCCCCTTTTTGATAGTTGAAATTCTTTTCAAAAATTATAATATTTAATATTTATTTCAATTTGCATAGTTATAGCAGTTTTTTTTTTTTGTTGCTCCTTAATTCTGACTGTATTAGCTTCCTGAATGTACAACAATAAGCAGTTTCATTATATCGACAGTAGGCGCTTATTGGTTGTTGCAGCAAACTCTATGTCATGCGGATAAATTGTCATGTAAATTTTAATTTATATTCCAATTGTAAACTACTATCAAATCAAATAAACAAATTTTCTTAAAAATTTTTGGAGATACTGTTTTATCACTGTCCCATTCGATCTAAAATTAAATTACCGTAAAATCCGGCCTATAACATCCACCTATACTTTCAAGCTGCATTTTTTAGTTTTCAGGTATATTCGCCGTATTACGCGCCCCCTTTTTTACGAAGAAATCTGAAACGTACTTGTGTAATACTCTTATATTTTGAAGTCATTTATTCAAGGTACTATTCCAAGCTTTAGAAAAGAGTAGTAAATCTCTTGAACTACAACCCTTCAAGCTTATACGAAATGTCATTTCTGTTAAATAAATAGCATTTCGATGATGTAGAAGCATAATTTTTCTATTTGTTTTTATTTTTAAAGCTCTCATTTTCATACCCAGCGTATAACGCACATCCGTAAATTTTGCTCTTATTTTTTGTGTTAAATGTACGTGTTATACGCCAAATTTTACGCTAATCGATTATGTATGTTAAAAATTATTGAAACCAATTGTAAACATTAACGTTGATTGTTTTCAAATAATTTTCAAGTCCCTTAGAGTTTATCTGAATTCTTCTTTTAAAAATTAAGAAATTATAAGGAAATTTAGAATCAAGATGTACAGAAGAAAAAACAATAAAATTTTAAAAAGTCGTTTTTTGGTTTGATTTAAACGTAAAAATATTCTCACGCATTTTATTGCTATAAAAGAATCCAATAAGTTATTTTTAAACTATCGTTACATTTTTAAATATTTCTCACACATTTGATTGTATTGCTCTTTTAGTGGTCCAATTTCCATGGAGTTTGAGTTAGCAGGCGAGTCATTCAAGTGTTTTAAGACTCACAAATAGTTAAACAAAGCTAATCGCAATAGAAAAAGAATTTTAGTGTCGATTCATTACTGTAAAATTATTTTTATAAATAATTATTTTACACTAATGATTTTTGTTACGCTAAGATCTCTCTCTCTCTCTCTTTTTGAGAATGTTAAAACTACTAAAAAGAAAAAAAAGTCCTAAATTATTATAGATTTGTTAGCAGTCAATAATAGAACAAAAATGTCTTATCATACTTCACATTCACGGAATTTTTTTTTCTTTTAAAATTATTTATTTTTTCAAAACATATATATTTAGAAAGAAATAAAAAAGTATTTAGTTTTCTAATGTAGAAATGACATATTGTAGGGGTTGGAAATTGTTTTGGTTCGAGGGTACTGTATTAAAAGTGATTGCATTCATGAACTAATTTTGCATCTCAAAAAAGGTATAAATTGTACCATAAAATCAATAAATTTAAGAAGTAATAAATGGTAGTTTTATTCAATGAATTTACTGTATTATTTTTGTATCATCTATAGCTACACACACAGACACAAGCACACAAGCACATTTAATTTTAGAATCAGTTTAATGAGACAAATGTACCCTATCAACTATTTTACATTTTTTGTAAAATCAGAAGTGTAATTGCTTGCTAAAATTCTCAGTACAGCCTGCAAGTTAATATCAGTCAACTTGCATTTACATATACTCTTGTTGATCTTCATCCAAGGAAAACTTTGCACAAAAATATATGTTGACCGAAATTTAAAAGAATGTTTTCTAGCTGTTTGGTCTTCTAATTGTCTTGGCAGGCCGCGCAAAACTTTGAGAGCTACTATTTGCCCACCCCTGCCGAAGAGAAATATTTGATTAATATTCATTGATCCCATAGAAAACTTTTTCTCTTGATTTGGTTTTTTGATTATCTTGCCGGGCCACAGAAAAACTCTTTGCAGGTCGCTATTTTTTTGCCTACCCCTATAAGTTTTTTTTAATTTATTTATTTGCAAAACTCCTCATGCTCCACATTGCATAACGTGAGGCTTAGTAAGTGGTAATTGTAGTAAGTGGTAAGACAATTATATAATTTAAAACAAAATTAAAAATACATCTAAGATAAAAATAAAAGGAAAGGAGGAAATACACAAACATAAACAAGGGGCCATGTTACCAATAAAACTTTAAAAATCTATACAGTTAACAAATTTCCTTAAGACATTAAGGCTTTCAGTACAATTGACCAACAAAGACAAAACAGATGGCCAGGAAATACCTAAACTTTTCAACTCCTTTTTAAAATATTTTCAAAAATATAGTTTACAATACAACAATACATATTCCGCAGTTTCAGCAACCTGATCACACGAACAAATATCACTACCAATTAAATTAAATCTAGACAAATAGCTTTTAAAATTTCCATGTCCTGTCAGAATCTGGGATAACTTAAATCAGTAACAAACTTCTTACATTTTAGCCGTTGATAAATGGTTGGAAAAAGATTTTTAGTCCACTATCTGTTGTTTTTTAAGAGCTAGTTAATAATAAATAGCCCAACACAGCAACTTACAAAAGTATTATTCTCGTGAATATGGCTTTTCTTTTTAAAAAAAGCTTATATTTCGAACTTTTCTCAACACAGGCCATTTGCAGTATTTTCAACGTGGAATATCTGATGCACGACCAGAAGAGTACATCAGTTGCAAGATTTAAAGTCTGTTCTCACGAGGAGTGGCTAACGGTCGATTTCCTAAAGTCATAAAATATATTTATTGTAGATTATTTTTCTTTATCCTCTAAAGAATTAGTTTGGTTCCGGTCAATAGAACTTTCTTCTTTATAGTTTCTCCAGAGATCCGGAAACACTCAGAAGTTATTTTAAGTTTAAGCCGAGTGTGTTCGATTTTAAAAATTAATGCCATTTATTTTTGTAGAAGCACTAAAAAGTTTAAAAAAATATTTCTAGAATACTTTTTTCTTATAAAAATGTTTATCTGTGAATTATGTAAATCTGTTTCTCGTTATTGTATGTAGGAATTATTTTCTGGCCCATTTAATGTATTTCCGTACTTATAAAAATAACAAAAAATTTTAAGTATGACGAAGTTCGAAAAAGCTTTTGTAAAAGAGCAACCCAGTAAAACCATTGATTTTTTAGAATTAACTCTGGTTCTCTTCAAAATATCCTAACAGATCTTTCTTCCAAGTAAAAATGATCGTACACACACCAAATATATTCCATGTTACCTTGAGAATTGGATTTAAGGTTAACGACTACTTTCGGAACCATGATTTTGGAAAAGTGTGGAAATGAAAAATATTTTTGATATGTAGTGTTACCTGAATTATACCATACGTTTAAAATTGTTTTATGAATACCATGACAGTGAAAATAATTCAAATGCAATTCTTCGGCAAAAAATGAAGAAAAATCGACATATTTTTTCAAAACATTTTCTTTTCGTGAAAAATGCTTTTATAATAATAAAATTTTTCCTATATATATTTAAAGTTCTCTCTATAGAGCGTGATCTACGGGTTTTAAAAAATTCGCATTATTTTCAGAATTACTTTCAAATGAAATAATTACCTATATTTCTTTCTCTATTTTGATATATTAAAAAAAGAGGTTCTCAAACTTTTTTTATCTCATAGACCCCTTGCCATTTTTTTCAGTTTTGGGGAGACTCCTACTTATCTAATAATAGTTTTTTTGCAAATTTATTAATTTAAATGTCTTTTTGTCAGCTGGTATAGAGCTTACTTACGTTAAAAGATTTAAATTTCTAACTGAAATGAAGAATATTGTTTAAAATCTAGGACACACATGTTAATTGATTAAATTTAAATTCAAATAATAAAAATAAATAGTAGATAAAGTAACTGAGCAACATAATGCTTTTAATGGGAGGGATGAATCTGGTGCTTCCAAAATTGCTGATATCAGTTTCTGAATTTTACTTTAAGATCTTCTTAGGGCCTATTCCGATCAGATCCTCTTGTAGTACGACGTTTGTTTTCCTTTCAATGCGACCATATTAATTCATTGCCTACTGTGGTATTACCATAGTCAAAGCATTATCAAACCTAGTTTCAAAATATGAATAAATGGATTTAAACGTTGAACATACGTTAAAGCATCCTTTTCTTGGCAGATTGTGTGTGACTAATTGAGAAACTAGGAAAATTCGGAACGTACTGTATTATATTCCTTATCTTAATTATGGCAAGAAACGCCGAAGTTATGGTCCTTTTAACGTCAAATTAACTTCATTAAATTTAGTAAATAAATCTGTTAAATAGGTAAATCTGGTTTCTACTTGATTAAAGTATCCAAATACTCTAAAATTGTGAATTTTGCCAAAAATTGCCAAATTTGTTTTATGATTTTATTTCATAGACCATCTTATTAGCTTTATAAAAATACCAAGTTTATTTCCCCCCGTTCGCTAGAAAAAGAACTACAAATGTTTTATTAAAAACAGATACCATTACTTTAAGCAAGATATGTCATACTTTAAAACGCGTTTTATTGGAATTGCGTTTTTTTTAAATGCTCGAACGGGGGCAGCGGTTGCTAAAAAAGTTTTGAAAATAATTAAATGAAATTTTTTGTGTATGTTCTGTATAATAGTAGAAGTGTTTTAACTGTCAGATTTAACAATCACTGTTTTATTACAAAATTTACAGTCCCTTATGTTAATATAATCACGGTTTTTTTTAAGCAATTTCATATAACAACTAAGATAAAGTGCTCTAGTTTTTGTAAAAATTAAATATCTCTTATCCTGAAGGTCATTTAAAAAATGAATAACCTAGCAACATCAGAATTGAAAAGTTGAAAAATTGTTCCTAAACTTTTGGTACAGAATGGGCCGCGTTTACGTTATTTTTTGTAAAATTTACCCAGTTTTTTCCACATTTTAGTAATAATAATTTATTTTTCTCTTCTTAATTTTGGCATATTTTTCTTAAAATGTTCTAAACTAATCAAAATTCCACAAAAAAATCTCCATACCTCCATTTTTTCCGAAAAAAGTTGTCTAGTATGATACCTTAAATATTTTCATTTAAAATTAAAGTCATGATTTTGCTTAATGAGAGTCACTATCGCGTGCGTAGACCCCCATTTTACACCTCATGGACTCCCAAATTATTTTTTCGCTTAAGTGGACCCCTTGCAGGTTGTCATAGACCACTTTGGGAATCTTTGTATTAAAATATTAATAAATTCATTTCTATATTATATACATCAAAATCTAATTTCTAATCAATTTTTTTCTAATTCGAGTTATGTTTAGAAGTGTTAACTATATACAGGCAAAATATTATTATTATGAAAACATTTTTCACAAAAATTGTATGTTTTGAAAATATGTCATTTTTTTTTATTTTTTTTGCCAAAATCTGAATAATTTCTTTACAGTAATAATATTCTTTATACAA
The DNA here is from genome assembly GCA_019973975.1 of Trichonephila clavata. Lineage (NCBI taxonomy): Eukaryota > Metazoa > Arthropoda > Arachnida > Araneae > Nephilidae > Trichonephila > Trichonephila clavata. The sequence goes on from BMAO01026945.1 coordinate 237,093, forward strand.
TGTTACTGTATTTATTCGAATTTAAGCAGCCCTTTTTTCCCCAATGTTAATTCTACTACGATTCAAGTGCATCTTAGAATAGAAGGGGAAAAATTCCTTGGATCGGGGAAATTGAATATGATACTGACAGAGCAATAACAGGTTCATTTATATATTTAAAAGCTTTTAATACTGGTAAAATAAATAACTACTTTATTTCTTATTAGTTCTCCTTTTAATTACGTAAATATCGGATACTAATAAATCCTTTTACACTTTTTTTAAAAAAAATTTCACCGAAACGGGTTGAGAATTTGGGGTGCGGCTGAATCGAATATAAATACGGTATATATTCTAATTCAGTGACATTAAATATAAAAAAATATTCATTTACATGCTGTTGCGAAATCATGATTCCGAACGTAGTCAGATACCTTAAAAATAGTTTGAATTTATTAAATTTATAGAGAAATTAAAGTAGCTCTTCTCCACCAAAATGATTTAATGTTTTGTATTTCATGCTTTTAAATTTTTTTTTGCATAGCGATTTTTATTTTTTGTAAATATGAATTTTATAAACAATTATCTTACCCCTGCTAAGTGACTCACATTCCCAGTGTTTCGTTAAAACGGGTGTACACTGTATTAGGTTAATATACCCGGAAACCACAATTTAAAAGCGCTAAAGAAAAAAGAAATATGCATTTTATTGAATCACCGCTGTAATTTGCATAAATCACTAGATGCTAACTTAGATTATTAACATGAAAAAAATATACTCTTCATTGTCAGTTCAGCAGGGAAAGGCTGCAAAAGGGCCTGTGGGTAATCCAGGTTGGAGCTGTTATATAAGGTTCGTATTCATTTGAAGTAATGAGGAAGCTCTCTCTTCTCAAATGGTTATAAGAAACTGATCGCTTTATAATGGATTACACGATGTAATAAAAAAGTGACTCACCATTATCTTCCTGTAATGATAGTCAGGCGCAGAGTATTAATGGGATGTTCATTTTATTGTCTTGTAATTCAAGTCAAATTATGATGTAATGATTCAGATCTCGCAGAGAAGTTCATTTCTTAGTTAATCTACCGAAGCGTTTCTGGTGAATATGTATGTTTTTAGGATTAAGTGGATGGTTTACTGGGGTGCATCTATCACTCTCATAATAATAAATTGTGTGAAAAACCAGAAATATTTCGAACATTCAGCTTAATAATAACAGCAACAAATAATAGTGTTTTACTCAAGATGATAAAATTAAAAGAAATGTTGAAAAAGGATTTTAAAATGATTTTGTTGGAGTTTTTTTTTAATCAGACCAAATAAAGAAAAAAAATAGTTTGCACGAAAATCTTACTATCTTAGTTCCTATGAGCCGAGAATCAAAGTTTACCAACGTCATGTATGTTTTTGTTGTTAATAATCTCCTGTCTGCTTAGACGAAGTCAGGCCAGTTCAGTGAAATCGTTGACTTTAATGAAGTCCGATACTCTTGAAGTGGATTATCATAGATGTCTTCCCAGTCCAGTCCAAGGCAGTCCAAGATGTGCTGAGGTGAAGCTTGCTCTAGCTGGCATTTAGGGCAAATAGGAAACCTCTTATTGCCTCCAGAAAAAGTGAGACTTTTTTTAAGTGCCCACTGGCAAGTCGGCACAGACAAGTGTTCGACTGTCTATCACAAGAAAGCCCCAGTCTTTTGCCTTTATACCACGACACGACTTTTATATTACAGAAGCTGCTTTTTCCTGCCAGAACATGTTGACAAAAGCCATATATTGAAAACTTTATTTTAGGAGACACTGAATAAAGAAATGTATAATGAAGATATGAATTTTTGTCCATTCAGAATGTTTTTCTTGCGGTAAGAAGGAGTAACTTTTATATGCTACTATAGCTAAGTAAATATTTCGAAGAACTGTGACCTCTTGTTTCAGTGTTTTATCATGGATAGATGGATTGATTATTTATTAAAGTTACCTGGGAGCTATATTGGCGACGGACCTTATAATTTCGAACAACGGTCAATTTATGAGAACTACATTACAGTTGACACTCTTCTCTTTCTAAATTTCCACACCTCACCAACGTGAAGACTTTGGGACTCAACAGAATGTATGTCAGCCCCTCGACACGGTATATCAAGCCCTTTACCAGAGTTTAAACCCGCGACTGAACAGAAACAACGCACTGTGTGGCCAAGAGTTCGTGACTGACGCGTCCTATCATGGAAGCTTTCAGTTTATCTCTCAGATGGTATAATTCGCCTTTCTTTAAGTTTTATTAATGTATCATAAACATACAAACATTTTAATTTATTCATAAATCATGATTGTGAGTTCCTTGATTTAAGGAATGTTTCATTTATTTTACACAATTTTGTTATTAAATTTTAAGACTTATTTATTTCGAATTTTCAACCTTTTCTCCGATTGTCTTAGGAATTTTTTTTATAACTTTCAATAATGTTTTGTTAATCTTGAGTATTAAAATCAAATTCATTTGGATTTTCTTCTAGGTGGTAGTTGAAATGCTGCTAATTTAATCAGAACCTTTATAAAATTGCTTGCGTTTTGACGTTTGGGAAAATTGATTCGTAGCGTGAGAGTTAATAAATTAAATAATGGATTTATTTACGTCCACAGCGAAAAAAAATATTTACATTTAAATAGAAGTTATTCATACTATTGATTATTTCAATACTACAAAATATGTTACTAGTGAAGGAGAAAGCAACGCAACCGTTTTTCCCAGTGTTTCAAAATGGACTCCTCCACTGTCTTGGGGGGTGGGGATGGTTTCCTCTCTTACACCTCGAATTTCAGTCAGGGTTTCCAGCTCGCAGGTAGGATCCAGCCATAAGATTTCTCACGGCCATCGGTTATCAACGTGATGTCAGATGAAAAGATCCCGCAATGTTTTGGGGGTGTATATGGATATGAACGGTGTTATCCTACCTGCATAAAGAAGCCGATTTTGTGGCTGCATTGCGTGAAAACTTTACAACGTACAGTATTTAAGATCTTTTTCAGGTATTTTAGGTTATTATTTTAAAGATCTTTAGGGCAGAATGCTATACAGATTATTTTTATAAAATTAAATATATCGTTGCAATTCAAATAAAAATCACAAGTAAAAATTTCCATATTGACACGTATATATCATAAAATATGTTTTGCTTCTTTTTTTAAAAATTTCTGAATGGATGAGAGGATTTTCAGTTGAATAAAAAGGACGACATTTTCGCAACTAAAAATTATTTAGTGTCATTTTATTATCTTATATGTGCTGTATTGGTGACATATATATGTTGATCTATACAGCTGAATGCGTTATAAATCAATACATTTCAACCTCAAACCAATTGTTTATCATATTAGAGTAAAACAATGTAATCACCAATCGATATTTAAAATTAATTATAATTTTTTATTCACTGGGCATTTTACTATGTCTAAATCATCCATTTTTCTATTCAAATAGTGTAATATCCTATTAAAGGTATGAAATAACAGAAATAATATTTTTAGGTAACTTCATGTTACTTTTTTTTGTTAGATACTACTCTGAATAATGATGCGACATATTTTTACTGATTGGGTTTAATAAACATTATAAACTAAACACAAAATAAAGAGTTAAATCTCATTTTGTCTGAAAACATAGTTATTCTTTTTTTAAAAAAAACTAATGTAACTAATTTACTTTTAAAATGATTCAAAAACTGGTACTCTAACTGTGTGTGTGTAAAAGTCTTGACTATTAACTAAACCATTTTGCCAAAAAGAAAATTAACCTGTTTCTCATAATAAAATGGGATGGGTTGAAAGAGTAAAGGTTAAAACTGATTGAAACCGAAAGTAGAAGTATAATCAAAATTGGACAACCAACGCCTATTAACCTAATTTATATAGCCTGTTTCCCCCCAAGTTGCTTGTTTAATGATAGAAATGAGTGTATGTTCAAAGACCTTTTCTCAGAATGCTATCAAGAGTTTAACATTTAAATTTCACTGAAATAAAAACAGAATACTTCATTATTTTACCACACACATTGTATTATGTATATAGTTTTGTGTAATGCTCCGAATTACTTCAGTAAATATTTAACTGGAGTTTTCAGAAATTCAAGCTGTGATGAGGCAATAAATAATGTTGCGTTTATTCTAGAGTTCATTGCTATTGTATGTTAATTTTAGATTGTCACTATGTTATTAGTTAATCTGAAGTAATAGTTGAAAACCGACCAGACCAGTTATTTTTTTCTTATTTTAGCTGGAAATACATAAAATTTTTTAAAAAACCAGATAAATATGTATAAAAAACACAGAAATGATGTCAACTCAAAGTATTAACTTAATTCCGTTATGTTAAAACCGAAATAAATGCTACGAAACCAGCATTATATTTTGAATAATAGTATAAGGACATCGTTTTATTGATCAGTAGCTGATTTTATTAATATATAATTTCTTCTAAATTCTTTAATATTATTAAAAATCCGGAGCTTTTAAGATAGAAATAATCGGATTTCAATCAGTCTTAGTAAACGTTCAAAAGGGTTTTAGCTAAGCTTTCCATAGAAGGAAATTGGATAACATAGGGTGATGCCTCACTTTTTCCCTCCTCTCTTTTTTTCCTTCTCTCTTTTTTGCTCTCTTTTTTCTTTTCTCCTCTGATTTAAGAAGAGCGTTAGGGTCGGTTGATGTATTCGTTTCCATTAGTGTTGTTTTTCTTCGAATGCATCTCACTTCGTATAGTCAACGATCTCGTTTTGCCTTTTTTCCAGCCTTTCTTGGAAGATAAAAGCATAACGTTTCTTTCCTTTTTGGTACACATAATACACGCCAAGATATTCATAAATACATACCTATCTAATATATAGCGTGAAGAAAGCAATGTCCGAGAGAATAAAAAACAATTATGATCCGATATGTTCACTGTTAACTTGAAAATGATATTTTCAGAAACAAGCATCCTGTTTTAAACGTATGATATAATATTAAATGTTTTCTTATCTGAGTTATTCCAAGAACTGCGAACGGTTTAACAGTTGTGCATAAAATGTTTCCTGCTTGATGTTACAGGAAGTTAAAAAAATACTTTCAGTACGATGATTACAAAAGTTCAAATCAGTACTTTTTCGGATAATTTTGTTTAAAATGTCGCATTAAACCTGCCGGAAATAATGTATTAAATGAAAACTTTTATATTTGATTTAAAGGGAATCAAATAAGCCATTTCTACCATATATTACTATTATATTTGTATTTCTAAAGAATAATGTCCGCAAAACACGAGTAAAATGCAAGCTTTCGATATGTCTAGCTCAGTTATGAAGTGATTTCTAAGGCACCAACCACACCAAAAATAAAGTTAAAAATTAAATAATAGAGGAATAATTAGAGTAAATATCTTATATTCTAAATTGTAAAAGTTTATAACCATATTAAACCAGGTTTATACTATTTGCCTAGAAATATTGCCTATTCGCCTAGTGCTGTGTGTGAAAAGTGAAAAGCATTATAGCTCTTTTAAGCGCATTTTTTTTTTTCATTAGCTGATCAAAATAAAAGCTTTCATATTATCGAATTAAGTTTTAAGTAATGCTTCATAAAATGCACAATATGTTATTTTATTTTTTTGTTTTATTTTGAGTTTTTTACTGTCTAGTTATAAGTGACCATTTTCTGAAAATGAAAACAGTATGAATAGTTTTAATACTTTTATTGTAATCATTCTTATCTTTAATAATTCTAACTGACTGTTCAAAGCAGCAGAAGCCCTCTAGCGACCACCCATTTTTAGTAGAGGTTAAGTGATATAAAAATGTGGTTGCTATGAAAAACCTTCCATGTTCTTCGCCCCTTATTTTTGTTAGTGATATGCATTGTCTTTGTGTAACGACCATTGGCGTAACGTACTCCTCGCAAACCCTGCATCGCGGGGATGGTGGATGGGGATTGGCCCAAGTTCTAGGGTGACTTAAGCCTGGTGTTATGGTTTCGCAGTCCTTCGTAAGAACCGGCTTGGGGCCCAAAAAACTGACTTTGTAGGGTGGAGGGGTGTAATATTCTCCGTTACAGCACTGATAACTGCACCTAAATTAATAAATAATTTTCACACTTAAGGAAGTTCCGTTGAACCCAACCCCAAATGTACTGCATTTAGTTTAATCTTTAACGTCTAGCGCACTACAATATGAAATTTTAAGGGTACATGGTACGATTTACGCAAAAAATTTTAATTTAAGGATTTCCATAATTTTTTTGGTTGCCTCCTATGTGTATATACTATGTAAAACAGATTTTGTGCACAGAATTTCATAAAAAGCTAGCCATTAAATTTTTCATAGAAAAAAACTTAAAGTTTGTGAAGTGATTTTAAAATGCTACTTCCACAAAAATTTACGTTCACGCATGAAATTTGATTTACAAGTACCTCAAACTATGTATAATAATAGTTGGAAGGGATTTTTAGGATAACATGATTGGTATTCGTACACTACTTCTTTTCACGAATGCTTATTGAAAATTCCTTAAAAAATGTATAAATTCTGAATTCAATTATTTTTTAAAAAATAAGTATTGCTTTGATTGAAAAATTCATACCAACTTTGTTACATGTACTTTAAGAAAATGGTAAAAAAAATTCAAAGCATTAGGTGCAACAGAAAAAAAAGCTTTAGTATTTTAAATGAAGACAAACTAGTTATTTTATCTTTCTGAGATAAGTTAGTTTAAAGTTTTGATTTGCCATAGGGATGTGAGTAAAAGCGAACGTAAAAGCTATCATAATTCTGCGTTTTTTAAGTTTAGAGTTTTCAAATTCTTAGGTCATAGAAAAGTATATAAAGAATAAGTTAAGCTAAAAAAATTAGATTGGATTTTTTTTATCAATTTTTGTCAATTGAATCGTACAGAAATATATATTGTGCTTAAATAATAGATTATAATGAAAAAACATGGAATAAAGACTTATAAATAATATCTTAGAATACAAAACATTCAAACGAAAAAGGACTCATTTTTATGTTTATTTTCAAGAAAGATCTATTTAATATCGAATTAATAGATATATTTTCGAAAACACTCATTGGAAAAAACAGGGCATTAAAAATATATTTTAAAAATTATCCAAATTCCGAATTTTTTTTTTGTATTGATTGATGAAAATGAGCCATCTTTCTTCAGAAACAGACTCATCATTTTGAATCTTAATGGGTCGTTTCTTCAATATCTGGAGAAGGTCAACGACTTTGACTCCCATCGGAATAGTTGCTGCAGAAATTATTCCTTACTGCATCACTGGTGCATGAAAGATGCACTTGTTGGTAAAAGCAACATATTCTCAGACATCATTTTGCATATTTCTCACGAATGGAAAAGTAATGAATGTAGAGTGCCTTTTTTTCGACCTGATGGAACCAAACATCGCATTTATATAAACTAAACTAAACTATTCTTCCCATGTTATTACCATTAAGAGGTTTTGAAATAGTGTATTATCATTTACATTCTTGTTTCCTTTCTTGTTCAAAAACGGTTTCCGATGCAGTTTAGAAAAATGTCAACCGAATATTTTCTCAGATTATGAATTAGTAAGTCAATTGAATAAGCAATTTTCCATTTGATTGATCTACGCTAAGCGATCATTCGCAACGATCGAGTTTGATGAAACGAACACGATTCATTTTATACGATTATGTGTATGACATCATTTATTTATTGCTTCCACTTGCTTATATCAAAGGTGGGAAACCTTTTCAAGTTGAAAGACCCATTAGATAATTTAAAATCTAATAAGACTGCATTTGTAAGAAAGACATCATCAGGTATTTTAAAATGCTCATTATCCAGTTCCTACTATTAGCTCACTTCCTAATATAGTATATATTTATTTATATATCTTGTTCAAATTTTCAATCATTAATAAAATACTTTTTATTCATCCAATCAAGTTCAAATAAATTTTTAAAAATTTAAGTGGATGATACTTGATGTTAATACAGTTTTTTCAAATATTAATTCATTAATTACCGGTTTTCGACTCCAACTTAGATTCGTCTTCATTGTTTTAACAATGTAACTGTTAAAACAATGACAAAATTTGGCGTCGAAAACAAGTTTTTCAGCCAAACTAGCTAAACCAGGTGTTCATTGTTACAACAATGCAGACAAATCACGCTCTTTTTTCAATTCCTACTATTAGTTCACTCTCTCCCTATATATATATATGCAAATATATATATATATATATATATATATATATATATTGTTCGAATTTTCAATCTTTGATAAAATACTTTCTATTCATCCATTCAAAGTAGGAATTGACTTAATTTTTTTAATATTATTTGTTTTTTAAGCAATCTAATTCGCATGTGTATATATTGCATAACTTTAAATAGTTTAGTTCTGTCAAATCGGGATTCAAAATTACAAGGTCAATAATAGTAATCCGTTGTACAGTTCAATGTTTATTGAAAAATTTAATTAATCAGCTTTAAAAGATAAAGTATTAGTCAGCTGGGAAAATCAAAGTACGATCTATTTCAAGCATATCAAATTTAAGACTTAAAAGATAACAGTTTAATTGGTAAGAGGATTAATAGACAAAACTATTTAAAAATCAAGGTTTTAAATAGGAAATTAGTGTACATCAAGCATGTCAACATGTAATCCATGTGGTTGGCACACCGCTTACATTGAATATATTAGCAGTACGGTAAGAAAGTGAAATGTAGCAAGCATTTAACTTTAAAAAAAGCTTAATTTGCATACAATTTTTAATCTCAAACCATAATCAAACCATAATCTCAAACCAAGATTCTACTGTCCAGATTACGATGCTGGGTTATGTGCAGTACCGTGTTTTCCAATTTATCATACAATATCAAATTTTGATTCATAATTTCATAATCATTTTTGTTAATGCAAGAGATGTAAATAAAATTTGTTATTCAAGATAAAAGCTAGGTTATATTTCGAGTTAGTGAGAATTGACTCCAAAGTTTAATGATTTCTGCCATATAAAAAGCTAACTTTACAGGTTAATTACTCTTTTGTTTAAATAGATTTTTTTTGTATTAATTTTTGGATAATTTTGTATTTGAATGGAACTATTTTGTTTATAAAGATATGTATGTTTGAAAATAAATTTAAAAAGATTAACTTTTTTGTATCCATATTCCAGGAATAAATAAAGAGAATCTGGTAGGGGTTAATGAGCGTTAAATAATCTCAAAAACAGAATTACATGGACTTTTGAGAAAAAAATACGGTATGCGATAATTCCATAGTATCTTGTTTTGTGGCATTAAAACAAGTCGAATATAAGAAAACAAAGAGAACACCTTAAAACTATAATAAACACATTATTCCACTATTTAAATGGAATGCATTAAATATCACACAGTAAAAGACTTATTAAGATATTTATATTTTAAATATGTAAAATAAGCATCACATTTTCAAAACTTTTCGCATATTATAGCTCCATATTAAATGTTTGTTCTTATTCAAAAGAAATACGGTTTTATTATGTATAATTTTAAGAAAAAAACTGTTTTTAAGCTTGTGATCTTTTAAAATGATTTCACGAAAGAAAAATAATAGTAATAAAAAATTTACAAGAAAAAAAGATCTTCGAACATTAAAAAATACCTGCCAATCCCATCAATACTCATAAGCAAATCGGTTAAAATAATTCAGTTTTTCTGAGATTATTCCGCATGAGAGACCAAATAGTTTTTGTATGATTGATTAGTATTAACGAATGAAATTTGGTATATGCCACAAAAATAAGAGGAAAAATGTCTGCGGAAAAAGACGGAAAAGTTTGTGTTTTATTCAAGTTATACCCGATAAATTAAACATCCGACATATTTAAAATAGTCCATTTTTATACATTTTTATGTATAGTTTTTTAATATGATAGATTCTTAAAAATTCAATCCTGCTAATGAATAAATATCGATAATTTTAATGACTAATTGTACCCAATTTTTGTTTTATTTATTTTTTAGAAAACATCATTGAAAGTATTAAATCTGATTTACATGTATTATAACTTTCTTTTTATTTTAAATCCATGAATTTTTGTTAAAATAATTGTAATTGAGGAGCAAAATAAGAAAATGAAGCAGTGTTTTTTTTTCTTCTGTATTTTACATGAAATCGTAATTGAATCCAATTATTTAAAAATTTTCAATAACATAAAATTTCCTTTGCCATAGAGTAGATTTAATAAAATAATGCTTGTTGACAAATTTTATTTTTAATGTGATCAATTCTCTTATGGTTGTTTAAATTGGAGTTTTGTATGAAAAAAAATTTTAACTTAAAAAAAGAAAAAATATGTTAATGATGTATGAAAGCAAGTAATATTTATAAATAAAAACGACTTTGATTTCCCATTATTTAAGAAAGGAAATTGAAAAGAGTTGTGGTCAGTCATTTTGAATGCTGTATACGAGAATATAATATACTTATGTCCTAAATTAAAGTCACAGGCATTTTTTGATGTCGTTTAGCGTTAGTTTTTGCTGAACTACTGGATTGAGACCGTTTAAGCATATGAGATCATACTGGATTTTTGCCTGCACGTTTTGTGAATATTGCATTAAAACAGAGTTTGTTTTCTGTGAGAATGTCTTCTCATAATCATTTAGATGATTCCTCGAGATGAAGAGCCATTGGCAGGCTTGAAGCTGGCCAGTCCCAAGTGGAGGTGGCTCGATGGTTACAAGTGGCCTAAAAGTAGTCCCCAGGTTATAGAATTAATTTCAAACAAGTGGTACTGTCATCAGGATGGTCGTTTAATGTTGACACAAAGCATCGACATTTGTACAGGATCACTGTTTGGCATGAAGCGCACGACGACATAGACGAACAATAGTGCCTCGGCTTGTTCGTGACCTTGTTGTTGTGCCTCGAAGAAAAATTTCCAGGAAAACAGTCTACAGCCGTCTTGTATGGGCTGGACTTAACGCCCGGCGTCCAGTCTGGTGCATCTCTCTGCCTGCATCCAGCAGGAAAGGTCGGATATTGAGGAGGCGAAAACATCACTCGTGGACACCACAAGAAAGGGGCTTGTTCTTTTCAGTGTTGAGTCGAAATGTACCATATAAAGTGGTTCTCGTCGAATCATCACCGAGAGAAAAAAATGGAGCTCACTTTCATCCCTCCTACGTAACAAAAATCGACAGATTCGGTGACAAAGGAATCATTGTGTGGGTGGCATAATGATGGACAGTCTTACGCCACTGTACTTTTTCGATGCTGGTACTATCAACTCACAGCGTTATAGGGATGAGATCCTGGAAGCCTATGAGAGGTTTTTCTGGATGCTGTGGGCCCAGACTGCATTTTTAGGGGCGATAATGCGCGACTACTCAAAACCCACATTGATGATTAATTAAATGAACGAGTGGATATTCGCCATATGGTTTAATCCTCGAGGTCCCTGTATAACAATTCTATTGAATATGTTTGGGAATGTCTAGGAAAAATCATTTCTCAGCGTAGTTACCCTCTCAAGAACCCTCCTCCCCCAGAAATTAAAAGACCCGCTTTTGGAAAAACGGTCTTTGTTGCCACAAATACTTATTGGCATAACAATATAGCAAACAATATAGCAGCTTGTTGTGAGCCTTGTATAGCAGTTCACAGTAGTCGCACTCCATATTAGACTGACTTTTCCCGAGGTAAATGCTTTATCTCCGATTCATGATTTCACACTTTTTGATATGATGTGTACTTTAATTCACAATTAAAATCTTTTCCGTATTGTAATGTTGCTATACTCTTTCTGACATTGTAGTATGTCTGTGTGCCAAATTTTGAGGCGGCACAGTAAATAGTTCATCAGTTTTCACATATTCCATGTTTGGGACCTTAATCTTGGACATGAGTGTATTATACATATATGCATAGTATGACAATGAGAAAATCGAAAGAAATAAATTGCTTCAAGTAATCCATTATTTTGAAACTAAATAAAAATTCAAATAATTCACTTAGAAGCAACTCATTGAGTTCTTCCTGGCGGATGTTTCTGCAAGTCCTCTCTTGGTGCTTGACTTCGCTAGAGCTCACGGTATCGTGGATCTGATCTAGCTGCCGCTAGATCTCTGAGGGATTGAAAACAACAACAACAGAAACAACCCACTGTAACTGCATTCTGCTGTTAGAAAGGAATTCTTAGAAATTAATCTTCTCGAATTGCCACGGAATAACTTTTTCAAAATTTATTTTTCTTAAGTTGTGGATAAAACTTGCTGACGAAAAGTAAATTTTTACAGAGACATAAATGATCAAAAAATAATAGTAAATACATTATATTTTAGAAAGATAAACGCATTTAAATTAAAAATTAATATTTTTATGTACCTTTGTGTGAGTATTTAAGTATGAGTATCCACTCTGCAAAAGCATCTTCATGCAAATAAATGGTAGAAATTATATGCTTAAACCTGAAATATTGCACATTTGAATTGGTCAGTGGTTTTAGTATTTAATATTCGAATAAAATTTAAAAAGAAAAGAAATTGGTTAAAATGAAATAATATTGTATCACAAAATCCAAAAAACACGTCTTCTTTTAAAGGCAATCCATTTTCCACATAGATTTGATTTAATTAGCTCATACTACCTACATTAATTTAGTTCATGCTACCTGATACCTCTTTTTAAGGATTAATTTTAAATTATGAAACAATAATTAATTATGTTACATTTATTTTCTTAATTTCAAAGGTTAAGTAAGAAGTTTGGTTCGATGTTTTTTGAGTCGGCACAGTGAAGCAAAGCTTCACGAGATTTATTGGAGACGAACCTTGTAAGTTTGAATCAAGGTCGAGTGACGAGGATTATACTGAGCTGGCAACCCCTCTCCAAACAAATTAAGAGGCACTATATGCTTTAAAGATCCTGCAAGTTACTCTTTTTTGCTTAAAATAGTAAATTATAGTTTTAAAAAAACTAAAGACACCCTTTTATAGTTAATCGAACAAAGTTGTAACTTAATCTTTTAGTCACCAAATCTGGTAATGGGATCTGAAATTAATTGCCAAATGCGGGATGGGATCTGGAAATAGGAAATCGTTAATCCTGATGATCCTGATCAGGACAATGGATGAAAATTATTAAATTATTGTATTGTCATCGGTCCTGGACAAGTGAGCAAAGTTTCGAATCAATTTGATCTTTTAAAATGGGTAAAAACTGAGTTCAAAGATTCCGTTACATACAAGTAAAGCTTATAAAAGGGTGTTAAAAAGGTTTTCTTCCTTATTTTTTACTTTTTAAATAATAAATTTAGTTTGAATATCACCTTCTTATGAATTTTATTTTCTTTCAACTTCACAAGAAATATAATTTCCAGATTTTACTAATAACAATTTCCAAAAATAAAGTAACCATAATTCTCAAAAATAAATTTCTAAATATAAGATATTATTTAATTGTATATTCAAAAAAGAAACTTTTTATCAAGATTTTAAAATAGATTAAAATGTGTGCAGAGGTTTCCTTTCTCTTCTAAGAATTATCTCTGTAGAATTAAAAATGCATAAAAACAAAAAAAAAAAAAATTAAAAAGCACTTTTTTTATACTTTATGCAAAAGGATGTGATTATCAAAAGTTCCAGTTCAAAGTGAAGAGGCAGAAGTTTCAAACATTGTTTTCTATGAAATGAGAGTTTTTCTTAAAGGGAGAAAAGCAATTAGTGTACTAAATTATTCAATTGAAGAACATTAAAAAATTATTGTGTTCTCTTTATCTAAAAGTAAGAATTATCAACAGTTTTTATTTATTTTTTATTTTCTATTGAAACCTACAAATACCCTAAAATTTCTACTTGTCAAATGACAGTGACATATTATAATTATAAATTATTTCATAAAATAAAACCAACAAAAAATTTATTGTGTTTATAAAAAGTATAATAAAGTAAAATAAAAATATATAGAGTAAAAAAAAAAAAAAAATGTTCCAGAAATTAGAAAAGAAACGGAATTTCAATTTCTCATTTCTTCTACTAATTTAACAATTTACATTGACAAGTTAATGAATTTTACTAAGAAAATGTTGTTGAAATAGTTGGATAAATAGATTGAATTATTATAAAGAAAAGATTTCTTTTAATTATTATAAGATAAAATTATTAATTGTTTGTATCTTTTTCTGAAATTTGTTTGGATTCTCATTTTTTTAGGTAACAAAAAACGTTATTTTTTGGATAATAATATACAAAAATCGAATGAAGCTTCAAATAATAAACAAAACATCAAACTCTATGAATTATGTCGCAGTTAATTTAGAACAAGTTTTAAAAACTAAATACGAACTCAAATAAAACAAGTTCGATATGTATGTTGTGCTATTGTTACTTTTATATTAACAATTTTATGTAATATATATATAATTGTACATAGAATTTCCTTGGTTGGACAATTTTTCATGTATAGTAAGGCATGGCTTTTTATTTAAGCCATTGAAAAAGCCCTAAAGGTTTTAAATATTTACCTTCGTATCTGATACATATTATCCAGCTCATTTTTATAAATCTGTTATGATAAATAATCAACCAAAAACAACAGAACTTTACATAAATATAAAGCTTTTAAGATTCAAACAAGTCAGGTTTATATACAATATCTATATAAAAAGTCTTGTGTAATAATAGATGTATTTTTTTTTGTATTAAACCTCGATTATTTTATAATGGTGCTTTTATTTAATATTTCGCTGAAGTTTGGTATTATTTTATCAATTATGGGATTGATTCTCTCGTTATACGTTTTTTGTTTTTTTTTGCGTCCAGTATTTCCTTACACATGTAGTTCAGGTAAAGAAAAATCTCTTTAGAGGATAGGGGGGGGATGACTATTGGTCTTTTATATTATAACCTCGCCGGACAAGGTGACTTTGGCGGCACTTTGTTTTTCATGCAATGGGATATTGGATCGATCACCGACTAAACAGCACACCTTCCTCCCTCCCCAGGATAAGGTTACTTCTCTTTAAATGAAAATCGATAAAACAGGTGTACGATTTGCAATGATTGACAGATAAGTTAGTAGAACAGATGTTTTAGGATAAGATGTTTTAGGATAAATTTTTGCGCTTATTCAATAAGTATTAATCGAGTATTATAAATTTTGAATGATCTTTAATCCAAATTTTCAGTCATGATAGTTTGTTTCTACTAATTTAGAACAAAATTTTATAATTGAATAAATGGAACAGTGTTATTTGAGTAAAGAGTTTTATTATTTATTTTTTAAAAGATTGAATATTTTATGAAAAAAGAAGAGTTTTTTAATTAAAATTATCTTTCTCTTTTATTGCTAAAGCTTTCAATGTTTTCTCAGAAACAGGGAGCAATATTTTATTAATATCTTACAACGAATATTTTATTACTTTCAAGCTTCGCATGATCGTAAATATCAGAAAATTTTTAAGTTTTCTTTTTAGGTGAGAATAAGTATTAATTATTCAAGATCTCAATTTTTATTTTATCAATTTTGATTGTTCATTATTATTCATTTGTTCTGAAACAAATATTTTTGCCAAAAAATTGTATTATAGGAAGTTTAATTCAACGCATCACTCAATAAGTCCCGGGCCTGACATGTAAATTGGGATACCTTCTAATTTTCTTAAGCATAACCTAGTAGTACTAACTTTCAAACGACATGTGTCACACACAAAATTTCCTGATAATATAATGTTTAGTTTAAAAGTTACAGTGGTTTTACTGAAATAACTTTTGTTTGTTTAAAAAACATGGATGATAAAGAATTCCATGTGTTTAATTAAGCTTTGCTTTTTGATGGGAAGAAACACTGTTCAATCAAAGCAATTACTCGATTAGTGTTATGCGGACTCTGCTCCATTGCCAACAATAGTTAAGAGGTGGTATGCTGACATAAAGCGTGGTCACGCGGACACAAACAACGCTGAACCCTCAGTTCGCCCACATATTCTGCAGTTGTTCCAGAAAACATAAAAAAAGTCCGTAAAATCGTTTTAGCCGATCATACATTGAATTTGTGTGAGATAGCAGAGTATTTGAAGATATCAAAAGGCAATGTATTCACTATTCTGTAAAATAATTTGTCAATACGAAAGCTGTGTTCAAAGTGGGTGCCGCGTTTGCTCACTGTCGATCAAAAACAATGACATATCGACGATTAAGATCGTTGTTTGGAGCTTTTTAAGCGAAATAAACAGGATTTTTTTGCGTTGATATGTGACAATGGATGAAACATGGATCCATTACTACACGCCTAAATCAAAAAGAAATTCAGCTCAGTAGAAAGCAGCTGGTGAAAGCTGTCCTAAGCGACCAAAAACTCAAACGACAGCTGGCAAGGCTATGGCCTCCATATTTTGGAATGCACATGGAATTTTGTAAATGGACTACCTTGAGAAAGGAGAAACCATTAGTAGTGAATATTACATGACGTTATTGGATTGACTAAATGAAAAAATAAAGGAAAAAAGTCTTCAAATGCAAAAAAAAAAAGTTTTGTTTCCCCAAGACAATGCTCCGTGCCATAAGTTCAAGAAAAGGATGGTCAAATTGAACGAATTGCGCTTCGAATTACTTTCCCACCCAGCTTAAAGTCTAGATCTGGCCCCCAGCGATCATTGGCTGTTTGCAGACCTAAAAAGAATACTCAAATGAAAGAGGTTTGGCTCAAATGAAGAAGTGATTGCCAAAATTGAAGCCTATTTTGAGAGAAAAGCAAATCGTTCTACGAAAAAGGTATTAAAAATTTAAAAGATCGTTGGGTTGAATGTATCACTCTTGAAGGGGTACTCAATTTACCTAAAAGTTGTTATTTTATTAGTTAGGCCCGGGACTTATTGAGAGTGACGTGTTAATGTTTGGGATAGATTAATTTAAGATTTGAATTAATTCCGATTACAGTGATGCTTGAGTAAATTTATTGTTGTGAGATATGTACTTGTTCACTTAACAATGTCCTAAAATCAGAATTTATTCAACAAAATAAAATTAGCTTGATTATAATGGTCAGTTATCTTTTATTCTCTGACACACGTATTATTTACAATATCTTTTTTCAGAAATCCCTCACAATTTTCGTTACTGTCTATGCTAATGTCTCGTTTTGAAATGAAATAAAAAATATTAATAATATGTAAGATTAAAATGAAATTTAAAAATGTATAGTTGAAAGAGTTTGATAATATAAAGCAGGGGGGGGGAGGAATATGTAAATACTTTTTATTTCATGTAAAGAATGTAAAGGAAAGTATATTTTCAAAACGAGTACCAAAATAAGATAAAATAATTCTTACATAAACTACAAAATTTGAACAAAAATATTCGAAAAGAAAAGGGAAGGAATACTAATTAAATAGCAGTGGAGTAACGGACCCCCTCACATTGTGGGGGGGCCCAAAACCTGGCTTTGCAAGGGGGCCCTGATATTCTCCATTACGTTACTGTTAAATAGTATGAAACATTATCCAAGCATCGAACCTCATCCATAATCTTATAAGATGTTATATTTTAAGTATTTTATTCCGCAATTAAGCTTTTTATAATTTCAATAAATAACGATTTTTATCAACCTTGATGCAAGTATTCAATGCATCAACTGAAAGAGAACAGAAAACTCAAAAAGAAATGACGTGTAAAACTGTATTCGATAAGGTGTTCATAAACTAAACAAAAGTAAGAGAAAGAAAATATGATTAGGAATAAGTTTTCTCCCTTCAAAACATCATTTGGTGTCAGATTCTTGACTACTCTTGAAGGAAATATTAAAAATTAATAACAATAATCTAATAGAATCACAATGATTACAAAACATCTGAATCTATTCAAGAATTTTTCTTAGACATACAGACTAGAAGAGAATAGTTCAGTGATTATATCTCAGCCTTAGGCAACAGCAAGACATTAAAAGAAAGTAAAATCGTGTTTCATCACAAGTTATGCGTGGAACGAAGGAATTCTTGGGGGAAAAGAATGCTAATTTCAAATGGAGGATAGAAAAAAAAGAGGAGTGATAAAATTAAACTGAACATTAAAAGACATTCAAAAATCAAAGAATACTTTTGAAAGAAGTGAAATAAAATGTTTAATTTCCCGATTTTCATGATTTAGGGCAGCGATCGGCAAACTTTCGAGAGAGAAGAGCCAAATTATAAGTGAACAAAACAGAGAAAATATTGAAGAGCCATTTATATGTATATGCTGCCATTTGTAAGCATATGCTACCATTTAAATGTGAAATCCACGTTATTTCATAGAATAACTAGGCATTTCATGAAATATAACTGAATAAGTAAGTTAAAGTATATAAAATTATTTAATTCTACGATTTAACTAGGTATTTTATAGAATAACGACTACTTGATCGTTAAAGCATTAAATACAGCACTCGAGAGTTTTTGTGAACCGATTCTATCTGCTTTTAATCAGTTTTGAAACACTTATAGCTGCTTTACAATGACGTGTGTGTGTGTGTACCCTTCATTTCGTTGCTTTTAGACGTAGAATTTAAAAGGTGTATTTATGTTAGCGTTTTACATTTTGGATTATTAACAAATATTTTTGCAACCTGTTTTCAAGCAATGATTTCTGCAGGAATGGGTGACTAACCTGTAACTAAAAAAGACACAATGTGAGAGATTTGATGCTTTATTAAATTAGCGTCGGACAAAGGATAAAAGTTCTACACTTACTCGTGAAAAATTATTAACTTTGATAGCAGAAGTAAAAAATGCTGAAACAGCACAGAAAAAAGTACCACGTGACTATTGGGATACTCCAGCATTTTGATATCCTTGAAGCTCAAGGAGTAGAATAGTTAACTGTGCCAGTAACCGAAGCACAAAAATATCCTCTTTTTCCCTTTCTGCTTAACTAATGCGAGCAATATGAGTTGAAAGAAATCATATCATCTGCATTTCCTTATTATTTACCAACTTATCATCCGCAATAGGGTTAAAATATGTTTTTCGAGAGGTTTTGGCTATTTAGGATCAATTAATTTATAAAATAACTTTGAAGTTGTTTATTTTTCACTTTAATGGTCTATCATTAGTTATTTGGTAGAATAACCAGGTAAAGTATGGAATGTTTCGTCTGTTCCATACTTTAACGGATTTGTCTAGTTATTTCATGATATACCTAATTATTCTATGAAATAACTGAATTATACACTTTAACGGTAACATATACACATGCGCACTTAAGAAAGGAAGGGGAGGGGGTGTCGGAAGCAATCGTGAACATGACTGCCGTGTGTGCTCAGGGAAATCTTAAAGCATAGGCCAATCGGGCCCAGGGCCACACCATCGATGGGGGCCTCGTTGCTTTCTCGACTCAGTCTTAATAAGACCATGATCCGGATAATTTAAATGGTCGAATATTATTCCCGTACATATTCTCCAAAAAATAGAATTTCAAACTGTATGTCAACTGGCAAAATTAGCGAGACTATATTATTATGCGATGACCGTTGTCCATGCCTAGGCCTTGGTCTAATACCATAAGCAATCATTCAAGTCATTTAGTCGAAATACGGCCATCGGTCAAGCCGTTTTGTGCCTAGATTTGTGAGATTATGAGTCATGCACATTAATTTTCATATTACCATTTATACGAGTACTTAACTATGCATTCTATATACTGTCTATTTTTTAAAATCCCTGGTAGGGCCTACTTTTGCATAGGGGCCCAGGACCTCAGAAAAGATTTCTCTGGGGCCATAGCCTCAAAAGGTCTTTAGATGTCTCTGACCGTGCTCCGATTAATAGTTTATGATAAATAAATAAACTTTTACACAACTTTTACACTTCGTGAAAAAAATTCCCGGTCAATAATACGATAAATGCTCTATTCATAAGATCCAGGTTTTATTTACACTGATAATTAAATTTGTCTTTGGTTGTTCTTGTATATCAAAAAGTAATTTCAAAACTCATTTTATAAGCCCGTAAGGAAGTTATAAAATAGGGAAATATATTTTTGCTACTGCTGTTGGGGGCACAAATGTATAGCGTTAGGAGCACTTATATTCGTAAGTGTTCCTGAACTCATGTATACAAATAAACAAAAGTTTTGGCAAATCGCTTTGAGGTCGTCTTATGGCGGCATTTTTTTCCAATAAATTGAACTTTTACTGCTTTAGAACTAGTTCTAATGTTAATATATTTTATTAACGAACAACAATTTAATAACGAAGTAACTGTCTTATGCCACTTTAAGGTACCCGACTACTTGCGACATTTTTTTTTTAATTTAAAAATGAAGATATGAGGATTTTTTTGTTGTCTTTTGATTTGTTTAGTACATTTTAAGAAAAATATGCTAAAATTAAGAAGAGAAAAAGAAATTATATTATTAATAAAATGGGAAAAATTGGTAAACATTTACGAAAAATTACATCAACGGTGCCCATTCTGTACCAAAAAATGAGCAAATTTTCAATTTTTCAATTCTGATGTGTTGCTATATTATTCATTTTGAAATGACCATCAGGATAAGAGATATTTTAATCTTTACAAAAACTAGAGTACTTTATCTTAGTTATTATATGAAATTGCTTAAAAAACAGTGATTATATTGACATAAAGGACTGTAAATTTTGTAGTAAAACAGTGATTTATAAATCTGAAGGTTAAAATACTTCTATTGTTATACAGAATATACACAAACAATTTCAGTTAATTACTTTCAAAACTTTTTGAGCAATCGCTATCCCCGTTTGAGCATTTTCAAAAAAACACATTTCGAGTAAAACGCGTTTTAAAGTATGACATATATATATCTTGCTTAAAGTAATGGCATCTGCTTTTACTAAAAAACACTTGTAGTTTTTGTTCTAGAGAACGGAAAATAATAAACTTGGTATTTTTATAAGGCTAATAAGATGACCTATAAAATAAAATAAAGTTATAAAAAAATTTGTAAATTTTTGGCAAAGTTCACAATTTTACGGTAGTCGAATACCTTAATATTTATGTGCATACAGTTAAGTGTTGTTTCAATAGGTAATAATAAAGAAAAGGAGAAAAGGAAGCAATAATTTTTAGTAGACATAAATATTTTTAATATATATAATCAGAAATGTAAAAAGTCTACGCAAAGAACCGTGGTTTGCCGACCCCTGATTTAGGTGAAACGCAGTCAGGAAAAAATAACAAACTAATTAAAACTAAATTCAAACAAACTTTTGGATAATTTATTTTTAATTTGATATAGGTAATTGAACTGATGAGTTGATTCATTCTAAAAGCAAATCTCAGCCTAAGGCAATAGCGAAAGATCAGAAGAAAGTAAAATCATGTGTTTTTCAAATTATGCGTGAATTCCTTGTGGAAAAGAATGTTAACTTCAAATCGAGGATAGAAAAAAAAAGAAGTGTGGTAGAACTACACTGAATATTAAAAAAACATTCTAAAATCTGACTACTATTGAAAGCAAAGTTTTCCAAATTTATATGCAGGGCCAGATTTCCCACAGAATCGACCTAGGTCATAATCTAGAGGCGCAGAAGACGGAGAAGAAACTGTCTCAGAGGAATAAATAATCAATTACTTATATTGGCTATCAAAAAAAATTATGTATAATTTGTTTTTAATTTGATATCGTTAATTTAACTGATCAGTTTATTCATTCGAAAAGCAAATCATAATATAGGAATTGAATTGCTTATTTTAAAGTTCTGCAGTGGTAAGCATCAATAAAATGTTGAGAAGTGATTGTAGGACAGATTCATTGCACATTTTTTTAAATCTGTAGTAGATATTTTGTCATCAACCTGCGCAAGTTCTACTATATAAATTCTGTCTTTTACATTGTATTTAAATATGGCACTTATACAATTTGAAATAATTGTCATCCTTCAATTCATTTACTTCTTTTGAAATAGTCCGATTTTTAAAATTTTTATTTTCAGTTATTTAGTTAGTTTTATGCAGTACACTGATCCATTCTTAAAATTTACGACACCCGCCTGTTCTTGCAAATAGGTTTTTCTCACGTTTTAGAGATTTATTTCGTAATTATATATTTTATCTGCTTTATAATAAATTGTTACATTATTTTATGCAGTTCAGGGAAATATTGTTTGAATTTTTCTAATTATGACGTCAAAATTTGCAAGGTGAAAAGCTATTTCACGTTTTCCTTAAGAATTGAGGGAAAATGCAAATACATTTGAGGAAAGCAAGAACGATCTCAGTGATAAGAATATTGAAATTATAAAGCAGTGATAAAAAAAATTATACCAGCAGTGAAAAAGAAAGAATCTGAACAATGGAATAATATGAAGATGAAATTTTTTATATTGGTAAAGATAAAATCACCAAGCGGCTTAAAACAGAATATATAAACAGCTCAAAAATAAAAAAGTTGATCTTTATAAAAGTTCTACCTTGCATTAAAACATTTTCAAAAATATAGGAAAGAAATTGGATAATTTTCAAAAAAAGGAACTCTAAATATAGTAGTTGAAATTTTGGAATACCAAAACTAACATATAAATTATTAACAAATCAATATACATATAAATTATTTTGGTAATTATATTTAAATTCGTTTTTACTGTAAATATGCTAATTTTTTCAATTTATTTTTACTGTTCCATGACATATTTTTCTCAAATATGAAAAATGAACTAAAAAAACCGCTATGTTGTTAAAAAGCATGATATGCGTCTATTTTTGTAAAAATTTAAAGCGTGCCTATTGGAAGGTAAAAAATGTATGAAGAAAACAGATAAGTTTCAATAAAATTAAATGATCTTTCATTTCTTGAATTTTTTTTTAAAAAAAGACAACAATTTAACTGATGATAACCATTTTTGTTTAACAAGAAACGTGTTAAAAACATCATCGTTAATATTTGTTTTAATGGTAATGCTAAAAGATTATTTCAGTTTTGTAAAAAGTAAAATTAGAAAAAAAAATAAACAAATTCAAAATTATTATTTAAAAAGTCATACAGATATTGCGTACACACGTTCGTGGTATTTATTACATTTCAAAACATATTCTAAATGATTATATAAATGATATGTGAAATTCATATATGTATCCGGTGTGAAACTACAAAAAGAATTGTCAGTAACAATTTCCCCTTTCAATGAAATTCATGACACAGAAAATTCTGAGTAAGATACATCTTCTTAATGTTTTTTCCAGTTTCTCACGCTCTTACAATGAAATAAAAAGGAAGAAAGCAAATAACATCATTAATGGCGATGAAAAAGGAAAACGAAAAGGAAATTTATTTAGTGCTGATGAATTACAGAATATCACCTAAAATCATCTACCATCTGCGGCAGAGTTAAAGAAAAGAATGGGAAATTCGCCAAGAAGAACAAAGAGTTCATGAAATTCATTTATCGCTACCCTTAAAGAAACATTTTGACTTGAATGCTTGCTGAAGAGAAAAACTAAAGGATGAGAAAGCATTTTAGAATCAGGTGCTTTCTTATATAATGCTCTAATGCGCACTTCTTTCTTGAAGTTCTTACAATATATACGTGTGCACTTACCAAGTTAATCTGCAGATTACCTAATATATTTTTTTTCATTAAAATGTAGAATTATCTTCAAAGCGGGAGTTTTCGGCACTTTATTTGGGTAATGTGCACATTAACGTATTTCGAATCGTTAAAACACTCCCGTTGGTGTGGTGTAGAAGTTCGGAAAAGGTAGTGTCAGCTCAGTTGCCGTTTTTATTACCTGACATTGATTCAAAACTGTGAGACTTGTTGTCAATAGCTTACGTGTTGCCTCGAAGTGCGAAGTTTGTAAAAAATCAATAAATCAAATTTAATAGAAATATCATTACACAAGAAATGAAGACAGACAAATATAGGAGGGAAAACAAGTTTTTTCGAAATGAAGGAATAAGATTATTATAAGTTTAATGTTCCAAATATATTTTAAGGATTACAAAATTTAGGATTGTTTTAATAATTTCTACGTATAAAATAAGTTGAAAATGGCAGTAAAACGAATACATGTTTTAAAAATGAAATAATCTAAATGAATTTTTGCCGATAGGTTAAAATATAATTCCTTATTTTAAAATATTTTTTTTATTAAACAAAGAAAGTTCATTGTGTACTTAATACCCATTTCTATCGATTTTTACAGTTCATTGGTAAAAAGTTTTTTAAAAAAAACATAATATTTTTTTTTAAAAGAAAGAGAGATTTGTTTTTTAAAAAAAGACTGGTCGTTTAAAATGAGATCCTGCATAAACGTGTAAATATAATTGCATACTGTCAAAAAAAAGTTTCGCTAAAAATATCATATATGTTTAAAATTTTTTTCTTAAATGTCCTTTAATTTCAGTATCATGATACGTTGTTATAATTGATTGCTAGTGTCAGTTTTAATAGATATAGAAACTTATGTTCTATATCGGTGCTTAACGAACTGTATCAGTTAACTAAAATTTGGAGCAATTGATTCAGTGTTCGTTGACATTAATTACTCGACATCTTTTCACTGTTGTATGTTGGGTGATAAGCATCGTTAGAGATGATGATACCAACAAAATTAATTGAGGGCAAATAAAAACATGTGCCCTCAATTGACAAGTGAGGGAATTACAGCAGAACAAAATTTTAAAGAATAAAACAAAAACTTATCGCAACGATAATTCTTGAGTTTGGAATTTCCTAAATTAGAGGAGAACTTTCCTGTTGTTATTTAGATTAAATAATTGCTAAAAATAATAAATTATTAAAAATTACTAGAGATATTATCCTATTATCAAAATATATTTTTAATCTGACAGATTCGTCATACCTAATTGAATAGAATTTTATTTAGAATTGCTTAAATCTGATTATGAAATTTAACTTAAGTAATCTCGTGGAAAAACATAACAAACATATTTAAATTCAATATATGTGAGGAAAAAATGTTATTTACTTTAAAAAAATATAATTTAACGATGAGTACGGATGAATTAGAATTCGAAATAATACGTAGAAGTTATAACTTTAAGAAAGTTATAACTTTAATCCTAGAAGATAAGATAAGTTAAGTTAAGTTAAGATAAGATAAGTTAGAAGATAAGTTAAGTTAAGTTAAGATAAGATAAGTTAAGATAAGATAAGTTATCCTAGAAGATAAGAATTTTAAAAGATAAGAAAGTTATAACTTTAATCCTATATTAAAGTTTGCTTCCTATATTAAAGTTGTTAAATTATCCTACTACGTTTGGAATATAGTTTTGAAAAAGTATATAAAGGAATAATTTTTGTGATACTTAGTATCACCTGAATTAGAATATGTATATAAAATTGTTTTAAGAACATTATTACAAGAAAAAATAATTTGAATGTAATTTTTTTTCAAAAAATGAAAAAAAGAATAACATATTTTCAAAGCATTCTCTTATGGTATAAATGCTTCTATAATAATAATATTTTGTCTACATAGAGCTAAAACTTCTATACAGAGCCTGAAATAGGATTCTTTTAAAAAACGTTAGTTAGAAATGGATTTATTCATATTTTAATACAACAGAATAGAGAAATTTTAACAAATAAACATCGCTTTTTACTTTAATTCATCGTAACTCTGAAAATAATTAAAAAATTTCAAAAATCCTAGTTCGGGCTCTGTAGAGAAGTTTTGTCTACTTATAAGGAAAATAATATTATTATAGAAGCATTTTCTAAAAAAGGAGAATGTTTTGAAAATAAGTCATTCTGTCTTCATTTTTTCCCAAAAGATCGCATTTAAGTAATTTTTTAATGAAGAATTATTCTAAAGACACACAATTTTATATTTTTATTCTAATTCAGGTGAGACTATCAAAACCTGTATCCATTTATACACCTTTTCAAAATCATGGTTCCAAACGTAGTCGGATACCTTTAGAAGCAGTTGTGAAACAATCAATGTGAAACATCGATGCAGTTGTGAAAATATCGATGTTAGCATTCATATGAATGAGTGTAATATTGTATCGTTTTTTAAAGTTTTAAATTAGCTCATTGAATGTACCTATTGACTGTTGATGAAACACGATCTATTATAATATAGTGGAAAGCTCCATCTTCAGCTATTAAAGACTTTTTTTTTCTTATATATCGTAAGATAAAAGAAACTTCTATCAGATTTAGTCTATATATTTGATACATGGAGTAAAAAGTATTTATAAAATAATTTTTAAATATTTGTTTACATGGGTTTGTGTATGTGTGAGTGTGCATTTAGGAAACATAACTTAAGAAAATGATTTTTTCCCTTCTACTTAAAAAGTATTGCTTAATCTTAGATAAAAACGAGTCTTACAGTAGTCGCATATGATGTGTAACATCTGACTTGTTATCATGGTAAATACGCAATAGTGACTTTAATCCTGAAAGAAATGAATAGGTTATGACTGGAAATAATTTTCTACCGAATAATTATATCTTTAATGAAAATTTTATTTAATTAACACAAGGATTAATGCAGTGTTTTAT
This sequence comes from Trichonephila clavata, assembly GCA_019973975.1. Taxonomy (NCBI): domain Eukaryota; kingdom Metazoa; phylum Arthropoda; class Arachnida; order Araneae; family Nephilidae; genus Trichonephila; species Trichonephila clavata. Next base: position 263,561 of record BMAO01026945.1, read on the forward strand.
CAAAAATGTTTATTATTGTTCAATTTGGGGAATTGCGCAGACAATAGATTTATGAAAACTAAAGTATGACACATATACTTGTGATTTCAAAGTATTTAAAAATCGTTGAAAAACGGCGCCAATAACAGTACCACTGTTAGTTGTCGAAACATTTCGATTTGTGTTCATTTCGAGCTAGCTTGAGTTCATCTTTCAGAAAAGCTATGAGCGGCTCTGCTTCTGGAAAAATGAAATTAACGTTAAAATCACCACTCAAAATCATCGAAAGCGAGTGATAGTTTTTTTTTTAAAAGAGCAGAACCACCTTCGGTATACGGTAAAAGTACAAAATACAGGAAATCTTTAATTTTTTTAACTGTTTGATTCGGAGAAATGTATGCGACCACCAAAATGACAAGACTTGCTGGTATGTAAAGTAGGCGGGCGTCTTAATTGCTACTACATTTGGACCCCCAGACGAGGGTTGCGAAGAGACACCGTCAAGCGCATGCTTAAAAATTAGAAATATTAGAGAAAATCAAAAATACCCGTTTACTTAATTAGTTAGTTTTTTTTTAATCGAGAAATCTTTTTTTAATCACAATTAAAAATATTATATTGACAGTGACGGGAATTAACCTCAAAGTATGAAAATGATAAACACTTAAATATTTATTCAAATAATTCCTATTTTTTAAGAATGATGAGCTTTGTCAGACGCTTACGAGGAAATATAATTATCAATATGTAGTTTACACATATATAAATATATCCTCAGATTTCACACACAACGAGCCCTAAGACTTTGACAATTGAGCGTAAGAATCACAAGTTTTTTCTGGATGAAGTCTAATAAGACCTGCTGGTATGTGCGGTAGGCGGGTGTCTTAATTGCTACTACAGTTGGACCCCGAGACGAGGCTAGCGAAGAGTCACCCCAAGGTGCTGAATTGGTCAAATCAAGCAGCGCGCTCTTCCCCCGACTTCCTGTTACGCATTTCCGTCCCTTTTCACGAAATCACTCCAACAAATATCCAGCAACCGAGAGTAAAGATGTTACACATCAAAAACAACTAAATATGTTATATAATTTTAATAGTTTTGAGAAGAATCCGAGCAATTTCAACTCCAATAGAGAATTTCCTTGAGAAAGAACTCAAAAATCAAATTTAGCGTAAGTCTAATGTGTCTGAGACTTTAGCATAAGTCTAATTTCATAGATTTAATAAAAGTGTCTCATTAACTTTATAATTAATTTAATTCAAAATCTCCCCACAAAGTTTTGACAAAGACGTGCTACTATCCTGTTATCATATCGTGAAGCAACCTACGAACGTTTCTTAAGCACGATTTTAAATTTTTAAAAACTGCTTTCATCAATATTTAATTTAATTCTATCATTCAAGTAATTTGCAATAGCTTGGTTTCTCTTTCATACGATATTGCTGTACAAGACGGCTTTTGAGTTTCACTTCGGGCATTTTGCTCCGAATGAAAAGAATCCTTGTTCAAAACTTTCATTTACTAAATTACGATAATGAAAGCATAAGTAATGAAACTTGTAACATCATCCGGTATGTTAAAATTCTCTTTTCTTAATTACTATGCCACAGAATGAAGATGAATAACTTCCTTATTTTCTTACTTTCTAAAATCTCTTTTGAAGATACAAAATAAAATAAATGACAAACATTTTAATTAAAAGTTTTGAATCATAGAACACATTTCAATTACAATTTTGTCAACTCGAAGTGTTTTTTAACAACAAATACACAAAATTTCCAACTGATTGATTTTGAAACAAAACGGAAAGTAATAAATGTTAAATAAAAAAAAAGTTCTTGAAAAAGCTAATTTTTTTTCCTAATTTTTTGTTACGTTTTGTATACTCTTTTCAAGTCTGTTTATCTCTTGAATTATTTAAGAATGTTATGGATCACGAAACACAAGCAAATTGCAATGAAAACTAGTGCCTTTGAGAAGAATAACTCCAGCTGATGTTATATAAATCATTCTTTTATAAAGGGTTCAAAGAATGCTTGTGTTTAAAATAATAACCCACAGCTATAATGAAGAAGGAAAGAAAAGAACGAAACTGGTTCCAAAGGTTTTTCTAAAGTATTTGGTTATATTTACAATATAAATTTAATCCCTATTATTTTATAATAATACTATCTCTTTAAAACAGAATTCTAGTTTATTAGGGTCTTCATATGTTTTCTTTGGTATTTTAAATCTTCAAATGTTTAAACTGATTATTTTTAAACTAAAGACATGTTCTTTATAAGAAAGGTCAGCAATCGCCTGTTTTTTCCTCTTCTGTTATATTTTATTTTATATTTCATATGTTTATGCATGTTCAAATCTGGTTAGATATTCATCTTTTTTTAACTACAATTCTGGCTTTTGCTTAATAATATTGTTGAATGCCACAGTGTTAAGTTACGTGACGCTTTAATTCCATGTTCTATTGAAAATTACCTAAGTATTACGCATTTTACTTCATCAAACAGTAACTTATTCTGTTGCAAATTTTTATATTTTGTAAGAAATGCAACTTTTGTAGCTATTTTGATTTTTTCTGTCCATTGAAACTCCGTGATAACAAAACTGAACACAACTTGTTCCTTAAATGACCATAGTGAAAATAATTTACTAGATATTATGACTATGAAGCAATTTTACCTTAAGCCGATCTACTTTTTTTCCTTCAAAAATAGAAACAGTGCAACCTATTGTGCAACTGCGACCTTCACTTGGAGATTACCTTTTAATAACCTTATTTTCAACCAATTTGAATGGAATTTTATGAGTAATACATTTTTTCATGTGATTAGTGAGTGATTTTATGAGTAAGCCTAAGTGCTCCCGACACTAACGCCTAATGGTAAAGACTATGAATCACTAGTCTCGAGCCAGTCTTTTGGAGCCAGGGGCGTAGCTACCACCGTATCAATGATACCAAGCCCCCAAGCCACTGGGGTTTTAACAAGTGTAAGTAAACAATCATAAAGGCATCCAAATATGCCTCTAAGAAATTTTGATACAGAGCCCATTCAGGACTAGTTACGCCGATGCTTGAAGCTGAGATTTTGTTAATCTCTTCAAAAAAATATTTAAAAAATTTAGTTTGCGCATACTTATATTACATGCATATGCTTAAAATTAGTGAATAAATAAGCTTAATTGACACTCCGGTAATTATAAGAATAATGCTTGAATAAAATGTTGGCGTCAGTTGGCGAGAATTATTTTGTATATATTTAGTTCCGAGCCAACTGTTTCAACCTTTTTGTAATCAGTTCGAAAAGTATAGCGCTCCCATATGGTTGGGATGCATTTGCTTATTAATATTTGTTAAATTTTCTGTCCGCTTAATTATTTTAGTCAACAAATAAGAATAATACGTTCTTTTACATTCTTCCTATTTAGGTGTCAAAGTGGTAGGGGTTATCTAACAAGTTCTCGAAAAGCGAATTTAAATATCTCGAATATTCTGACTAATAATCTAAGAATAATATTCTCCTTTTGACTCTTCTTACCATAAAATTCTTCCTTTACTTACGAATTTAAGAATTTATTTAGTTGTAATAATAATTGTGAGAAATTATTCGGATTAATTTTTCTCAATGAAGCGGAACGTAAGAGTTACTAATGTTTTATTTATAAATCTTTAAGCATTTCAACTTCTTAAGTAGAGTTTTTTTTAATACGTAATATAAAGTATATAACTTTGAAAAGCTCTTTACTCAAATATATAGAAGTATATGTACAGGTGAAAAGAATTTGTATAAGTATATAATCATTTCTGGAATTATTATTATTCTTGTGACTTTTTAGATAATGATTTTCCCTTTTTCTAAAATATTAATTAAAATTAATTCCACAAAATAATAAAAAATAATACTCGTATATCCTTAAGTCTAAACAGCATATTTAGTAATAGAAATAGTAGATATATAGAAAGGTTTAAAATATATTGAGAAATATTCAAAAACTAATAAAAATGATATGCATTCGATTGCTTGAAAAATACTTAAATGATACTAATAAACTAAATTATTATAAAAAAGGCCAATTTAAATTATATCAATCATCGAAGATGTTACTAAATAAAATAACAAATACCAACTGATAGACTTAAGAAATAAACCAAGTTCCTTCTTTTTGAAAAATTAAATTATCAATCATTAAATGTGTACATATTTTATAATTTCAGTTTTGGTTGGTATTGTTTGTAATACATCTAAAAGTATTACACGGCCACAACTAAAATTTGAGATAAATCTTTCAACAGGTTTGTTTATCTTTAAATAATATTTCAATATGAATAAAAACTAGAAAACTTGGTCCTTCTTAAAAAGTAGACATTATTAATTCAAAATTTAACAGAATGTTCCTATTTCTATCATTGTTAATTGATAATTTTACTTACTAATTTGGAAATAACTTTAAAGAATTTGGTATAATGCTTCTTTTTTATATAAGCAATATATACTCTGAAGTTAAAGTTTTCTTACTTTTTAGGATTGTTGGATTTCATTTTTAGTGTGAATATCGTTGCGATTATAATAAGTAGTAATTTAAGCATATGCATACTTTTCAAAGAAAAATCAGCTTTTAAATTAATATAAATAAATTGCATGATAAGCATATAGTTCATATTTGCTCTTTTAACTACCAGAAATGAAAGTTAAATAAATATTTGATAAATTTCAAGTAATCTTATCAATTCGAATAAGTGGAACTATAAACAAAAAGAATTTGAAAGAGAGACAGGAGGAAAAATTATAATATGATAAACAAATGTATGAATCCTAGAGATAAGGATTTATAGTACAAAAGAAAATGTACAAAGATACGTTAAAAGGATTTATAGTACATTTAATGAGAAGATTTATATGCATTTAATTTTTTGTGCATTAATATTTGTAAATGTATTCATACAGAATAATTTAAAATAAGTTTAAAACATTTAACAATGTTTTAGAATGGTAGTAATTTTAAAAAATTCATAAACAAATTAAAATTTAAATGTTCAGAAATTTGCCCTTTTGATGATTGATGTAATTCTACATGATTTCATTTAATAATTTATATCTCAAGTAAAATATCCTGCACGGAATATATGAACGGGTGTGAGTAATAGAATTCACTAGGCCTTAAAAAAGACTAAACAGAAACTGAAGTGTAAACTTCATTTTAATTCTGTATTGAGAGAAATAGGCCTAATTTTAATTCTATAAAAGAGTGTGCAAAACTTTTCATCACAATTTCCAACGTCTATTAAATTAGCATTAAACATTTTTAAAAAACATATATAATAATATTAAATTATAAAATTAAGCATTTTTTAAATATAAACAATAAAAAGTCAAAAATATTTCACATACATATTAAAATAAAAAAATTTCTGCATCGTATTTGTTATTAATTCAATTTTTAAAAAAATTATAGGGAGAAAACGTATATTAAAAATTCTATTTGATAAGAACAAAAACAAATTAAATTTAAAACTTAATTTGCTTAAACCTCCATATTTTGGCTTCTTATTATTGATAATGACAGTTATTTGAATGCTCTATTTTTTAATATCAGTAAAACAGCAAAACGGAGGAAATGTATCTTCTAATAATAGAAGTATTAGCTATTTTGAGTTTTCTTTAATATTGAAATTAGTAATTTGTGCTTAGTTTTGTTCTCTGGTAAGAAAAGAAAAAGGAAACTAATAATCCATAATGGAAGAAACAACCATGAAATTCATTTTTGTAAAAACTGGTATTCTTTTCTTTTGTGTCACCACCTCAGTCATTCTCTTGATTGAAATATTAATAAATAATAACAATAAAATAAATGCATGAAATGAAGTTGTTGATAGAATTTGATATAGGATGCAATTAAAAATAATATTACTGTTTTACTCAATTTGAAGAAACAATAAACAAAATAAAAATCTTTTCATTATTTTTTTCTCTTTAAAGCAATTTTGGAGGATTGGAGCAATTTTTCGAAACATTTTGTCGTGGGTATGAGAGAGACGAGGAAGAAGCAAACATGATCATAAGAACAACGACTTTTATCAATAGCGCAACGTACATCCGCGCAACCCCCGCATTGCGCGAGCCCCCAGAGTCTAGGGGGCCCAAAGCCTGACTTATGCCAAGTACGTACCTTTGTAAGATCCGGCTTGGGGACCCAAACCTAACTTTGCAAGGGGGCCCTAATAATCTACGTTACGCCACTGACTTTTATTCTATTTTTTAGAGCTTTATGAAATACACTTTTATTACTTAATTTTTGGAGCAACATGAAATTCTAACACGTAATTGGATAACTAGATTATCGAAAGTACTCATCTGGATTGAAATTCCTTGTTAAAAGTCTCCTTGAAGCCCGATAGCTCGGTCAGCTCCAAGGTTGATTACTTCACCACTTCCCGGTGGTTTCTACGTTAACTTCTAATCTCAAGAAGCGCGACCACTCAGTCGTTGTTCACCTTTTCCAATTCTTAGATTTCACGTTTAACAATGAACGATTAACTATTAACTCACATACTTCGACAGTCACTTAAATAGTAGTTACATTTGCATAAAATCAAGTCATCTCTACGAAAGCGGTTTTTAAACTAAAATCACAGTGAAAGAATATTTCCCCCAAGAGGATTAGTAGAAGTACCCGAATAGTACCGTTACAATTTTATTTTTCAATGTAAGGAAACGCTATTACTGAAAGCAATATTGTTTCGTAAATGAATAGAGAGTGCAGATATGGCGAATTTCGATGTAACCATCACTAAAATGTATTTAAGGTGCTTCTAATCCCCCATATGGGCAAGTGTAATTCAATTTAAATCTAGTACTTAAAGTACATTTATTGCTTCTTATTTACCACTTAACTACTTGATCAAAATCATTATATTACTTAATAATAATTAAAATATTACAAGATTGTAAAAAATATCTCCCATTCTTCAAAATCAAATTTATTCGGTATACATAATTGGATAGAAACTTTACACATCAGCATTCCCCTCCAAGAGAATAATAATCTGACTTTAAAATGTTTCGAAGTCACAAAATATTTCTGTAATAAAACACCTTTGTGAAATATCCTTTTACTTCTAATGCATTAGACTAAAATTACGTAAGAAATTCTATATTTGTTTAAAATACACAAGCAGTCGATTGTCTGTCTTCTCAGCGACCTTCCTGAAAATGATATCGTTTATCTTCATGTCTTATTCATGCTTTTGGAATGAATCGACGCATAATTGACGTCACTAGTACTACATTGGTAGGATTTATTCATGGGTGCAACTATCAAAAAATGGAACTAACAATCGCGGTTAGATTGATATAACGTCTCGATTTTTATTTGAAGCATAGCTCAATCGCATCATTTGACTGGTTGCTGCGAATGACAAAGCTTTAAAAACTTTAGAAGGATTACGATTTGAAGTTTATCAATGGATCTGGAAGAAAAGGAATTCGAGAAGTTTTGTTTTGCAAGAGTAATCTGGTTTGTAATTTCCGTGTTATCAAATTTTAGTCATCGCTGTTACCCATTTGACAATTTTTGTTATCAGGATAATAACACGCGATAAAGATTATTGACTAAAATAGAAGTTTATTGCAACAAAAAGTGTAGTAGAAAGAGCAATTATCTTTAAATATATAGACGAGACTAAAAAATAACGTAGATTAAAATATTACTCCGGTTTTTAGCAATATAGAGAAAATGCAGTTCAACTATTAATTCAACAATATTTTTGAACTTTATTTATTTTTATTTATTTCTTTAAATGCATCAAATTATGCTGTCAAAATTTAAAATATCTGTGTAATGTGTTTATAATGAAGATTATGCCAATGTCCTATATTTCAATTTTGATTTTTTTTTAAATATCTCAATCAAGTTAAAAAAAATAAAAAAATTTCTCGAAACAAATCAATTTAAAAAATTGACCCTTATAATTATTTAAAAATATTTTCAAATTTAACTTTTTTTTTTGCAAATAAAAATTACTTTTGATATAATTTTAACAAATTCTAAGCATATGACTACTGACCAATAATTAAAATTGCACAAACAAAAACAACAAAAAAAAAAACTTTTATTTGATTTACCTTATACTAGAGTCATGTGGTCTCGTAATATAAGCTTCGTATTAATCCCATGGTGAACTAGACTGTGAGGTTCCTCTAATATATAGGTATTATTTTCCATAACAAGTTCAAAAAATTATTTTAATTTAAATCTGTACAGTGAGTTTGAGCACTTCCTGTATTTACAAAACTGCAATGTTTGAGAAAATATGTTATGAAAAATTTCGTTAATATTTTAAATACTTTCACTGTTATTTTATGTATTATGCCTTTTATTCCCCCCCCCCCCTGTTATTTTTTATTGAAAAACAGTTATCGAAATATATTTTACATCTAACAACATGTAAGAGCTTTTTCAATCAACTAGGGCGCAGTTAAATGGTTCTCATTATTGGTTGCATTATTTTAAAAACTCGGTAAAAACTTATGTAGCGTGGTATAAATATCTTTGTTTAAAACGGAATATTTTTTAATTTATGCAAATTAGATATGCAAATAAGTGATCAAGAATGAAGCAAAATGTATCGCATAAGAAAAAATATCAAAGAGTTAATAACTCAAAAAAAAAAAACATTCGTATCCCTTTTGTATTTATATGTGCATCTGTTTTTATTATAGAATAGTTTGATTGATTTTAGATTTTAATTTTCATATGTGTAATTATTTGTATAATATATTTAATAGTTATTCGACTATTGATAGAAATTATTTTAATAGTTGAAAAAAAATAAATAAAAGTCGTAATAATTCTAGATTAGAATCTGTTTTTCACAGAAAATTCATTTTCTTTTATTCAGGGGGAAAAAAGGAATAAAAAAGCACAATAAATCAAATTCATTATTTGTATTTATATCAACATTTACTAATTACTTTTGTTTAACTAAGTGATTAGTCCTTTTTTTCACATTTGTAAAACCTTTTTTTCCCCGTGAAGTTCTTGTGCAGCAAAGGTCATGAGTCTTTTTTTAAGTGACCTCCTCTTTTTCAGTACTTAATCCCTATACTTTTGTTAACGTGATGTGGAAATTTGGAGAATAAAGTACCACACACACACAGCTCAGACTTCGTCTTCGCCTCTTAACTGTAATTCAAAATTATGAGAACCGTTATTTATAGCGCCCCTGTTACTTCAAAATGTGATATAAATAAACACTCAGTCAACCCTTAACCATTAATTTTAACCGAGCATTTACAATAAAACAATTAGTAACATAATAAAATACGATGTAATTAAAAATTATTTCTTTTATTACATAATAATTATCTAATATCTTAGATATGAACAATAACAATATTTCGTAAATATATTTGTTATATTAGAAATTCACAGCATTTTTTAGAGAATCGTCGTTAAAAAAGTTTATTGTAGTGTATCTTGAAGAACATTAAATTGCAGTGTAGAGTTTTTGAGGATATGTGTAATTATAAAAGCATTTTAATTTATAAGATTTATTTATAAATAGCATGGAATATCTCAATAGGTGACCCTGAAAATAACAGTGCCTTGTTTCCCCAATCGATCTCACGGATCCTCAAACATTTCGTCACAAACCTTGATGAGGTATATGAAACTGTTATAAATAAATTTCTATCGTAAATGAGTAAGGAATAAGAAAAAGAATTAAAAGTTTATAGAAGGTAATATTCCTTGCTTCGTCCGTGTGTAATTAACCATGTGACTGAAAATGACAATATCAGTATCTAATTTTTTAATTATAAAATAATAGTTCCAGGTTTTTTATTTAAAATATTTTAATAAGCGAGAGAAAAGATAAAAGTCGCCCAATTAAATATGGTTTTTTTCCTAAATAAAAATACTTCTTTTTCTTTTAAAAAAAGATGTGAATTGAGGACAAATTACATATTCTGCATTTTAAAATAATTTTTTTTCTCCAGTTTTCGCATTAAAATGCTCGGTTGAATTAGTGTGCCATCGTGTATGTGTTGGCATTCGATTATTATATTTTTGAAATGACTAATTACGATTTTATTTTGACCTTCTATCGAACTGGTTGATGACTAACATGTTGTTTCTTAAAAAGTGACAAATCGCACGTAAAATAAATCCTTTGTTATTTCTGTTTTTTGTATTGTATTGAAATAATCATAATTATATTTTATTAAACTTTTTGCTTAATATTCAACTCCATAATACCTTGTAAAATGCACAATTTTTTTTCACCTTAAGGTAAAGAAAATAAATGGAGAATAGTAACGTGTTACTCTGATTTAATTAAATTTGTAAATTTTCAGTTAACGCTGGCAACAAAGTTAACTCTTAAAAGACTCCTAAATTATGCATGACGAATAGAAGAATTTAAAAAATTATCCTTTTTATATGTGTGGATTATATATCTTCAAAACGGGAATACGTTTTTTCGTCAGATAGTTTAAATCATTGATTCTTAAACTGTGGTCCCCATCGATTCCTGGGGCCCTCAGGGCCTTTCTTGGGGGCCCGCGAAGGTTTCTATTTTAATGTTAAGATTCCAGACAGATTACTTTACAGACTTTGAAAGGCCTTGTGGAAAAATTGAGAGATGGTGATCATTAAATTGCTCCCAATTAAAAAACTACCTGAATATGTATATTTCGATCAAGAATATTAAGTTATAGATAGAATGAAATTAGTATTTAGTAATATTTTTAATTAGATGTTTACTGTTTTCTTAAAAGAAATAAAGAAATGTTAAAAAAAAGTCTGTATAAGAAATAGAGGTAGTCTTGGGAATATTGAAGAACCTTTCAATCACTCAGCCAAGTGTTTGGAGTCGAAGATGGATGTTCAAAATCTTGGGGGTCCGCGATGTCCAGCTGATACATAGAGGGGGGGGTAAATGATATAAACGATTCTTTCTGTGCTGCTACACGTATAAAATAATCGATAAAAATGGCTAAAAATATCATTTACAACTTACAACTTCGTTTGGCTTTTATGTTTTTTTTTCATTCTGAAGCATGAAGTTCAATGCGAAAATTAATTCTTTTTACAAAGCAGTCAAAAATACCATTTAAGCATTCCTTTTTTTTTTGAGTTAGGAGATTAACCTACGAATGAACCTACCTTAGGAGATTAACCTACGAAGGAATTAGGGTTCAGTCAAATTTGTAACGCGAAGTATTTTCAAAACAAAATTTAAATTCTAAATATTCTAATTATTTAATGGTAAAAACATTACTATTCCAGACGAAATTTTTTTCCTTCCGAACAATTCCTTTCCAACAATGTTGTTTCAGCTTTATAGAAAAATACAAAATTTGTTAAATCAGTGCATTATTGGCAGAAAATACATCTCTTCAAAAATTATCAAAACTGGAAACTAAACTATTCTTTTCATTCTCTGTCTTTGAACTTCTTTTCTGGCGCTTTTGGCGTGTTTGGCTACTGCCAAGTGGCGGAGGCAACCATGCAAGAACATGTGTCTGAGTCGCACCGCAAACTGACTGAATGCAGTGACACGAGAAGATTGTACCAGCGAGTTCTTGATTTCTGATTCCGTGCGAAACGAACATTATTCTTTTTTAATTAATAGAAAATAATTGAATAGCGCAAGCCGATCAGTGATTAAAGCAAATTCGATGTGATGCGTTGTGGAGTTTTTCGACCTCGAATAGAATTTTTCAGAGGATAGAAAGCATTTATTTTATGTCATTTGAGTGTGGATTAATATTCTAAGTTATTGCAAGTAAGTCGTTATAAAAAAGCTTATTAAAAGATAAACTGTCAAATTTATTTTTGTGTGTTAAATTTAGAATTTAATGCAGAAGTCGCTTTTATTTTGATGATTGAGTGGAACAATATGCAAAATTTGTACTTCTGTTAGAAAATAACGTTTAACTTGTTTAAGTAGTAATGAATGGAATATGTAATTTTTAAAAAAAATTAAATACTGTTCTTTTATTATTATTATTATTATTATTATGTAGATGACTGATATAAAACTTTTTCGAATTTTTCTTCTGGGATTTCAATTATCTGATTTTACATGATTTTTCTTTTGAAATCTACTTTTGATAATTTAGATCTAGTTCCAAAAGAAATACTGAGAAATTGAGTTTGTTCGAATATGAATTACTTTATTGTTTTATATTAGCTGTAAAAATATTAAAGAAGTCTTGCGTGATTCTTTTTTTCAGAAGAAATGTTGAAGAGATATTTTTTAGATAATTTAAATTTGCTGATTGAAAAAGTTATTTTTTTTTTGTAATTATATTTTATAATTGCCTATATTAGTTTTTTCTTAACACTTTAACAGTTAGCTGTAAGTTTATACGTTTAAATTTTCAAAAACATTTCTACTTCATTTTTTCTCCTTTTTTGTAATGTTTCGTGACCATTGAATAAGGATAATCATGATTCCCGTAGCGAATTGGAATAGGACTTTAAAAGATGACGTAAGCGTTTGCGTGTGAATTGGAATTAATCGGAAATTGCGTGATTTTTTCTTAGAACCCCATGTTATTTCTATTCTGACAAATAGAATTTTTGTAGAAAAATTTATATCAATCATATATATGAACTGGAAATCGATTATTCAACGCAAAAACTTGAGCTGTTTTTCTTCTGGGACTGTATATAATTTGATGTTTAATATTCATATTTTGACGCTTACATTCTGCTTCTGATTTATTGAGGATACTTATATGAAGGCTATTTTTATCAATTATTTTAAATTTAAATTTCATTGTTAGTTTTCCGTTATTGCTTTGCGGATCAAAGTAGTAAATTAATGTGTTATTTATTTTATAAATCAATGTTACATGTGTTTAATATATAAATATGATAAAATGAAATTATATATTTTGCAACAAATCATATAATTTTTAATTTGAATATCAATTTGTAATGAATTTTTCCCATAATACTGAGGTAACAATACTTAACATTTCACAGAATTTTTTTTTTTACCTATAATATGTTTGTGTGAAGATAAGTTCTTGAATTTCGTAAATCATGCGTACTATATTATCAAGTAAATTACAAATTATAGGAAGTTTGAATGCACGTTACAAAAATATATTGGAATCTTCATTTATCTTGTATGAAAATTAGCCTTGACCAAGGTCAAATGTAGACTCTTGAGAGAGCAGCAGGTGTATTGAATCACCTGATACCACGAAAACGAAATACACATAACTTTTCAGGCTGACTAAGTCTATTTTGTTATTTAGCAGGTGACAACCAATTTTGCTTTTTAGCCGTTGACGAACGACTTTTAACATTTGCTTGAAATAAATCGAGAAGATTAATTTTAATTCTATAAACGCGTTTTTAAATTTGCATTGATGCGAAATAAAATTATATATCATCGTTTTCAAACCAACATCTGCTACGTGCACTTGTTGGAGATTTCGACATTTTGACTATTATGACCATTTTATCAACCAATCGGTCGTATACTAAGGCTGCTATGTGACTCTAAGAATTATAAGGTGAATTGTGGTCACTAAAAAAAATATACTATATGCATCAGCCAGAATATTGTCAAACATTTTAAATTTCTCAAAGTGAATCTTTATGCACATAGTAGATATTGATTTGACAACGACGATATGTTAATCACTGTGTTAGTAGTGATCTGAAATATTCAAAATAAATATGAATGTAAGTGGTTGAAATATATGAAAAAATTAATTAAAAAGTGATTAAAATATATTGTGTTCTATGTTTTTTGTTTATATGAGTTACAGTTAAAGTGTGAAATCCGTTATTTCATAGAATAACTAGGAATTCCACGAAATAACTATGCAAGTTAAGATATAAATAGACAATTAAAATATATAAAGTTATTGAATCTACGATTTAACATGTATTCTATAGAATAACGATTACTTGATCGTTAAAGTATAGTTCTTTGAACTAGTTCTAGTTGCTTTTAGTCAATTTTGAACCCCAATTCAAAGTGTCTTCACAGCAATCCTTGCTTTAATAAATAAGGAAAAGTAAAATAAAGGTATTTCATAAAACTCAAATTAATACTCTCTTATAAATTTTGTTTGAAAACATTTGCACAATGGTTTTATGAAGCAACAATTTTCCTTCCCAGCACGCATTTTTTTTATAGTTAAATATAACTATTTCTGCAACATATTCTTTTTTTTCCTTTCTGTTTCACTATTGTTTGCAATATGAGCAATAATAAATTATATCATCTGCTTTTCCTTATTATTTATCAATTAATCATCCGCAAAAAGGATAAAATGTAACTTTCGAGAGATGTTTGCTATTAATGGTCAATTATAATTTACAAAATAACTTTGAATTTTTTTTTATTTTTCACTTTAACTGTCTATCGTTAGTTATTTCATAGAAAAACTAGGTAAAGTATGAAATTTTTCATCAATTGTGTAATTTAACTGACTTGTATAGTAATTTCATGAAATATCTAGTTATACCCTGAAATAACTGAATTATGCATTTTAACGGTAGCATATGTTTCAAACTCATCTAAGATATTTTCAGAATAATCTTTTTTTTATTTAATTTTACAATAATTCTAACGTAATGTTTCAAGTTGTACTTCCTTTGTAGCAAATAACGTTTTTTTTTAAACAGAAATTTTAGGTAATTATCTTATTTTCATGAAAAAAGGAAATCGTAAGCGCTGTAAGTTTATTCAGTGAACTCTCAAGTAGTTAATATAAAGCATATCTTATATATATTTTGTGAAAATCATTTCCGTTTTCTCTTTAAATTGGTACTATAAATTCATCAAAAAATATAATTTCCATTTCCGTGGCATAAAATGCAAAGCGTATTTCTTTTAAAATGTAAAATAAATCTGAAACTCCAGCACTCATCGTTTTTTTTTTTTTTTTTTTTTTTTTTTGTATTCGTGATTAATTTATCCAGAATTCATATTCACCTAAACTGTTATAAAACGTTCGATATAAATGTTGTTAACAATATATCATTTATTAAATTAATCATATCGTATCTTCTTCCGGATACAATCAAATATTTTGCCCTGTTATTACATGCATCATATGTATAAAGAACCTGTAAATTAGGACGTATCAAACGTTGATTGTGGAGATAGGGATCATTAAGTGAGAAGTGCTAGTTGATATAGAGAATTAGAGAATGAGACATCATTAATATTCAGGCCATGAAGACGATGGGATATAAAAAGCTGAAAAAATTAATGCGTATCTGGCATTTAATTGAAAGGGAAAGTTAATGCCTCAGTGTGGCATCATTTTTTATCTTATATTCATTGAATGTAGGATTTATCTATATTCTACAGCTGACAAGGAGAGAAAGAAATCAACAGAGAATTCTCCTCTTTTTCAAAGCTTCTTAAAATGTGAAGGGCGCGTTCTGACATATTTCAGGAAGAGGTACACAGTTTTATGTCAGTTTGAACTATTATATTTTTAATTAACGAAGAGATATGTTTCCCGTTTTTTTTTGTTTTTTTTTTGCTTTAATTAATGCTTTTGCAGAATTAACTATTCAACGAATCACGTAATTTTTGTCTCTATCAAATAAATAACAACGATAGCACCATAACTAAATACCTCATTAGGCAAACTTTCCTATGATGACAAATTAGGATATTCCCCTTCTTATTGAACGTCCAGTCACTCTCCTGTTATTTTAATCAACAACTTCCTTCGAATCGTTAACCAAGTAACGTAACGGAGAGTATTAGCCCCCCCCCCTTCAAAGTCAGGTTTTGGGCCCCAATCCAGATCTTACAAAGGATACGTTCTTCGCGCCAGTCGGGTTTGGGCCTCCTAGAATCCTGCCCCCCGCTATGCGGGGGGGGGGGTTGTGGGGGTGTACGTAATTACGCCATTGCATTACCAGAATACCATAGTTCTGTCAGTTACACTATTGTTACTTTAATCAGAATCTGGTCAAATTTTTAAATATATTAGATGAAACCCTAAAACATTTTTTCTCTCTCTCCTATTAACTTTCAGAAATATCACACTTATATTCTTTCCTTATAACCTAAACTTTCAGGAATATCACGGTTAAATTTTGTTGATAAGGAACGCTGTTTTTATTGATAATATCTTGCAGTGGAAGTTCCAACATTATATACATTCTTTCACGAATTCAGATATTGCTGTTATCCATTTGATGCATGGACTTGCATTCACTAGCTGAGTAAACATTGAATTGATATTTTTTTAAATTGGGAAATAGATAATCGGTGAATGTGAAACAATATTTTGGAAACCCGTGAATTTATGAGGATGCGAAATTATTGTCTGTAAATCTATCGTTTGAGCATCTACTACAAAACGCATCAAAATGTGTGTTGTGTCACTGCGCTTAGCATTATTTTTTACCCTTAGAATCTTTCTTAGACTTCAGCATACAAATGTAACATTTCCAGATGTATATTCAATTAAAAAAAGTTTATACGAGTTTTCATTTACAATTTAGGCTCGGATACTTTTCAAGCACCCTATATGTGTAGTGGTAACTCGATACACTTCTTGTTTGTGTGTGGAAAGTTTTATATGGTATCCGTTTCGGCTGCGTCGAATAGAAAGTATTGGGCTCGTACATCCTCAGTTGACGGATAGATGTCAAGAATTTTGCAGATTTGTTCGTCCTAACATAGAAAGTCAAATAAGCCATAATAACATACATGTCTTGGATTAACTAACAGTGGCATATTTTCGAAATAACCTTAGGAGAGGACAGAAACAAAGTTCTTTGGGCAAAATTTTAGTAAAAATCGAACCTGATGATCCTTATTCTTATGATGATCCTTTTCATGGTTCAAAGCGACCAAAAAGAGAAGTTTATCAAGTTTACAATTATGTCATGTAATTGCTTGTGCACTTATATGTTTTAGTATTAAGCATTTGTTTGAATAATTTTTTATTCAAACGCATTATTTTACGAGTATATGACATTGACAATAGGTTTTCTTATGTGGGAACTAATTAATAATTTTACTTTTAATTCCTATGAGAAAAACTCTTTTGGTGTACATCCTGTTTGGTCTAAGTCCAAAGTTCTGGAACGGATTTTAAAGAACGTACATGGAAGTATTAGAAGACTTCTTGTTTACATCTCAGTGGAATTGTTCATTACTTTATCTTCAGATTGCATAAAAATCTTTATTTTACATAAAGATTTCGCATAATTAAAATAGCTAATTTTTTCTTTATGCTCAGATATTTTGGATTGTAATGTCACGGTAGCAATTTTTTTAAAGTATAGTTCTTCGAATGTATGCAAAAAAAGTTTTAGTCACTTAGTAAAGATACTTGTGTGGAAATATTAGTTATTTATGTACTCGTCCTTAAGTGTTTTATTATTTTCTTTCCTGGACAGACTCCATTTCGCAACATTTTAAGTCAGTCGCTAGTCACTCTGTTACTCAATTTAAATGTGTATTTTTAATATTATGATTCGAATCGACCGTGTGACTTAAAGGTCTTCATGAAGAAGAAAATGCATGCTCCTAGTCTTTTAAGTTGCTCAAGAACTTATCACTTCTCGCCCACATTACAAATTTTCCTTCCGCATTCAAATACAGCTGTGAAGAAGCTGCACATTATGATTAATTTATAATTTTGTTGACTTTTTTTCTTTGATTGTCATGAATGACAAAAAGCATTGCCCCATGTATGGATCTTTGTAATAAAACAACAATATTTACACATTTCAGTGATGTATGACTTTGATTGATGAATCATTCAGTTTTCAAAGTAACTTTTAAATAGCCTTCACTGAAATAAGACATTTATTTTTAAATCTGTTGTCATGAAATTGAAATTTTATTGTTAGTTTTACTGAATTTATTATACTTATGTTATTTCTATAATGAATGGACGTAACCAAAAATAAAAATTCATCAGTATTATTTTTAACCAATAAATGTGCAATTGAAAAATTTTCCTGTTTAGTTTATTTATTGTTCTGTGTGAATAGATGTTTTATATAATTTTTAACTGCGGTAATATTTTTGGGTTGAATTAACTGCTGTAATATTTGTTGGGGGTATAATGACGTGCTAAATTTCATTAATACCTTAGCATTTATTAATTGTTGTGTTTTTGGCTATTGATAACATAAAGTAAATTCTTTTTTAAAAGGTTATTTTAATTACATTTCATCATGTACTAATAATAGAAAAGCCAATTTATTTTAAATATTTTTTTACTTTGAAAAATGGGTTAATGACCTGTTTTTTTTTTTTTTTTTTTTTTTTTTTGTATTTTAAAAATGTGACATTGAAATTAGTGCTTGAAACAATAAATTTATACATTATTTTTTAAACATTTTTTCACGTATGGAACATCTGAATCTAAAAGGTTAATTAATATGTATAAATAAAAAATTCAAATGGAAATTAATTATTTGATTATTCATGCAAGACAGACACGCATACATTAAGCAGCTGTGAATACAAATGATGCCCTTATTGTCTTGAATGTCGTGAAGTATCATATCTGTTAATAGAAAATATAAACAATCAGGTAAAAAATAACCCTTTTCATAAAAGGAATGGCATCACCTCTACCTATATCAATTGGATAACTATCAGAAATGATTACAATGATCGGTGGTATCTACTATTTAGTAATGGCATAAATTTTAGAAGTCTCCTGCCGTCTTTAACCGATGAGTGGGAAGAGAACAATCGGAAAAGGCAGTGGAACAAAAGACAAGGTCAAACGAATTAATTCGGCTTAGGTTGTTATTGTTAGTTGACGGAAGTTTCGAAAGTATGTCAGCCTTGGTGTAGAGTTATGGAGAGCGCCATGTGCCTTAATGGCTTCTTAGTACAAAGACTTGGTACATTTGCGAAGATTATATAAAATTATAGTAACTATAGTTTACTTTGTTGATGATTTAGTAGTTTTTTTCAGTATTGCAATTTTTCTTGTATTGTGAACGCTTATACTTTTTTCTTATTTTTTTTCTTAATTTTTTTACATGAGACTGATTTTCGGTTATTTAATGTTAGCGTATAATATGTTTTTGCAGTATACTTAGTATATTTTTTTTTTTTTTTTTTAGATATAGATTTGTGTAGAAACGAATTTGCAGATTTTTTAGTTTTAATTTGATGATAAAGAATTTTTTTTTTTTTTTTTTGTTATTTATTATTCTGATAGTAATGACAGAATGTTTTTTTTGTGTCTTGTATACGCTTGTCAAAGTTTTACACACATTTTCGCAGTTTTTTCAAAAACTCTTGTATCAGTTCGAGGGAAATTTGATGTGAAAATACTTAAAGGTATTACTAAAAGAAATAAAATTAATGTACTCTTGATATGATTATGTCATGAAAGCATGATAGTCTAAAAGTAAAGTAGCAAAATGGCGCTTTTAGAGAATTCAACAAAAATCATGATTGCTGATGTAACCTGCCCAACCCTACATTGCGGGAGGGAACAATTCCAGGATTCCCAAAACCTAAACTTACAGGGAGGCTGACTGATTCCACTGATCTAACTCTCAGCATGAATTCTCATGCTGTTTATGATGTGTTTGACATAAATCTTTTCCTTCTCAAGTCTTCTTGCTCCACTGTAATATTTAATTTGAATAAAGGATGTGTTATCCACATTGTATCATTTTTAGTTACTACTACATTACATTTTCTGATGATTATATTTCTAACCTGTCTATGCTAATACAAATGAATCCATTGATAATTTTTTAAGAATCTACTTTTCAAGTGTAATTGTTTTCATTTGTGTGTGTAAGAATTTGTATTTCTCTTACATGAATTTTTCATGCTTCCTAATATTTAACATTTATTAAAATATTTACTTCTTAAGAGATTTTTTTTTTTAAAAAAGGTTTCTTGGAATTTGGAATTTTTTTTTTAGTCACGAAATATAAATTTATTTCGGTTGTCCAAAATTTTCATATTTTTATAAAGATAGAAGGGGAAATTTGAAAAGTTCGACCACTATGCTGGCGTTCCTTTTCTGACCCTCTTTTGTAAACCTTGGGTAGATATTTTCTGGAGATTACTCTGTCCTTTGCTGTTGAAATTCATATCTGAAACACTTGGAGTGATATCAGGCCGGATGTGGGTGAGGGAAGTATTTATTGTTTCCTCCCAACTTTTCGTCGTTTGAGTGAAATCCTCACTCTCTCTAAAAATACCGTTTCTCTCGAAGGGAGGTCTGTAGGTCCGTTCTTCTAAATATAGGTTGCCTAAGGGCGGAAATGTTGCACATGTCAGACATCCAACACCCCACCTCGGTTCTCAGTCATCCTCAGAATTCCTCTGTATGACGCTGTCATTCCCGTGATAATGATAAACATTAAAAAGTGAACCTTCTGTTGCAGGAAATATTTCGTTTCTTATAAAGAGGTCATGTTTTTAACTTATTATTCAGTATTCTTTACCTGAAGAAGATTGAAGTTCTTACTGCTGGAGTAGAACGACAATAAGCTTTATTGTATCTGGGTTGTTGAATAAAAGATAAATTGATGAAAGACAAGAATAATCCAATTTAACTCTTTTGTCGATATGGTGAAGGTACATTGACCTACGTTTAGCCGAGCAGTATAAACCTTTTTTTGGTTTAACATTCAACTTATACTCATAATATTTTCATATATTAAGTTCTTAACCTCTTTGTTGTTGTTCTCAAAATACTCATCATGTTACTTAAAATACAAATTGTAGAAAGGAAAAAAGGTTGATTTCTTTCGTTGTTGTGTGAATAAACTTTATTTAGCAACCATGAACTGTTCTGTAATTTTTTTGAAAGTTTTAATAAGAATTATGAAATTTCACTTTTTAGCGCTTTAAGTATTACTTATACATTGCTCACTTTCTTTAATCTTTTTAAAATTAAAGAACACTTTTCCCCATTAGATTAGTTCATTTTATGTAGTCCACTTTGTTTTATTATCTGAACTTAAAGAGACTATAGTTTACTTCATTTTACTTCGTACGTTTTTAAATACTCAGAATTTTTTAAATAAATGTTTCTGTGGTTTCATTTCGTTTTTTTTAAATTTGAAGTTATATAAAATTAATCTCTACCTATTATCTGTTTTAAAACTTTTAATGATTTTTATGAGTATAGTTAGTTCAACAATTTGGCATTATTATGAATTTTTTGAAGGAATTATTATCATTTAGTATTAAACTCCCGGCATTATTATGAATTTTTTGAAGGTATTAATATCATTTAGTATTAAACTCCCGCTCGCGGGTGTAAGAGAAAGAGAAGGATAAACGAATACAATTTAGCAACAAAAATGGAATGTAAAAAGTTACTGTTTTTGAAAGAACTAATGTTAAATTGATGTGTTAATGATATCAGATAAATAAATAAAAATATATTTTCCAATTGGAATAGTTAAATAGAAAACTGTTTGTTCTACTATATAATATCTTTTTTTTATTTAATAACATAACATAAACGAATATCATTACTTTTTTTAGAAATGAACTTTTTATTTTTTTTTTTTTTTGTTTCACTTTTTAGCGCTTTAAGTATTACTTATACATTGCTCACTTTCTTTAATCTTTTTAAAATTAAAGAAACAACTTTTCCCCATTAGATTAGTTACCATGTTAGCCTAATGGGTAGTCCACTTTGTATTTATTATCCTGAACTTAAAGAGACTATAGTTTACGCACTTCATTTTACTTCGTACGGTTTTTAAATACATCAGAGAATTTTTTTAAATAAATGTTTCTGTGGTATTCAAAGTTTCGTTTTATTTTTTAAAATTTGGAAGTTACTATCATAAAATTAATCTCTACCTATTATCTGTTTTAAAACTTTTAATGATTTTTATGAGTATAGTTAGTTCAACAATTTGGCATTATTATGAATTTTTTGAAGGAATTATTATCATTTAGTATTAAACTCGCATTATTATGAATTTTTGAAGTATTATTATCATTTAGTATTAAACTCCGCTCGGGTGTAAGAGAAAGAGAAGATAAAGAATACAATTTAGCAACAAAAATGGAATGAAAAAGTTACTGTTTTGAAAGAACTAATGTTAAATTGATGTGTTAATGATATCAGATAAATAAATAAAAATATATTTTCCAATTGGAATAGTTAAATAGAAAACTGTTTGTTCTACTATATAACATCTTTTTTTTATTTAATAACATGAAAAACAATAATTTATTTGTTGCGTTGAAACTCTGTATCATAATATACCTGTATTAAATTTAAAAGGCGTTTAAATTGGAACTATCAAGAAAATGCTAGAAGTATTATCAAATGGAAAATTGTAGTAAAATTGCAATTTTCTGCAATATTATTATACACTTTACTTCAAGAAGTTTCCAGTATTGTTAAATCGGATACCATTAAGCTCTGTCTTTTAATTAAAATGCATGTAAACAATAAAATAATCGGTCTTCTGGAACGAGAAACATCCTTTGCTTCCATTTCACAATTAGCACGTGTTTTCTCTGAGATCAACACTACACTTGATGAATCATCATTATCAGCAGTAAGGTATGTGATATATCTTTTATCGGCCGGAATGAAGTTCCGACGATTTGTACTTCACCCTGTATCACAATTCAACGAGATTAGTGAGTGTTTACCAGATGGAATATGTTTAGCAAACACACCTGGTCTCCAATAAAAAGTATTGTTGAAAAAAAATAAACACAGTAGTATATTTGATTTTCGATCTTTTAGAATTTTAACATTTTGCCTTTCATTTTTTCAAAAAAACATTATTTTTGAAATTTTTATGAAAATTATTTTTGACCTGAAAGTATTTATTTGTGTTTCAAGAGCTATTTGTAGCACTGATTAGATTATATGATATGTGAATTGTTTCTAAATCGTTATTGAAAAACTTATGTTTTCATTACTTTCAAATTATTTACAATAATTTTTTTTTGTATGGGTTTATTTTTCGGTATCGTAGATGAAAACTTGTTGAAAACCCAGATCATCACGTCGTGTGATTGAATTTAACTTTTATATCGCATCTTTCAGTTATTCTTATGAAGCTAATAAAATCGCCCTTTGGGGGAAATAAAAGAATATTTTATCATAGTATCTGGAGTAAGAAGTTTTAATTATTTAATTTCCTTGAATGTGAATAGAAATTTTCATATAATTATATCTTACAACTGTCAGCTTTCCACAGAAGTAATCAATAAGGTGTGTGAATATTTATGTATGTATGTACATATATATAACACAGTTCTCTTCGTGTGTGTTTTAAAAATACCGAAGAGGATATACATTGCATTTTTATTCTGAATTATTTAGTTGAAAATTTCGAAAACGATGTTATTATTTTTTAACTTTCACATCCTTGATTTGTTTTACTTTTGAGATGTAATCTTTGTGAATAGCCAATCGATTAAACGGCTGCATTTATATTACTAATTAAGTAGCGTAAAATTTGTATTTTTTGTATATATTTTCAAGAGTAATTTTTTAATTTGCCATAAGGATTTCGAAGGCCATTAGAATACTTTACATATGTGATTGAGAAATTATTAACGCGAGTGACCTCATAATTTTGAAGCATGGTCAAGCTACGAGAACGGCCCCTGAGCTGGCACCCCTCTCTGAACTTCCACACCACGCCTCCGGGAGGATTTTGAACCTTGACAGATGAAACGAGCATCAGCCCCCTCCTCACAACATATGGCGGAAGCCAAGTGCGGCGTCTTCAGTGGCCTTGGTTCGGACTCATGATACGCCGACCACAAGTCCGTCACAACTAGGCCACTGTGGCACTTTACAAATAAAATACTTTCTACAAATAAATGTGTAGATGTTAATGCTTAGATTTATATTCCCTCTTCTGATACGGTCGGTCATTTTATCATTTTCCCACAAACAGAATCCCTTTTTTAATGATTTTACAAACATGCGTTTCTTGTCCATACATTTTCTGGTCAGCTCTGATCAAAATGTTGTAGTTAAAATTAATATTATTCTCACGTAAAATATGAAATACACATTTTTTGAATAAATCTGCAGGCTTTATATATTATTAAATTCTGTGCATAATTGATTTTCTTAATAATGCTAGCAAAGGAAGCTAATTAAAAATGTATAGAATGTATGTATGACATTGGCTTATATATATATATATATATATATATATATATATACTAGCTGTACCCTGCCACGCGTTGCTGTGGCTCAGTATGGTTAAATGGAAAAAAGATAGCTGGTCCATCCAGCCAATTGTGAATCTTATATTGGGCATAATTTTCTCAATGGATAGTCTGGTTTAATTACAGAAATGGAGGTCTGAGAACTTAAAATTAATTTGAGTTTCAAAACATGAGGAAAAACTGGGTGATTTCAAATTATTTAAAGATTCAATCAGGCAATGAAACACAAAAATAATTTATATCAGAAAACCTAACCTGTGTATTTCAATGACATAAAAAATTGTTTATCGCGCGTTAGCTATCGGAATGTTGCCAAAACTACAAAACAAAATTTGAGTGGTTGAAAGAATAACTTTAAAAAAAATGATTTATTCGAAAATTAATCCCAATTACGTATCAAAGAACCAAAAAATTTATAAATATGACAACCAATAAACTTAACTATAGTAAAAATATGTAATAATTCGGAAAAAACTATGTGTAAAGCTTAAATGTTCGCATTCAGAGCGAATCGTGACATCGTATGACGTCATAACATCAAAAAATTACTTAAAAATTAAATTTTAAAAAATTTAGAGTGCATTTCGAAATAAAAAGTACATAAGAACCTGACCGGAGTCAAATGCAAAGTTGTGTCAAAATTTCAGATAAATCCATGCAGAACTTTTTGAGTTATGGAAGCGTACACAAACCAACATAACATTTATATATATATGCAATACGACGATGTTGTAATGATGGATTTAGTAAAGGAGGACGACTTTTGGCGAAGATAGCGTGGCCGGTGTTGGTATTTCCTTATATGGTTGATGTTGCATTTTCATTACTATGGAAGAGGCAGTCTCGTGGAAAAGCTATTCTTCTTTATTAAACACTGAACATGAAGACACACAGATAGACGGAATCACAACGAAACATACACAACATAACATAAATACACAAACACTAGCTGCAGCAGACTACATGATGACAAGAAGAGAAGAAACGAAAGAGCGCGCGGTCTCGTTGGTCCTGAAGGGATGGACCAAAGGTAATTAAAAGTTATTAAGAATAATTAATGGGATTATTACACAACACAACACAAACATATATATATATATATTGAAATGAAATGTAGATAAACGTGTTTATTTTTGTAATGTATGTTTTTTATGGAAAATTCTTTTTATTTGCTTTTTACACTAGTTATGTACATTTCTGAAATATGATAAGTTTACCAAACATTATTTCAACCATTCGGATCTCATCCATGCTGTTAAGTCGCATGTGAATATAAAGGCACTATTTTTTCGTCACACATAATGCAAGCCATTAAATATTTTCTGCTGGTGTCACAACTCAAAGCAGAACATTAAAGTGCTAAAATCTATATGAGAGCCAATTATCTTTAAAATAGTTTAATGGAGTACTAGAAAAACTCAAAACCTTGAAAGAACCGAATATTTTATTTTTTTTGTGTTTATTTATTTTGTTCTCATCGTCGTATATCAATTCTCATAATTAAAGGGAAGGGTGACTTTTCAAACATGGAATGGAATTTGATCGAGAGTATGCTGTTTCGCAACCTCCGTAGCAGTACTTAAGCTGTCAAGAGACTTCAAAGATGCTCTTTATTCTCTCTCATCCTGTTCGTATCTTCGGTATGAGTCACGCCGTTTGACCAAGAAGGGTTTCTGATTGGATTATTTACGTTCTCTCACACTAGAGTTTCCGTTATCTTAAGAGTCGCATTCTTTTTTGGTCATTTTTTGCTTTCTTAATCAGTCGCTAGTAAATGACAAAGCTGTCAAATAAATAAATAAAATTAAAAAAATTTGTTAATTCACATTTTTTATGTGGTACTCACATTGTGTGCCGTAAAATCCAGTGTATAACACACACTTTTAACACAAAATAATAAGATCATAAGATCGAAATGCACGGGTGTGTGTTATACGGCGGGTATGAAAATGAAAACTTTAAAAAAAAAAGAGAAAAAAGCTTAAAAAAATTGGACCTATATATATTGAAATACTGTTTATTTAAAAGAAATCACATTTCTTATGATCTTAAGAGGTTATAGTTCTGGAAGTATACCGTAAAATCCGGCGTATAACGCGTACCGGTGTATAACCAAGCTGCATTTTTTTTATTTTAAGGTATATTCGCCGTATAACATGCACCTCCTTCTTTACGAAGAAATCTGAAAAGTTAGTATACAATGTTCTTATGTTTTGAAGTCATTTATTCGAGGTATTATCTTTTGAAAAAATAGTATATTTCTAAAACAACAACTCTTTTAGTTCATAAAGCATGTCATTTCTTTAAAAAAACAGTATTTCGATATGTATTACGAATTTTTTTTTTTTTTGTGCTTATCTGTTTTTTAATTTTTAAAAGTAATCGTTTTTATACCCGGCGTATAGCGCTCACCCTTAAATTTCGATCTTATTTTTTGTGTTAAAAGTGCGCGTTATATGCCGGATTTTACAATACTATTTTTCATAAGGTCTTGGAATAGTCTCGGAATAAATTACTTCAAAACATAAGAACATTGCACATGCACATTTCGGGTTTCTTCGTAAAGAAGGGGCTGTGCGTTATACGGCGAATATACCTTAAAATAAAAAAAATGCAGCTTGAAAGTATAGGTGCAAGCTATCCACCGGTGCGCGTTTTATGCCTGATTTTACGGTAATTGGTTTCCAATGGCTTTGTAAAAGTACTATTATTTTTATACTATATCAGTATTCTTTGAAAAATAGAATCTAATATACCCCTTAAGAAATATCATCGGGTTTTATATTGTAATATTTTGTATGTCAATTAAATAACAAAAATTAAGGATTTTTTCCCCCCATAAACCTTTGAAAATCTTGCATTAACATAGTGACGATTTTTTACACCCAAGTTAAAAATTAATTATTACATGATTTTTTTTTTATCGTTGACAATGTTAATTTTTTACTACTTTTCAGTTTTAACGCTTGCGTATTTTCATAACCACGATAAAATTCTTAAAAATATAGAAATTACTAAAATTATTTGTTGAATATATTTATAAATTATTTTATTTCTTAATATTTGAGAGTTAAATTAAAATTAAAATGACCTATTAATGAGTATTTAAAAGGGAAATATAGTAGAGAAGAACGTTTTCCTGTAAAATATACGTAAAAATGTTTACTAATAGAAATATATAAATTAAGTCTGATCATATGTTTACGTCAAGACTTTATCCACATTTGAATCAAAGATAATGAAAAGTTCGATTTTGTCCAGTAGATTCGATTTTGTCCGATTTCACAGCAAAAGGTAAAAGAGTTCCTGTTTTGGAAAATAAATATAAACAAGTAATATAAAAAAAATTTAAGTCAATTCCTACTTTGAATATATGAAGTAGAAAGTATTTTATTAACGATTGAAAACTTGAACAAGCTGGTTATCATGCAATTGCAATTCTTTTAAGTATTAATCATGTTAATTCATCTCTCTCTTGTAGAGAAATTTTGATTATATATGTATATATATATAGATATATGGAGAGACTGAACTTTTAGTAGTAATTGAAAAAGAGCATAATTTGTCTGCATTGTTGCAACAATGCACACCCGGTTTGACTAGTTTGGCTGAAAAACTGGCTTTCGACACCAACTTTTGTCATAGTTTTAACAGTTACATTGTTACAACTATGGAGACGAATCTTAAGTTGGCGTCGAAAACCGGTAATTAGTTTAGTAAATTAACCGGTAATTAATGTATTAATATTTGAAAAAACTGTATTAGCATCAAGTGCCATCCACTACAAGTTTAAAAAAATTTATTTGAACTAGATTGGATGAATAGAAAGTATTTGATTAACGATTGAAAATTTGAACAAGGTATAATATATATATATATATATATATATATATGTAATCAAAATTTCTCTACAAGAGAGAGATGAATAAACATGATCAAACTGAAAAGAATTGAAATTGTAAGATAACCAGACAATAAATTTTAATTGGAAATAAGAAAAATTAAAATAATAGAGTTCAATATAAAAAAAATATAAAAGCACGGATGCCATTGGACAGCTTTAATATAAAATAAATTTTTAAAAGTGGGGTTTATATATATATATAATATATATAGGGAGAGAGTGAACTAATAGTAGGAATTGAAAAAAAAATAGCTTTAACATTTCATTTACCAAATATAAAAGGCATGTAGCTTGATTAATAATGATTGTACACATGAATAAAATCAAATGTTATGCAAAAATTAAAAATGTTAAAAAAATGCGGGTGTGGCTTAATAATGCAGGAATGTTCGAAATTTAATCTAGCATTCGCCATCGGTAATTCGTATAACTTTTTATTTGTTTTTCCAATTTTTGGTTTCGCAAATGGAACACGATGCCGCGGATTAATAGAACGAACGATTTGTAGGGTGGTTTTATTGTGTCGGAAACAGGGAAAGTAGTTCTTTTTTTATTAACTCTTGATTTCCTTGATAATTTTTTTAAAACATTTGGTGTAAGTCGTGCTTCTTAGAGACCAATGCCTTTTCGATAACATTCAATTATAAGGATTGTTTGAAAAGAATTGTTTATTTATTTTTATTGCTTTATGGAAGCAATGCGGTCATTGCTTTTCCTGTCAACTGATAAGGAAGACAAGTCTGACGTTTTGAGGTCTGTAAAAAAGTATTTAATATGCATTTTCTTGCTTTTTTGGTCATTTATGAAGAAGTATATTTCTGTATAAATCGCTAAAAAGAATTTTCAATCGAGTTGTTCAGTAATTTGGAGTGGATTACGAATTCTCCGAAGAAATAATAACGTGTCTTAAAGGGGGGAAATGTGAAAGTGATTCATATATCGTGTTTTTTTATATATATATCTCGGTATTTGCGGTTTGATAGATGAAAAAAGAAGGGGGAAGGCTGAGCAGACAGCGAAAAGGCATTAAAATGACTCGTGACTTGTTCAACTGACCATTGACTGTAGTTGTTCTTTTTCCTTAGAAGTACTTTTTTCCCTTCCTTTCTTGATCAACACCCGTGACGAAAGTAGGCAATCAATGTTTTCTTTTTAAATAATTTTTCTACGTCTGTCAATGCTTAGTAAACAGCTCTTATTACGTCACCTTGATCGAACGTGTGGTTTCATTCTATTTTCGTATTCCTACGTCAAGTAAAAATCAACTAACTACTTCTCATGAACTTGTCTGATGATATAAGATTTTCTGTGCAAATATAATCTGATATTGCCGGTTGAACTAAAATACTGCAATAACATACAGTATCTTAGAGCTTACTTATTTTAATATTGGGACGTATGCGTGAATGCTTCTGAAACTGATTTT
The DNA here is from genome assembly GCA_019973975.1 of Trichonephila clavata. Lineage (NCBI taxonomy): Eukaryota > Metazoa > Arthropoda > Arachnida > Araneae > Nephilidae > Trichonephila > Trichonephila clavata. The sequence continues at coordinate 293,045 of BMAO01026945.1, forward strand.
TTGGAAACGATTTTGGGCTTTAATACGAAAGAGTTCATGGGTCGGTAGATTTAACAGCAAAAATACATCTTGTAAATCAGCAGTCCTAATATAATTTTGTCTTGAAATATTCTAGTATCTATGTATAATTTTACTTCCAAAGAATAACCACGGATATGAAATATCCATGTATGAATGTTTTATTGTATGATACCTGTAAAACTCTTTTAACGCTCAGAAGTGTACTGCATACTGGATATGAAAGGTTTCAATTTAAAAAATTTCTTCAAATGTTATATTAGCATGCAGCTCAAATGCGCATGTGTTTGTGACAGTATTCAAAATTATAAGGTGTCATTCAAAGTTGTAAGGTATAAACAAAAGTTAAGAGTATCTAAATTGGTAGTTCCAACATAAAAAATAAAAGGTGGATAATAATTATTGATCTGAAAATTTAAAATTGTGTGACACTATTATCACTTAAATTGTAATTTATATAAGTGATTGTTGTTAATGAACAAGTGTGGCTGATTTGTTTTAAATATTATTTTACACGAATATCTTTTTTAGTAAGATATTCTAGATCGATGTTCTGTATCTTCCCTAATAAATTCGTAAATATATATTTTTATGCTGTAAAGCGTACTTGAATAAAAAACATGCGAGAAGTAGAAACATATTGCGAGTTACTTATATATCCGTATTTTCGTTGTTCCTAAGACATTTAATTCCGTAATCAAATTAATGTGATATGGTTTGTTTGTTCTGTTATCCGTTTAGTTATTATATTACATTATGTATTACCGTTGAATATATAACTATTTTGCATACTTGAAAATTGAATTTAAAAAATTTCCCATCATTTTTAAGTTTTTTAAAAAATTTTATTGAGTTAATGGATATCAAAGACTCTTGTCAAACTTATTGTATATTAACAATTGGGGAACTGAACACATATAGAAATATAACAATTTTTGGCTTAGTAATAAAAATAGTTATATTCTGATGTTCTTATATGTACTTTAAAACTTTAATTATATTATTTTACACTATTTTTTTTTAAAAAAATCATTATTTCTTATTATGTGATATTTAGAATACTTTAGCTGCTATGAAAAGCTGGTAGGCAATGTGAACCATTTTTTTTTAAAAATTATCTTTAACTGTCTTATTTTTTTCAACCTTCCTGTTAAAAATAGATGTCTATGCTGTCATAGTTGGCACCTGTTCAAAGCTTTATTCTTATCATCCTCATTATTATTTTTTTTCTTGTCTCGTCTCATAGACGTCGAGTCATATAATTTACTATAATAAATGGAATGGAAAATATGCAGAACAGAATTGCTTCCATTGAAAGATAATCATGTGTTTCTTACAATTTCGGTATGATAATGAAAATTCGTCTGATATGTCACACCCACGTGTGATGAATATTAACAGATCAAGTATATGCAGGATTGTATCAAAAATAATTATTCTGTGAATTTGGCATATTTAAATCAAGACGCAAATGATAAAAAAATTTTTTTTTTGTGGAAAACATTTTAAATAATTATTTAAAACATTGAAGCTTGCAACATTGAAGTTTTGAAGTGCACACAGTTTAGCCAGTTTTCAACATACTTTATCCATCTATAAATAAACGATATCTGTGTTTATTTTATAGAGAAAAAAAATTAAACACACGTATATCTACTACGCTTTCTTTAATTAAATAATAATTTTAATTTTTCTGAATGAAGTGGGATGTGTATATTAATATATTCTAAAAGATTTTTTATTTCTTTTTTCACCTTTCACATGCCGCTTATTTTAATATACTTAAAAATACGAACTTTCTATTCAGCACGTTTGGAGTAAGAAGATTTAATATTCATAATCATATTCGGTCAGAATAATTTCTTATCCCGCTTTTTGTATTTGTTTTCACTTTGTTAATTTGAATATAAAATGTTTTCATTTTTCTAAAATTTTTACGTTCGAGTCCTTTATATTTACCATTGCAAACAATATCATAACTTTCTAACCATTTAACTAACCATTCATAATTTGACAGGCGAAATAAATATTGAGAAAGCATTTTTCATTGTTGTCTGGGTATTTTTTCTTCCGTTTCTTTACGTCGTAACGTCTTAAGTGTATTTATTCATTGCTTAAGCTCTACACACCATCTCTGGTTTTACGTCATAGGCAGTATGTATCTAGTTACATGTTTTTATCATTTATAATGAAAAACTGCATTATTTTTATGACTGAAAAATAAACAAAAATAGAACGACTCAAAAATTGTTTGTATCTTCTCTGAAAAATTCTTTCAATGATGCACTAAAAGGTTTTCATGTTTTGATTCGTTTTCGTTCTTGAATATTTAACATACACGCAATGATTTCTGAATATGTTCCAATTAACGATTTAGTTGCGTGAGCTGACGTAGGTCAATTGTTATGTCGTAAACAAACTTTCATCAGGCTCTGTTCTACATGATTTTACAGTCCTTGTAAGGCTCACTAGCCCTCACCTCCTCCTCATCTTTCCTGAACACGCATTTTAAAATGGGCATTGAAAGTTAATGTCAGTTTTAAATATTACAACACTTTTATTTATTTCGTTTTGTTATTGTTTAAATAATTCTTATTTTTTCCAGTCTAGGTTTAATGGAAAATTTATTCGTTACAAATGCTATTGCTAGTATATCGATCAAAACTGTTACTGTTGTGAACTTTCAAGAAAAAAAATAGCTCTAAAGTCGATAAATTTTTTCTTATTTTGTTCTTATAATAACTTTGTATTACTTAACTCTGTGGTGCAACAGCCCATGAAAGCCAAGACCTACTGTACCCACCAGTGCCGATTTAAGCTCATTTCGGGCCCTGGGAGCAGAAGATCCACATGCCCACTTGGCACTGGCGGATCGAAATTTATAACCAGAAAATCTGGTTAAGTCCAGCTTATCCGGGCCGCTAGACGCCCGTCCCAAGCTCCTAATTGATAAATCGGCACTAGTTCTCATCTCAGTGTTCATGTTCTTGGCCACTGAGGTGCATGAGCAGATGTTCCGGTCAGGTGGTCAATCTGACGCGATATCTCCTGTGTTTAGTTCCCAAGCAAGCTTGGTATCCCCTTATCGATCCACGGAAGGGATGAAGGGCGGAGTCAACCTTGCCCAGCCCGAGATTTGATCCCTAGATCTGGGACGTGGAAGCGCGAACTTCGTACTGATTTTTTCAAAGATGTGTATTATGATTTCAACTTTTATTTCGAATTAATTTGTTGACTCTCGGTTTTATATTAGAGTTCTTATTTCATTGCAGTTCATGAACTGAATTTTTAAAAAAAATATACCAACAATTATTTTAATATCTAATCGTTAAAGAACTAATCTGAATCCATCATCTTTACAAATAAAAAATTATTGGGTTATTTAAGTTCAGATGCATGTCTCTTTTAAATATTCCGAAACAAATGTTTCCGACTGTGATTTTCGTCAAATTTTTAGAAATAAACATATAAAACTTTTAAGCCCTTGAGTTCTTTTCGATTGATAATAATCCAATAGATATATAACGTAAAATTTAACTAAGTACTTGTAATTAACAATTTATTTTATTAATTAAGGCTAATTATTCATTCAACAGTTTATTTTTTACTGCTTTTTGTTAAAAAAATCGACAAAATCAGAAGAATCAATTGGTGGTGTCTTGAGGTATGATACAAGTTAGGGGACTTTCGACCATGGACCCCCTCCTTCGAAAAAATTTTGTGTGCGCTACTGAGTGAATGTGATCAGTGGCGCACACAGGGATGGGGTGAAGGTCATTCTCATATCCAGGGGTGTAGCTACCGCCGTATCAATGATACAGGGCTCCCAAGCTACAGGGGCTCCAATATGTGTAACGTTTTGAAATAAGTGTCTTTTTGCTTTTTAAAAAAAGGGCTCAAAAGAGTTTTGATACAGGGCCGAGTGAGAACTAACTGCGCCAGTGCTCATATCATACCCCAATATGCCGCCAAACATATTCTTTTGATTTTATCGATTGTCGGGGGGAAAAGCAGTAAAAAATAAATAAGTAAATATATAATTAGCATTAATTAATAAAATAAATTATTAATAACAAATAATTAATTAAATTTTATACATAAGATACTATACATAAGATTATAATCAATCGAAAAAAAAGGGCTATGGAGGGAAATGGGCCCGGGAATCATCTCCTTGTGTGTGTGCGCCACTGAATGTGATTTATAAACTAAATATAAAATCGTTGCAATTGTTGATTTTTTTTTAAAATAAACTTCTTAAAAAAGGAATTTGTTGAAAGAGGTCGAGAAACTGAAGAAAATAAATGAAACTCTCAAAAGATGTGAAGAACCTTAAGGAACTCAATTCTCTTGGCAAGGACGTTTGGGGCTTGACCTTAACAGAAATAGTTAAGTGCAGTTGACTGTCTTCATTGACATCAAATTTTTGAATCCTTTCCAAGGCACTTCATTGCAGTATCACTCTAGTTAAAGCAAAAGATTGTTGGCCTTTGACTCATGCACTGTGTGGTCGGCATGGGGTTGAATTACTTAGAGTTAGGACTTTATGATAGAAATAGGCTGATTGACTTATTTGAAGGATGTACATGAGAAACATGTTATATTTCAAATGGTCTTTAAAATTTTAAATATTTTATCTAAGTCGTTTTCTTGTTTCTGTTTTAAACGTTTCAGATTTTATTTCTATTATTTTCAATTTTACTATCGCTTATACAATTAATAGCGCTCTACTAGTTGTTGCGGCCGTCAACTCTTTGCAGGCAATCGTGTTACAACTATTATGAAATAAAGTGAAATTCGGATTTTCGCTTCCAACTAATGTCTTAATCCTTAATAAACGATTTCTTTAATGTATTCTTAACTTCTGTTTTGTTTTTGATGCTTATTTCAAACCCATTGAAATTTATTAAAAAGGTTCTTGGAAAAACTTATAAAGTTGAAAAATTTTTCTCGTGTTTCCAACGAATTAATTTACAATCATGAATAAAAAAAAAACTAAACATTTTAAGAATAGTCTTGCATACAGTTGTTCGTTCCATATTTTCTGAAATTTTTTTAGGTAATTATTCTTTGTAATAATCCGACAATTATTCTAGTACTAAGTCTATGTATAGTGAATATAATGAAATAGTAGTAATAATGTAAAAATTTCAATGTTTTCGTACATCGCTATCTTTTAATTTAAATACGTTACGTTTTTGTTACAGATGTAGGATTTAATTTATTAAAATACATCAGGATTGCTGAAGTTTTAGTGAGTATGAAAAATTACTCTATGGTGATGAAAACAGTAATATAAGGATGTTCGAAAACTGATAAAAATTATATAGGAGTATTAAAATTATATTAGTATTTATATTTATTTACTATGATTGAAGTGTGTAAATAACTTTTTTTTTTCTGTATGATTGCATCAATACTATCGTTGCATTAAGTTTCGTCATTGGCTATATGTTCTCTTTTAGTTGACAAGGCATGGACAATCACAGTGTTGATTGAGAGAGAACCATAAATTCTCTTATTCTTAATTATATTTTCCCTCTGTGATAAATTTTTTGGGAGATGAAATATAACAAATTACTCATCACATTCAAAATAAATGTTACGATCAATGGCGTAACGTACACCCGCGCAACCTCGCGGGAAGGGGGCGCAGGATTCTATGGGGACCAAAGTCTATGTTATACTACGTTTTTGTAGTCGTTGGTAAGATCTGGCTTGGGGCCCAAAAACTGACTTTGTAGGGGGCCTTAATGTTCTCCGTTACAATACTAGTTACGATATAATTTTTTGTTACAAATCCTTCGTTATTATATTGTCTAAAACGCTTTAATAAATTTTGTTGAGACATGCTTGACATCAATTCCAAGGAAAATGTATTTACCACATTCACCCTTCTATGTGTCGGAATCCAATAAAATAAATATCTAACTTCAAATAGGAAATAATCACAATCACAGTTGTATTTTTTCCCTGTAAGAAACATGAAATTAAGAATTACATTTGAATTACTTGACTAATTAAATCTGAAATAATTATGTCACAAAGAAGTCTCCAAAATTGTATGAGTGTGATGGAACTGTGATAAAATTAGAAAATTTACTTTGTGATATTATTTGACAAAATTTGTGGTATTCAATTTATATTTACTGAATTAATGCTGTGCATTTACCTGATAAAATTTTGTATTAATGAAACAAATACCTTTTTAATCAAAACCTTAATTTTAATGCATTATAGATTAATATATTATTGATTTCATGTATTGTGGTATTTGAGACGATATTTTGAACCGGGACAAAAATTATTGATTCAAAGAGAAATTGGTATAGTGAAGTTAGGGCATTTGCTGAACATTGATTAGTTACGCTAGAACATTTTTCAGTCTTAAAAATGTGTTGACATTGGGTCATTTTTTTCAACATAAGGCGAATATATTATTCTTATGGGAAGCAGTTTTCTCCGGGAAAATATTCCGAATGAAAATTTAAATCCAAATGAAGTCCCTTCTGATCAAGCCGTACGCAAGCTTTTTGTAACTTCTGGGCCTCTCGTAGTTGAGCAACAAATGTCTTCTTTTCGGTTCAGTGTCACTGTGCGCGTTCGGGATGCGCAATTTATTTTTAAACTTCGCCTGCTCTGCGCGATCATTTCGTCAACGGAGCGTTTCTCTTTACAAGGGCACGTTGCCCCTCGGTGAATCAGCGCGTATGTCCTGTGTGTAGGGTTGCCGAAATTGTGAAGCTCTCTCTTTGGCGACAAATAAAGATGTCACGGAGTACGGGGTTGAGAATAAGTATAACTTTTTTGATGCTCGTTTTGCGGGGGAAATATTAAATTTTTTAGAAAAAAAATAAGTGTATCACTTGGCTTATTCTACTTATTAATTTGTTCAGTGGGTCTCTTGTCCATTTGCGGTTTCATTGACTGCAGTTTCGTGTTTTGAATCAAAATTCCCAGAAATTCAGTGAACTTACTCATGAATTTAAATAGATTGCCTCTTCCGGAACTTTTCTAGGAAATAGCTGTTACAGCTCTATTACCGAATTAAAATAAAATTAACCATTAATGTTAAATGAGTATGATGCTGTCGAAATAATTTGGATGAAAATTAATGTCATTTATTTTTTTAAAACTTTATGAATATTCAATAGAAACTGTGAAACATTTAAAACGAATCTTAAAACTTCTCCCCCTGTAGACCATTTTATGTAAATAAAATAAATTATTAAAATTTTGATAATAAATGAAATAAATTAATGAAAAATTCTATACCTATCCATTCTTTTTAAAGGAATTTATTCGTATAAAAGTTTAATGAAATTTGAATATCAAAAAGTATTTGTATATTTTTAATTCTTTCGTGCATTTTATACTGATTATTTTTGAGAAATTAAAAATCAACATAGAATGAAGATTTGATTTTAAAATTAAAAATAATTAATTGAATTTTTGTTTAGTTAAAATAAAAAAAAATGTGTTTTAAAATTGAGAAACACGTTCGTAAAATATTATTTTAACTTTTAGCAATATAAATGGAAATTTTCAACATAATTTTTATAATAACTTAGCATTATAAAAATTGCAAACAAATGCATTAAATTCAATTGCGTTTTGTTTACTTGCATAATACATGTATATTTCTACTTTTGTTTCATTAGTTCTTCCTTTTTATATCTCTACATTTCTTGCAACGTGATAATATTTTCTTTTTCAATAGATGTCAATGTTTTCGAATAATATGAAATGTTAATGGCCGTTTGCTTTTCCATAAGTGATAATGACCATGGAAAGTTTTAGAAGAAATATTATCTTATTTTTCTTTGGTTTGCAATATGAGAAGATTGTATTTCTATGACAAAGAAACGACCTTGAACCTGCTTTTCTTTCTAGAAAAGAACGAACAAGAAAGACATTCTCTATTACTCTTTTGAATAATCCCCATGGTTAATTGAATCCATTGTACGATAAATGTTTTTTCATTCTTCTTTCTGAAGGCGTCTTATACAAATTTTCCACTACACTTCTGTGAATTTTAATCTTGTGCTAGTGTGACTTCAAATGCATAAAAATGTTCTAGAAAGACTTTTAATTCTTCCAAACCATATGTAACATATTAAAATCTGCATTATGTAATTTTTTTTTAAAAAAAAAGAAGATTAATTATTTTAAGAGGAAGCTAGAGATTTAAAATGGTTTTGATTATGAAACAATAAATAACTTATAGTAGTTAAAAATTAAGTATATTAATACTATAAGATTATTTCTCTCTCATATAGTATAATAAGTACATTAAATAGTGGTTATAGCGAGTGTAATATTGTATACATTCAACAATCTCTAAAAATAAAGTTTTATTTATTAAATATATTTCATAAACCACACAATAACTTTAATCAGAAACTTTTAACTTAAGGACAAACATAGACCAAATAAGCATGCAAAACTAAATAACTTTTTTAATAGAAAATTACAAAACAAGCCTATAATTTTCTTAAATATAAGTTCTTGTTATATTTAACTAAAATTACTTTTATTTTAAATAGTACTGTTATATTTTTATGAAATTTAACTACTAATTTCTTATGAAAAGTATCTTATACCATTATCCTAAATAAACCTACTAGAATAAGCGCTATAGGGCCTCATAAGGACCACAATATTGAAGTTTATTCGAAGTTCAATGTTAAATTGAAAGAATTAAATTCATAAGTAATTGAAAAAATATAATGCAAAATTGAGTATTGTTTAAAATCTAATTTTTTGTTAACATTATTTGAGTTAAAATCTTATCAAATGCCAAAAACAAAAATTTAAAAAAAAAATAGATTTATTTATAGTTGCTCGTTATTTATAGATGAATGGTAATTATAAATAGCGGCTCTATTTTTAAAAATCTTCCGCTTTCTGATTTATTTATTATTTTTTTCAGATTGCTTTTTTAAAGATAACTGCCCAATATGTTAATATTTCCCCCAAATTTGAGAACAGAGTATAGTCTTGGAATATTACTTACGTTTAAACGATTTGTTTAGTCTACCCACGCCCTTATTTTCGCACATCTTCCTTGTAAGAATTTTGTGTCTTCCCTTTTCACTGGAGTTGTACTCCAAGTTCGTAGACCGTGCCAACATGTCTAAAATAACAGACAGAAAATGTAGACGTTCGTAAGGTCATACACTCCTAAGAATCGAACAACTTACGAACTCAGTTTTGTTGCCAGATTTCTTTGAATCCGAGTATAATAGCATAATAAAATCGTTTGTTTGTCCATTGTGACGTCGGTTTAATGGTTGTAAAAAGTTCATTCTGAAATATTATTCGTACATATAAGGAAACATACATGAAGCTGACTATATTTTTGAACTTAATTTTGTTGTAGTTTTAACTATTTATCGAGAGATTTTCTCTCGTCTCCTTTCCTCTTTAATTAAATATTTACAATTTTCTGTGCAGTTGAGTTTGTTCTTGTCTAAAAAAGGGGTTAATATTGCCATTTTAATTGTACAAGATAACACAATTTCCAGTGAGAATGTGTGTCATAAATATTTTATAAATTTAAAATATATTTTCATATTTTAAATTGGCTGTTTATTGTAAAAGAACAAGTGACTTGTGAGTATTTTTTATGCTTTTTTCATTTCTTCAGAAAAGTTTTTTTTTCATTTCGGAATTTTGTTTCAATGTATTTTGAAATCAAGATGATTTCAATTTCATGAATTTTGTTTTTCAAAGGATGACATTTGTTTTTTTAATCAAGAAGGTTTAGTCGTTTTTAAAACATACAGTAATTCCAAGAAAAGTTTACATTTGCTATCGAACAAAATTCTTAATTTTTTTTTTTTTACATGCGTTTTATTTTAATTTACTGAATCTCAAACTGCTCACTTTGATTTAAAATATCTTTCTGTTCTTTAAAAAGTGTATGAAACAGAGTCTAATATGAAGCACGACCACGCGTTGTAGTTGGGATTAGAAGAATCTCTCCTATCTTCTTTATTACAAACAGATATATTTTCATCGGATTATCACTTTAAGGGTGATAATCCGAACAATACAAACAATATCTCACAAACAATTCGATTATGAAGAAGAATTGTAAGGAGAAGTTTTGACATTATATGTATTGTAGGGAAAGTCCTGTTCCACCTTGACTTGAGGGCGGCATGACTGTTGCTATAAACTGAGTGCCTGGGTATGAGAGAAAAGTTAATTCCAAAGTTGTAAAGTAGGAGTGTCAAACTCGTAGCCCGCATGTGACCCGCATCGATCATTTTTGCGGGCCGACGAATGTATCGGTACGTAATAATAATAATAATCTTTCGGAGAAGCAAATGGAAAATGAAGATTAAACTCACTTCCTGACGTGGAACATGAACAAATCATGTTCAAAGAATACTGCATCGTATCAAATATACACTGAAAAATTTCAAATCTTAGAACTAAATATGAAACAAGATTTAAAAATTTTAATTCTTTGAAAAACAAATTTTGTTTGTCTTCTTTGATTTTCTCAATAAGTATATGCAACTGGATGTGATCGAGATTCAGTGTGACTCAAATTTGAAGATAAAATTCATTGAAGTAAATTTTACTGAACTGAATTTTACAAATATTAACCAGTTACGTTTGAAAATACTCGAAAATTTGCATATGAAATTATTTCCATGTTTGTAAGTACTTATTGGTGTGAGCATTTATTTTCAGGTATGAAAAGAAATAAGTCTCCTATTAGAAACAGTATTAATGACACTCACCTTGTGGGTCAGTTAAGAAAATATTCACTGCGAATAAAATTTCTCTCGAAATAGGAAATTACAGAGAGAGAAGAGATGTCTAGTGTCAGGACGCTAACATTAAATTTGTGTTGTTCTTTTATATATGTTTATATTATAATGCTTTATTCGAAATAAACCTACGTTTCTTTAAATATTTATTTTTTTTGCAGCTCAACTTAGGTTAAACCTTGTTTATTTGGCCCAAGTCAGCCTTTGAGTTTGACACGCTTGTTGTAGAGCATCCTCAAATTCGTAAACGAAAAGACACATTTAGCACAAATATGCTAAGGGCAGAAAGTGTAAAACGCGCATTTTTTTGGTCGAGATTTCTTCGACCCGTGACGTAAAAAGAAGCTAAAAAAAGGAGAATAGATATATTTTTTTTAAAATTAAAAACAAATTGTTATCTTTTTCAGTATTACAGCATGTGATCCTGGTTGGAAAGGGTCATGGTTCTAATTCCTTGCAAATATTCGTTTCTCAAGACCCACTAACTCAATTCAACCCATATTTGATGTGTGAATTGTATGAAATTCGTGTATTATGGCAATACGTAAGGAACGTCATACCAACTCAACAGGGACCGCAATAAAAAAAATAGTTTCACAGGGTCTTATGTTAAAGCTCGCAATTACATATGAAGAAAGTTTCAAACAATGAATGTTACAAACTTATTCAATTTTATGGTGAATGTCGGCGCAAGGTACAAACAGCAGCATGGCTATATAAAGAACGTTTTCTTGGAGATCACTATCCATAACGGAAGGCCATGCGCCGCTTAGTCCCGATCTCGTAGACCAGGAAAGTCCCGGGTGGCAAGTTGCATGAAGATGTATTAGCTGAAGCTCTATTAGCACCCACCCTAGCGCATCCACAAAGCAGAACAAGAGATTATCAGTGAACATTGTGTACTCTAATATATCACGGTTGAAAAATTCTTAACTATGTATAGGCTTGTCCCTACCAACTAACTTTTCAGCTGGCACTATTTGCAGAGGATGCTGAAAGACATTACAACTATATCTTCAATCAGTTAGAAGTGAATCCAGCGTTCCTCTAAGATGTAATATGAACGGATAAGACACTCAGCGAAATGTACAACCAATCGAACTTCCATGAATCTACAAGTCTAGATGAAATTCGACATCAGCCAAGGCACAAATTGTAAGGCAATAGCTATCGCCGTTCTTGAGTGGGAGGATAGGATTCACAGGCAGGGACGTCTTGAGACTTCTTGTATCCCGGGGCCGAACGCAATAGAGAACTCCACCTCTGACCCTTTAATGTAGTAGTACATAGCATACGTTGTCAAATACTCGTACAAACAATGACCCGAAACTAACAAATGTGCATGACTTACAATCGCACAAACCGGGTTGACCGACTGCCACCTTTTGACTGAAGGAGTAATGAGGGTGTATGGTGGTAGACCTAGGTCTATGCATGTACGTAGGTCATCACATGTAGCCACTTGACATATCATCAGAAATTTCCAGTTTTTCGGAAAACACTACCGGTAAAAATATTAGGCCGTTGAAATTATTCGAATCATTATCTAAAGCCTAAGTCGAGAACGAGACGAGGGCCTGGGCCCATGCTTTAAGACGTCCCTGTTCACAGGCAATTAGTCTTGAATTGACCTTGTATCGAAATTCTTGTGGAATCATTTTTTGGAGCCCCATAACATTTTACGATTTTTCGCTTTTGCATGTTGGGGCTGTTGTAGCTTGGGGTATCATTGATTTGGTGGTAGCTACGCTTCTTATAGGACTTCAGTATGTATGTGTGTATGTGTTATCAAATTGTAAATAAATATTTGTAAAAGATTTTTAGTTTTATGTGGAAGAATATATTACACATAATAATGCATACTAAAAGATGAAAGTAAAACTCTTCTTGTTTCGGATTTTTGGTTCTAATTTCAGCTTTTTTTTCTATTTAAATTTTTAAAACTACTTGCTACGTTTAAATAAACTGAAGTTACAAAAATTTATGCAGCTTTCAAGGATTATATTGAGATAAAATCATAAAAAAAGGAGTAATTTACTATTTAAGGATGTTTATAAGGATGTTTTAGAGATTTAAGGATGTACTCTAAGAATATTTCAAAAGTTTCTCAGAACTTTTTACTTTTATTTAATTTATCGTTTTTTGAAAAATACTTTTTACAATTTTTATATTTCACAGTTACCAATGAATGTGTTTTTCTTAATATCTATCAGTAAATCTCACTGTGTATTCTTTCTTTTTTTAAAAAAAAAATATTAAAGTTTTCTTTTTTTATAAAATATTTGGATGTTCATTTTAAACTAATGGAAATGTTTTCACCTTGTTCCGATCATTTTCAAATAACCTTTTTTGTGTTTCTATTATCATTTGAACAATACTCATTCTCAATGTCCTGTGTCGTTCGTATTTCATCGTAAATAGTTACTTTACGCAATTTCGAAGTCATATTCCCAAATAACGTCTTATAAAATATGTTTCCGCATTATATGACCTAACTTCCTTGAATAGAAAGGCTTGGAACTAGAACTCAACGTAATTGAATTTCCTTGCCTTCCTGCTGTCATAAAGGGGAAAGGAAAACGCCCTTTACTCTCTTTAAGTTATTGTAACGTCTCGTGTTTTTTCTTCTTTGCATATCTCATCCCATTAGCAAGAGAAGAGAGACATTGTCGTTGGGTTTTTTTTATTATGCAACGGTCGAGTTCATCTTTTAGAAATTAAATTATCGTCCAGAGTTTAGCAGTTTTATCTCCTATTTTTAGTGAATATTTAATGAAGTCTTCCTTTCGTGGTGTTTTAATATGTGCTTTGTTTTTCATTTAGTTTATAATTTATGATCAGGTTGTTTGTATTTCCATCTCATTTCTACTCTCACTTTTATCATTTTCTCTGAATATTTGAAGTTAAATATTCCTAAATTGAAATTACAATTCTGTTTGTATATATTTAAATAAAGGTCTTTATTGATTTTTGAGCTTTAGCAGGTCACTTATATACAGAGAGATTTTATTACAATTTATTAGTATACTAAAATAAAACTCATCAATTTAAAATTCTTTAAGTTCATAACTTCGAATAATGACACACATAATTCATTTCATGCATCTTGATTTTATTTCAAGTTCCACATGTTTGAAATACATAAACAGGTTTTACTAAGAGATTAAGGAGGCATTATTGTAAAAATAAAATAACATCATTTTGTGAGAGAAATATCCGCGTAAACTATTAAAATATCGCAATACATTTTTTAAGAAGAAATGTATTATGATGATAACATCTTGGAGTGTGTGTGTGTGTATTAATCTTCATCTCACTAGTACTTAAGTTTTTGTTATACTTAATGGCATTAAAATAATCAATGATTTCTGAAAGAAAAAAAAAACTGTAATTTTTTGTATTACTTGTAATAAAGGGCAATTTGTATGAATCAGAATCAAAATATTTATTACTATATTATGCGCTGTCAGTACGATATTAATAATTATTTTACTTAAATGTTCTAAAACATTTGTTTTATTGGATTAGTTTTAAGCAGATTTTGATATACATATATATATATACAAATTTCGAACAGATATTGCTATGTAAAAGGTGAAATGTAATGTAATTTCTCTCATTTTATGTACTTCATGTTCATGTAATTATGTTCTGAAACATTTAAAATCTTGGTCCCCCTTCCTCCCCCCACCCAATCAGAGATATATGAAAAGAGAAAAATGTCTTTCAGCACTTGTTAAACAAATGGGGGGGGGGGGGCTTTTCATTATATATTTTGCAGAATCAATAGTTTTTTAAAATCATATTTTACGATTTGTCTTCAAAAGAATTAATGGAACGATGTTTAACACCTGTTGGTAATAAAATATTTATATCCAAATAAACTGATTTTTTCCCTTTCTGTTCATTGTTTTATTCAATGTAAATAATGTTCCGAAATAAAAGATAAAATAGTGTAAAAGAGTTTTATTTACATATTACAAAGAAACTGTGATTCATTTTGCATCTGTATTCACGAGTAATTTATTACAGCGTATTCGAAGAAAAACGTTTTATTCCGTGAAAAATATTTAAAAGAATAATGCGTGGTGGTTTTTAAATTTTCTAGATATGGAAATATCACGCTTCGGATTCGATGATTTATGAAATGAGACACTCGAAAGTTAGGTAGTAGTTAGATCTATAAAATGTGAAATACAGATGTTATTTCTTTTTATAGGTATCATTATTATATTCATATTATGTGTGTCAGCTGTGTGTTCAGAGTCAAAGATATTTTTTAAAAAAATCACAATGGACATTTGGAAAAAAAATTAAAAAATACAAAAAAGTTTGGATTTTTTTTTTGTGTGCACATTTAGAGATTTAGCTAAATCATTTCATTGTTTGAAAAAGTTTGGAATCTTTTGTGCACGTTTAGAGATTTAATTAGATCATTTCATTGTTTGAAAAATAATAGCTTTATTACTTACTGATGGAGACTATATATGGCCAAAGGCATAGCTACCGCCATATCAATGATACGGGGCCTCCCAGCTACAGGGGCCCCTACATGTGTAAGGAAAAAATTGTAGAATATTAAAGACGTCCCAAAAAGGGCCCCAAGAAATTATTGACACAGTGCCCACACAGGACTAGCTACGCCAGTATATATGGTCATCTTTTTAAATAATATCAGTTCATAAAAATTAACTATGCAATTTGAGTAAAGACATCGAATATTTGAGCTATTTCTTTTTAAAAACTCGTTTACATAGGAGTACTAATTTGATACAAAAAAGTTTAAAGAATTTAAATATTTCCGTTGTACAAAAAGAATTCTAATTTTATGTTCTGTGACGTTAAGCGTCAACATTTGTTCTGTTACTATTGTAAACAAAGATGTGTTTCAAATGGGATGGCTCCAATTCCTCCTCCCTTATTTTTTTCCTTCCTATTTATCAAAAACATTTTTGGAAAGTATCCAGATTTTTTGAACAACCCCTCTGTAGACTGCGCCACTGTAGAGGTTTAAACTGATGAGACAAAAAATTTTTTTTTTGGAATGTCTGTGCGCATTGAAAGAAAAATCCAAACAATATTGTGTACATACTTACGAATATTTTCCCGCTTTGTACTCCATTTTCTGCTATTTTTTTAATTTTTTTTATCTTAATTTGTACACATTTGTAAAGAAATGTAGTCTTTTTTGAAGAGTTAAAGATTAAACATATATTACTACGTGACTAACATATTTTATCGACGTAATTATTTCAGCATATATATAATATTTCATATGGACTTTTTTCAGGGAAAGAAAATGTTACTTATCAGTGTCAGTTTAAGCTCATTTCGTGCCCTGGGCGCAGAAGATCTACGGGCCCTCTTGGCACTGTCGGATCCAATGAAGGACTCTTGGATCCGGTTTAGTCCAGTTTATCTAGGCCCTTCAAGGCCCCGTGCCTTTCGGCGGCCGCCCAAGCGCCCAATGGATAAACCTGCATTGTTACTAAAAATATTTTTTGAATTTAATTGAAGAAAAACTGCAGTATGTAAAAGTGATAAATTACTCTGTAGTGGTATCATCTATATAAGCCAGTAACTACCTCCGCGCCATGGCGATCATTTTGGTGTAGTGGTTAAGTTACTCGGTTTTCGAATTGCGGGTTCTGTCCTGCCGGATAAGGACGCCAATTCAACTATATTTACTTATACTTTTCAATATAATTTATTATTGTGTACATAAATAGTTACATGTTAAGTCATAAATTACTGTGAAACAAGAGTGGAAATATTTGACATGTGATATTAAAAATTAAATACGTTGCACACAAAGTTAGATGTTTGACCTCTGTATGGGTTATTTGATCCTTAAATACGTGTATAATTGTATGTTGTTTGTTTCATTTAAAACAGCTCTTATTGCATGTAGATATCAATAAAAAATGTAACTTATTTCATGAACGATGCATTCAAGCCATATTTACAGCTTTATAACAGCAAAATTCATTGTATGTTACTTTACTTTTTTAACTACATTCTTATTTTTGAATCTAAGACATTATTTTGACGCGTCTTTGTGAGGTCAAATTTACTCATTTCGGTGTAAATTTGTGCTCTAGGCCATAGGAGTATTTCTGACCCATCTCTACTCTACCATAAAAGTTACTTTATAAAATGTTCATTTGATTCACTGATAAAGCTGTTCTTGTTTTGAAAGATGCACGTTTTTTACATAAATATAAATATCTAGCCTCAATCGAAAAACTTTGCGATCATAAATGTTTTATTTGTTGTTTCTTCCTGTCTACTCCCGTAGGCCATGGCCTAGGCAGGTCCTTTGGAAAATCCGGCCTTGTATTTCTGTAATGCTCTTTTAATAACAGTTACATCCTTTAAAAAATATGCAGAAACATTTCCTCATCCAACTGAAAACCGTTTTGTCCGAAGATTCTCTTTTCGATTAATCTATAACAGGTTACACACATTTTTCCGGGTTTATGAAAAGGGCGTAAGCTCAGCGTTCCTTAACACGTTTAGTTCTCGAGCGCTCGCGTATCCCTCCTGGGTCCAAGGTCAATCGAAAGAAAGCAAGTCTGTGAGTCACTCTCAACATGACGTCATCGTTTACCTTCTTAGATTTCTATACCCCAAGTCAAAAAAAGAAAGCGGGAAGTCTGGTTTTTGTGTGACCCGATTAGAATGAGAAAGATCAGAGTGATATCAGACATTAGTGACCACAGTCTGTTGGAATGATACAGTTTGAAATTGGAAGTATAAAAATACACAGAAATACCTTTGAATATATATAAAAAAATATTAATTTTTGTTTTAAATGCCTTTTTTTCATTTCCATAGTTTTTCTTTTTTGATTAAATATTTCCTAATTACGAATTAAGGCTATCACATTTTTAAAAAAATTATGCAAATTACGAATAGTCATTTTGGGAAAAAGAAATGCACATTCTCTGTCTGATTATTTTTGAAAATTGTATATAATTATTAATTTTTTTAAAAAATATCATTAGCATAAAAGAATTTGGTCATTTGCACGAGTTTTTAATTGTAATATTATGAATATTGCATACTTATAATATTATTGTATGATAACAATATAATTTTCATCAGCTTTCTATATTTTTCGTCTCAATATTTAGCTTCAGTAGCGCACACAAAAAATTTTCAAGGGGGTGTCCAGGGTTGAAAGTCCCCCAACTCTTATCATACCTTAAGACAACACCAATTGATTCTTCTGATTTTGTCGATTTTGTTAACAAAAACAGTAAAAAATAAATTATTGAATTTATTATTAGCATTAATTAATAAAATAAATTGTTAATTACAAGCACTTAATTAAATTTTACGTTATATATATATGTAGGATTATCATCAATCGAAAAAAAACTCAAGGGTTTTGGGGGGTGTCCGGATCCCCAGGACACCCCCTTTGCGTGCGCCACTGTTTAGCTCAATATTTATTATTTATGTTAAAATTTTTAAGCTCTATAATATTCAAGTCCAATTTCATAAGTTATTAGAGAAGTTAGATTTGAAAAATTATAATGAAAGATTTCTTTTTGAAACTCGGTCAAAGTATTTCTTGATGTTATTGAATAGTTTCATTCCACATGACTGATTAATATAACAATAATTTTGTGTTTCTTAATATTTTTTACGTGTCTTTAATTGATTATATTTACGGGCAGTTATTATAAACTTAATTTATTTTTTAGTTATGAGCTTCTGTGGTTCGTATTCTTTGTTCTATGAGTTTTGTTTGCTATGATTTCTTTCTGTATCTATCGTATCCATGAAAATTCATTTCAACTGCAGAAATAGTTGTTTTCTTTGGCGTAGCCTAGTCCTCTGTGTATCAAAATCTGTATCAACTGTATCAAAATTCTTTGACGGGTCCTTTTTTTTAAAAAAAAAATAAGTAAAAATAATCACATGATTAAAAATTATTTGAAAGTGTCAAAAATCTTACATATGTTGGGCCCTTGAAGCTTGGTGGCCCGATATCATTGATACGATGGTAGCTACGCTCCGGTTTCCTTCGTACTTTAAAACGAAATTTTTTTTTATTTTCAATTCATTTAATCGAAATGTTCTTTCTCAAATGAATCAAGAATCAAGCATAGATCAAGAATCGAAAGCTTTTTTACTCTTCAGATTTTATCTGATTGACTCAATTCTTATTTGCTTCAGTTTTTTTTTTTTTTTTTTTAGAAAAACGTTCTGGCAATTTTTTGTTTAGATTTTGTGAGTTTATTTCTTTTTCTGTAAATATTGGTTGATTGCATCGAATATGCTCCAAAATTTTGGTTGAATTTGAAATACTTATATAATATGAAAATTCTTACTAATGAACCAAACAATAAAAAATATTTATAAGTTATATTAAAATTTGGACGGAAAATAGCGGTATGTTTCTTAATTAAAAGCTGTAATTTAAGTATATATGATATGCTTCAATGCAGTAAAAATTTGAAGAGTCAACATATTGAACAAACAAAAACCAAATTATTGCACAAGTCATTAATTTAGAATCCTGGAGTTTAAAGTTACGAGATGAAAAATAGCTTCATTGAATAACGCAGTGGGTTGCCATAGGTAGGGCCATCCAAACACACTTAGCTAACTGACATCTGTTACCTCACACCAGCTTTGAAATATTGTTGCATTTATCAATTCCATTTCGGGCCTCTTTCATCTGATTTTCTGTACTGACATCTGCTTCACCTGCCGGATTTCGATGCTTTCTTGCTACGATTGTTTCTCATTATCAGAAAGATTTACGTTCATAGGCGGATCCTAAAAAATATTCTTGGGGTGGAGTGGAACTGTGTTAGTACACCTCCCCAGGGGGGTTCATGCCTCTCTTGAAATTTATATTCGCGTAAAGGTTTGATTTGTTATTTATGCCATTCGCTATTTTCAAAGCGGTTTCTGATTTATATTTATAAAATCTTATTATTTTGAAATATTTGTGTGTATGTTTTAGTAAAGAGAAGGGCCTTCCAAATGAAAAGTGTAATCTTATTTGATGTGTGAGATTGTTTCAATAATTTTTAATAAGTAAAATTAAATATAATTATTTTTTTCTGGTAATAATGTTTTTAAAACAATTTTGTATGCATATTCTAATTTTACTGAAATTTAATATGGTAGGGAGAAAGAAAAAACACATTCATTTATACGATTTTTCAAAATCACGGTTCCGAACGTAGTCAAATACGTTAGTTGCTTAAAATTTCCTTGACTGAAGTCATTTCATGTATGTGTTACTGCAATTCTAAATGTTAACTCTTATGTGTTATTATTTTTAAAGTAGTAATAATAAAGACATCTTATAACTTTAATTGCTTCTCAACGTGATTATTCGATTTTCTCACAAATTTCGTTTAATCTGTACTTTGATGAACCTTAAAAAGAATAGACTGTGAATGGGTTTGTGGCCTTCCCTTTATTAACAAGGGGGTCCATCATTGGCGTAGCCAGTCTTGAGTGAGACTAGTATCAAAAATTCCTTGGGGGCCATTTTTGGGGCAATATTTTACGAAATTTTGCTTTCACGTGTTGGGCCCTCTGAAGCTTAGGGGCCTCACATCATTGATACGGTGGTTACTACGTTCTTAGGGTCCATGAAACAAAAAAAAGTTAAAAATTTCTTCCTAGAAAGGTTCGTGCTGAACTTAAATCCAAATATCAGCAATAATTTTTTTTATTCATAAATTTTATGTAAAATTATAAAAAGATTTTTCTGTTTCTATTGTGTTTACTTTTCCCATATTTACACAAATCTCATCAATGTGTCTTTTCTCATGATGTATTTTCCACATTTCACCTCGAGAAATATTTTAATTATGTTCGAATCTATAGATCTTAAGAATGACTTTCCTAAATTTAAGAATCATTAAGAGAAATCCTGACTATGAGTATTAGTTGATGTGTTTATAACAAAATGAAGAAATGTTCATTAAATATATCTACGGATAATTATTTTAGCTAACTAAACATACGTTAGTTGAAAATATATTTGACTAAATAGTAAAGGAGAAGAGAAGAGGATGTTTTATACAAATGAAATTGGACTTAGATTCGAAAAGAATTGTGCAGTGCGTCAAAATACCATGCTTGTAACTTACCTGGGAAATTTAAATGAGACATTGTTGCCGGGCTTTTTTCTATTTGAAAAACGATTCTTTTAATGTTAGCAGAGGAGAGGGAAGTTTAAGGGGTATCAAAGACGCTAGTGAAAAATCATTCTGGAGGGTCTTGCCGAAAGCCTCCTGCATCAAGTCGGATGTCATAAGGTTGAGAGTTACTGACACTTCAAATGGATGGATGGGAAAGTCTGAAGTGTTTCGATGCTCCGGGTGATAGATACTTTAAGGCATTGAACTGAGCAGGTTAAACATTTGTTATCTTCCTCTATAGCTTGTTATTGTGAGAGGGATTCTGAAGGATAAGCTGATAAGGTAAAATTTTAAGATTGTTCGAAGCCTTAATTCACCATTTCGTGAAAGAAACAATTTAGGAAAGTCTAGAAAAGGATGTCACTTATCGTTCGTAGAATACTTTTTTGAATTGCGAGAAAAATGAGGATGCGAGTACAAATTCCTCAATTTTTAAATTTTCATACCCTTTTGAAATACAAGCGTAATTTTTTACGTTTCCATCTAAAATAAAATAAATCACAGAGTATTCAGAGTATACCAACATTTAAAAGTATAATAGGTTGGTATTTTAATTTGTATTGTTAATTTTGAATTAAATTAATTTGTATTGTAAAAATTTAAAAATCTTTTCAGATTGTAAATTTACTCACTGATTTTTTAAAAAAACTTGTTTCACTCAATTATTTTACTTATTGAAATTTCAGTTAAAAATCCTGGCAATGGGATTTAGAGATGTATTACATGGAGTTTTACTTTCCATGTAACATAAAACAATGTATAAATTAGAAATAAATTCAAAAGATAAATCTGGAAATAAAACATTTTTGAATTTTGGAAATGCAGAATGGGTCTTAGAAAAGATATACGTAGATATTGTATTTCGATTTCTTGGATTTTAAAATTGCCAGGTAAATTTTAAAACGATGATGAGCAGAATGTGATTAAAAATTCTTCATTTATAACAAAAGTATTGTGATATACTTTTTGATTTGAAAGCTGAAATTAGATTTATAAGACTCAACTAAAATTAAGTGAAAGTATTCAACCTAACAACAACTGAATTAAAAAGAAGAAATTCCAGTTACAAATAATCTAAACACTTTTTTGATAACAAAAAGTAAAAGAGTCTTGACCTCCCCAATATAACAATATATTTTACCGTAATTACCTTTTATAGCTTTATATTCTTAATTAACTTATCCATCAATAAAAAAAAATCATTTAGTGACCTCAATCTGTCGACTTTTGTCTGGACATAAAGGCACCTTGCAAGCATACTTCGCTTACGTACTCCAAATCCAATGCATAATTAGAAGCAAAATTATGCATAATTGCATTTAAATGACCTGTTAGATAACATTTCAAGTCTAATTTCTCATTGTACTTAAAAAGACATCATCATACATAATATCGATGACCTAGGACGAATTCGAAACTTCTCCAGTGTTACCAGATCAAATAAGTATCAGATACATTTTACTCAATAGTCCTTAGCCGCTGTGTAGAATATGTGTCAAAATAAAAATAACTGGTATTTTTTAATCTTTGCTTTAAAAAAGGGCCTCGTTGAATTTTCAAAATTTGTTTTGTGAGCTTCCTCTATTTTTTTCTTTTTTTAATAATGAAATCTTGACCAGAAGCTAGATTCTGATTTTGATTGTGTAATTTGAATTTTCTTCGTAAATATTGCTAGTGTATAACACTTAGATTTTCTATGTGCAGTTTATATTAAAGGAATTGTATTTACTGGATCATTTTTTGTTCTTTTTCTGATCATGTTTTCCTAAATTTTGAAATTATTGCACGATTACTTTTCAAAGGATTTTTACTTGTTTCTTTCGCTACTTCTCAGAAGTTTTTAAGTACTCTATAATGAATTTCCTGATTCACACACACATAAACTTTTTAATTAACTGCAATTCTTTTTTTTCTTCTTTTTGTTAATTGTCTGCACTCGGTTATCATTTAAATAGTGCTTGTTTTGCAGTATTGCAAAAATTGATAACTAAATGCAGAACTGTTGTTTTTATTGTTTATCAATAATGTTATTTTTGGTAATT
The DNA here is from genome assembly GCA_019973975.1 of Trichonephila clavata. Lineage (NCBI taxonomy): Eukaryota > Metazoa > Arthropoda > Arachnida > Araneae > Nephilidae > Trichonephila > Trichonephila clavata. The sequence continues at coordinate 316,070 of BMAO01026945.1, forward strand.
CTAAATTATGTTAAACTATTTTTTTTCCAAGTCTTATGGGCCACTTTTCCTAATTTTTATGGTCATTAATATTCGACTCTTTGGTTTATTTCGATTAAGGCTCTCCTTAATCGAAATAAATATGTATTTATATCTTCTACTTCAAAATGAATAGTTTCCTTGCCACCCACCTCTCTTTGTCTTTATGTATAAATATATATTCTGAAAATCTAGTCTAAAAATATAAAATTGAAGGGATTTTTTATGATTAATTTTGCGTTTCTTTATATGTTTAAATAGTTTTAAGAAATACTGTCTTTTATTATTATTTCCAATCCTATAAAATGATGGCAGATACTGATATTATAGCAACTGGGATATATATTTGTTCTTTGAACCAGCCTGCGGGTCTAGGCTTCTTCTACAGTTATAATGAATTATTTTGAAGGGGAAAAAATGCAAACATATGTTTGTACGCAAACAGGGAGAGTTTTTTAAATCTAATTCTATTAGTTTTTTTTTATCGTAAATTTTCAAAAAATATTAATATTTTCAATTGTTTCCATTTTTATCAGCCGAAAATATTTCCAGCTCTTCTAATCGAAGACAAATACAGTTATTTTGTAAATCTTTGTAATCTCGTAAGTTTGCGACGTTGTTCGCTGTTTATCATATTTTTGCCATGCGTTTCACCAGACCTCTTCGTTACAGTCCTTTTTAAGAGCCTTCTTCGATCCGTGACCAAAGATGTCGATCCGATTGGTTCCACATACCTCCCAGTGACTTTTCACAGTTGGAGAATTTGAATCTGTTTGTATTGGCAGCCCACGCACTTATTAGGTATTGGGTCAGAAGCGGGGTGAACGTGATCACACCACTGCTAGGAGTGATCCCAAGCTGAGGTCAGTTCAACAACTGGTTCACGACGCTATTGTGACGCAACAGATCGGCCTCGACACTGCCGAACAACAAAACACTGTTTCTTTGGCTTCGACGTGATTGATGATGAGAGGGAGATTGAACATTGTAATGTACTTTAATTTTTTACATTTGAAGAGAAGTATTAGAGAATGAACCTCTATTCTAAAAATTACGTATTTTAAAAAGTATTTATTATATTGAATTTCCAACAAAGTTTCTCTGTTCTATTTAGTTAAAAAAGCGTGCATGTGTGAGAGTATAGATCAGTGCTCTTCTCAACCTTTTTGTTGCAGTACACGATAAACACAATTTCAAAATTTGGCGGCAACTAACAATAAAATAAATTTAAGAGAATTTTAATTATCTATACACTATGCAAAATAGTTTATGGTAGTAATTTTCAATGCTAAATAAAATATGTACTACAAAATGTTTATTGAGTAACTAATTACAAATTAATTATAAGAATACACACACACATTTAATGGGAAATTTGAGCTTGATGATTTTTGATATTTTCGCTTATATTTGATCGTAAAAAGGATAATGCTACTCTCATTCTGTTTCATCTGAAAGTCTCGATCTTTTTCTCCCCCCCCCATTTTTACATATTTGTCAATGCTGAAGATTCGAATTCACTCAAATAAAATGTAGAAAATTGTAGCAATATTTTTAAAGCCTTTTTTGTCTGCGGCTATTATGAGATTATCTCCTTTAATTTTAATTCAACATGAATTTATTACCCCTCCGAATGTTTTACAATTAAATCTCGATTATTACGGAGTGAAATTAATTGTTTCTCTCTTCATTCAAAGTTGATTCATATATACATGTGTACGTTATCACAAATGGATCGAACTCAATCAAATTTTTTTATATCCACCTTATCCACGAAGTGATAAGTTAAATGTACCTCGAATACTTTTAGTTTATTTTTATAGAATGGCCGAATGATTCGGCTCCGGATTTTATTTTTGTACTCATTTTTTATTTTTTTACTAATTACTTTAAAAAAAATTTGGTGGCTCACTAAAGTGCCGCGGCACAGTGATTGAGAATCACTGGTATATATATATAGATATTCACTATTCATATTTTTGCGGTAAATCATGCATTTTACAAACCTCTTTTAAATTCTCTTTTAGATCTTTATCAAGGATTTGTGACACAAGTTTTGCTTTTCTGTATTCATTCTGTTATAAAGCATATAAAAATACATGATTTTTCTTAAGAAAAATTTATTGGGACTGATTGATTGATTATTTATTCATTATTGACTAGCTGCATGGCCCAGCGTTGCACGGGCTTCTTCAAGTGTATAGATATTTACCTAAGTCAAGTAACGGTTACGACACTCCAGAACTTTCACAATACGCCAATGTGAGGAATTAAGCGTCAACAGTTTTAATGTGTAGAAGCTTTACAATATGACAGATTTTCTGTGGCATTAGGACGAAACAAAAACATTGCCGGTCACGAGTTCTCTCGGCTAACGCTTCCACAAAATTTACAGGGAAGAAAATCATACATGTAATACCGCAAAATTTAATAAACGTGTGTTTTGAAAATAAGCACTTTCCTAGTTTAAAAATTCTTAGAAAGTAATTTGTATTCCTGGGCACTGTTTTAAAATGCAGTCACGTTTATAAAGGAAGAAAAATAAAACGACGGGTGTAAAAACTGTATTTTGTGTGTCTGTGACCTGTGGTCAATGTCATTCGGTTCCTCGAATGAAAATAAAACTTAAGTTGATAGAAACAAGTAAACAATCAAAAATTTAATCCTGGAAAATTACAACTTGCAGGGATTGTGTTCTGTAATGACAGGAAAATACCTCAATGAATTACTTTCAATCTCAGCAGCAACAAGGAGAATTCCTTTTTAAAAAAACTTTTAAATCTTTAAAAAGAAAAATAAATTTGAATGGAAATACAACTAGTTTTGTTAAATTTATATTTAGTATATTTCGGACAATATTCATGGAAATAAAATTTGTTAGATGGCTTTCTTTATTAGAAGGATAATGTTGCTTTCTAATTACATTATTTTTTGCATGTGTGGTGCATTTGTTGAAAAATAGTTACTTTTCCGTTAGCTGAGAACTAGAATGTTTGTGACTCTGATTTACTTTTATTAAATTTAATAAAGTTCTTGACTGTGTGATTTGTTATAAAATATTACATAAATTAAGTATGTAAGTGTAAACTAAATTATTAAATTAATAAACTTTTGAGCTTCGTGGTTTTTGCATGATACCCAGCTGATGGAAAAGCACCGAAAAGTTGAGGATTATCGAACCGAAACTTTTTTTAAGTGATAATTATAACGAATTGCATATTAAATGATATATAATAAATATGTATGTAAAATTAACTTTTAAGAATAGATTTTTAAAAAAAATCAATTTATTGAGTATTTGTGGGCTCTTGTGTGAGAATAGGCTTTTGTAATTATGTACTTTCTTTTTCCCTGTCATTGCAGTCCCAAATAAGGAAACTTTTTTTCTAAATCATGAGATATATCCATATTATTGGTAAAAAATTTATACACCATTTGAAAAAAAAGTTTAGAACATTTTTTTATGTTATAAATAGTAAATTTTGCTGGTAATTTATTTATTTGGTAAATGGTTATTGAGTCCCATCAGGGACGTGTTAGGACTCCTTAAGGCCCTGGGCCTAGAGAAATCTTAAGGTTTTTTGAGTCCCTGGGCCCCTATAGAAAAGTAGGCCCTACTTCAGATCTTTAAAAATGGACGGTATATAGCATATATCAGGTGTACTTAACCTTTTTTCCCGCAGGGCCGCAAAGACATGATAGGTATTTCACGCGGACCACCAAGACAGGGCAGCTATTTCATGCGGATTATGGAAAAAAACACTAAAAGACTAAAGCAACATTGATCAAAATATTAAAACTCATTTTTGCTTTTTATTTATGACTTTTTTATTGAGTTATGGGATAATTTATATTCCTTTTTTTTTTACCAAGCCTCTTGCTTATTATATTCTACTGTGAAAAAAATTGATATATTTAATTGCTTGATAAAAATAATTTCCTGCTAAATTTTAGTACATTGTTCTCCAGTAATTGAATTTCTTAGTGGGTCATGCAGAGGCGGATTAAGGTAGTTGGAGGCCCCTGGCGGTAAAAAGTTTGAGGCCCATGGGCTTAAGAGTCGAAAAACTAAAATAGTGAAAAGAGTCGCTTACTTTAAATTCTCAAAATAAAATGTATTGCTGTAATAGAACTCATCGGCTAAAGGAAAAATCTGTACTATACATAAAAAAATTAAAAACCTTACTTAAGAGGTTACAGTTTTGCTATACAGTTTGATTTCTCTTTTTTTTTTGGCAATTTCATCAATTATTATTTTTACCATATCTATATTTTGTCCAAAACATTTTATTCTGCATATATTATGTGGCCATGTTATTCAATTTCTCTTTTTTCTCCCATAGAACTTCTTAAATTATTTTTAACATGTTTTAAAACTAAAAAAGATCATTCACCTGATGCATTTGATATCGGTATTGTTAAAAAGATTTTTTACATTAGGATTTTTTTACATATCGATAAATTTCTAGCTGGGTTTTCATTGTATATTTGTTTTCTTTTCATTTCTTGTTCCAAGGTGGCATGGTTGGTTTGTCGCTGGCCTTTGCACTCATCAAGTTTGGGGCCCCTACCAGTGCTGGGGGCCCCTGGCGGCCGCCAGGTCTGACACCCGCTTAATCCGCCACTGGGGTCATGACCGGGACATTCAGAAAAGACCAGCGGGCTGCAGGCTGAGTATCACTGGCATATATTGTCAAATATTCGTTCGAACGGTAATTTGAAACAAATAAATGTGCACGACTCAAAAATCTAGGCACCGATGACCACATTTCGAGTAAATTAGTTGAATGATTGTTTATGGAAAAAGTCTAGGTCTAGACATGGACAAGGCCATCACATAATGATACAGACTAACCAATTTTTACCAGTTGACATGCAGTTAGAAATTCCTTGTTTTTCGTAAAGTATGTATGGGAATAATATTTGATCACATTAAAATTTTTCAGATCACGATCTTATTAAGATAGAGTTGAGAACAAAACATAGCCCCCCACCGAGGATGAGGCCCTGGGCCCATGCCTTAAAACATCCCTGAATACCATATGCTACAAATAATTTTGCAAAAATCAATGGTGAATGAATGAAAATAGCTGTGGCAGGAAAAATTTATTTCTAAAAGTTCTTTTTCTCCATTTATAATTTCACAAGTCAATTCATTCATCTGATTGTCGTTCTCAAGAGCTAATGCGCGTTTCGTTGAGTGGCGAGATGTTTGCGTCATGAGGATTATAATACAGCCAAGTGAGCACTAAATTCCGAAAAACGGCAGCCATCAATCAAAACTCATGACGTCATCGTACGTATTTCGCTGCATTAAGCGTAGCGTCACAGCCGAACATACAACCAGCGGCGTTCATAGGAAAAGACGGACGATGCGAGAGTGGCTCATCGTCTCGCCGCTCAAAAATTAATTGCGTAATGTACGATGACTCTTTCGTTCTTCAATCAACTGATTTCACTTGTGGCAACTGAAGCAACTTGACGCGTTTGGTCGGTGATGTTTACGGGAAATGTCAATCAGGAATTACGGTATCTAGTTTTCATTTACTATGTCTGGTCTTTTTGACCGGAACTTGTTAAATGCAACTTTCATTGTGAACAAAAAATGTAGATATGTAATAGTTTTTTTTTCGTATTTGTTTTTTATTAATTCGCAGTAGTGTTAGCTTTGAATTCTTTTTCAATGGATAAGTAAAATATTTTTATCCGCTACTAAATTGCATTTCGTTTTTTTCTTTTCTTTCAAATTAGCTCTGTAATAATTAAATTAGACATTTCATTGAATCACTTGGTTTTGCTAACGACTGTTTTTCTATTTCAATTTTAGAAGTCTGAATAATTTTTTTGCATGCATATTTTTTTTCACATTTTCTGACATTTCGTTAAATTAGAAATGAGAATGAATTTTAGAGAAATTTTGCTTAGATCGTCTGATTAAATAAAGTTATTCTTCATTCATTTCTGTTCCAATTTTTTATTTTATAATTGGTTTGCAATCAAATGATAATTTTAGTTCTTGGAAATAATTCCTGTTCGCCACAAAATATATGTTCACATATGCTTTGTTGCTTCTGGTAATTATCATCCCCCCCCCGAATATCTTGTGTGTTTGAAAATTTTTATTTTTGCACATTTTTTAGGTACAAAAGTATTTCTATATATTTGAAAAGTGATTAATATTTCTTTTATTTTAGTAAATGTTTCAAACATTTTCAAGAATTTAAAATATGTATGAAGATAGCTGTAAATTTTAAAATCTTCATTTATTTGAAAAATAATGAAATCAATGTATGCAGTATTTATTTATTAATTCAATTTTCTTGATTAAAAATATTTTTGTAATTTTTTACTTTGTAATTATACATTGTTTTATAACACTTTAAATTTTTTTTTGTTCTGTAATTATACTTAAAATTATTTTTTTCCATATTTTTAGGAGCAATAAATACTCCTAAGCATTATGTCAAGGTCTAACAGGCCTCCTCCTAAAGGTGAGTATTAATCTAAATGTATTAGCGTCTAAATGGTTTTGTGTGATTTATGTTGATTTTTTTCATATTAAGCATAAAATGTTTTTTATATTTAACCATATAAAATGTTTTAAATCTCAAAGCAATTTTATTTATAGTTAAAATGCATGTAATATTGAATGTTTTTTATGGTTTCCAATTATTTTTATATTATCTTACCTTGTGTTTATTGTATTTGATATATATTAATAAACAAATGGCAAAACTGTATTCAGGAATGCACATTCATCATTTGTTTTTGGAATTATGGTGCATATTATAAATGTTGATTTAACTTTATCTTTGGATCTTAAATATCTTAAAGCAATTAGTCTAAAAAAGATGAACTATTGAGAAATTTTCTCAGGCATAAATAATTTTTTGTTATTTCTATATTAATTAATAATATAACTTTTGGCAATATTTTTCTGCTGATATAATGATTGCTCAGAAAATTAAATTAAAACTATTGAAATTCACCAAAATCTTTGCAGTTCTGAGTAATATGTAACATTTATTTTGTTGCAAGTCATTTAAAATAAACATTTTTAAAATTTAAAAAGAAAAGACAAATAATGAATTGTAAAGAAAGTATTTTTTTCTGTTCTCTCTAAATTTCTAGAAACAATATTTCTTTATTGTATGATTGTGCAAATGTATAAAAAGTGTCATTATCACTCTAAACAATAATAATCAGTCTTTTGAAATCTCTAATCTTGCGTCTAGAATCAGTTTCATGATGCAAAGACATTTATGTAATTGTATATTATTTACTGTGCCATGTATTCTTTGTTTATACATATATATTATAACTTGGGTATCATCACTTAAGCAAGTCTTATTATACCTTACTATTATTAGAAACATAGCACACATTGGTAATTTTAAGAAATGTTTGAAGTATTGTATATTTTTAAAAAATAATTTAAAATTTGTTCACTTGTTTTATTGTTAGTTTTTATGTAAATCATTACCAAAAGAAAATTTGTCTATTGCATTCATTATAAAAAATGTTTTATTTGTACATTTTCAATATTTTTTTTTCCTAATTGTCAATGTAACTATTTCTTAAATTTTACATTTGTTTATTGTATTTGAGATAATTAATGCATTTAGCTTATAATAGCTGATCACTAAAAGCAAAGAAAAACAAATGAGTATGGTATTTCGATTACTCTAGCATGTATATTTGGATATAAGGAATTTGATTTTGTTATATATGTTTAAAAAATTGCAAGATTAACCAAATTTTAAAAATGTTTCTCAGATATGTATTGGTTTGCTCATGGGGGTACAGAAACTGAAAATCCTTCATCACAAAGGAATACTTCTCAAGGTGAAGATGATGACACTTCAGGTTCTCCCTCATGGAATATATCATCAGACCGTAAAGGGTCACCTGATGAACCCAGAGGCTTATTAGGTATTATGAGATAAGACAACAAATTAAAAATTTATTTACTATTTTGCATTTCAAAATTCCAAAGAGATAGGATATAGCTTCAATGTAAAAAGATGCAAATGAATAAGAAATACATTTGAAAAATGATAAACTTATCTGATGACTGTTGTCAAATATCTTTTTTGGTGACTAATAAAACATATCTTTATTTAAGTTTAAAGAGAAATATGAAAATAATTGAACATTAGAAGCTAAATTTATAATTTTCTAAAAGTTTTATATAATAAAGAAAGGTAAGATTTGGGGAAAAAATGAAATAAAGGCTTTCACTATGCATTTTTAGGGTTTTGATGGCTTAAATTGTGATCGAAATTAGTGAATATAACTATTAAATGATATGAGAAAATTGTTTTTTAATAAAAATATTTCCTATTCAAACATAATTAAACAGTTCCTTACTTAAATTATATTAATTTTGAAGATGGAAATTAAATATTCTAATCCCTTTATTAGATTTTAATGAATTTTTCCATCTAATACTAAGACACATCAGATAAAGTAAAACAAAAATAAGACATAAAAATAACCCCTTAATATCAACACATGCTAACAAACCTGAAAATGGGTAAAAAAGGTACTGAAAATTTCATAAAGTTTATTGCGTCTCTTGCAAATGTAATCATGTTCTATGCACAAGCAATAGTAATATATCACATGATTTTTAAATCAAAAGTATAAGTGTTGGTAATCACTAGTGAATCCAGTAGAAATAGTATTTAAAATTTGCTATTGGAGTTATTTAAGTCAAGTATTCTGGAACCTTTGCCAGAATTAGTATGGCTGAGATGAGGTGGAAGGCATCCATCTGTCGAAAGGTTTCTAGCTGCTGGAATTTTTTTCTGTTCATAAAATGGAAAAGTTAAAAAAACATTCTAGAACTGGAGGTCCTCTTTGATAAGCAGTATGTAAAAATGAAGGCTAAGGTAATGGCAGTGGCTATACGTGGACGTTGGCCATCCAGCGGCATAACGGAGAATATTGGGCCCCCCTCCCCTGCAAAGTCAGGTTTTGGGCCCCCTGCAATGGAGTAATAGATGGGTAATAGATGATAACATGAGATAGACAAATGAAATAACTAATCTGTATTTTAAAGTGGAGGATAAACAAGGTCATTGATAGAATTATGATCTCCTTCATTATTTAAGAGGCAGTAATGAATGTTTATCATTGTTTTTCATGATCTTTGACAGTAACTGAAAAATCCATACATTTGTAGTATGGAACAATTATTAACATAATTCAAAAGGCATACACATGAACTTGAGAACATCATTGAAATGGTCATGCAGACTTCACATTATATATAAAATATGAGAGGATTTCTTTTAGCATAATTAAGATGATTAATGAAATTTTGTTGCATTTAATGGATGCTGTTTTAAGTTACCAATATTATTCTAAAATATTCATTAGCTATGTTTGAGTACAATATATATATGTCATTCATTCTCTGATATAAAATTAGAAAAACTGTGTGTGCTTTTAGATAAGTTGAAAGTGAAAAGTATATAAAATATAAAGATAGAATTTTTTTATATATATATGCTTTTATTCATTATAAATAATTTCATATATCTTATTTAACTTCAAATATAAAATAATTAAGATATTTAATTTTCATTATATCTGATGTAACTTTTTTTAGGTACAATTGAAGGATTTACAAAGCAGGTCATTATTAGTTTTTTGTCACATGGAACACATAACCCAATCATGTTAAAACATCATAATTAAGCTTTAGTTTTTAGTATCTTATTTTATTGAAGCGGTTAACATCAGTTTTTTTTAACTCCCAATTATGTCAACTTTTGTGCCAACTGAATGCAATTTGTGCGAAATTTTGCTTTCCTCTCATTTGAAAGAAAAAAAAGCAGTTGGTTACCAGTTGCTATGTGAAGCATATTGGGATCATGTTCCATTGATTTTAATGTATAAAATTTTGACACAGAGGATAAGGAATGTGAAGAAAGGCCAGAAATGTTTGAAGATGCAGAATTGGAGGCATTATTGAATTAAGATTTGTGTGTCAGAAATAAAAATTTGCAGAATCTTTTGGAGGGACTGCACAAACATTTTTATTTTACCTTGCAGCTATAAGAAATGTTCTAAAAGCAATGAAAATGGATGTCATATGAATTAAACCCAAAAGGCAGGAAAATGAGGTTTTTCATTTGTGAACGGCTGCTCCAAAGGCAAAAATAGAAGATTTTTTGTATAAAGCTGGGTTTTTTTTTGGATGATGAAAAGTAGTATCATTACCTCATTCAAAAATGTAAAGAAGTCATGAGATAAACTAAGCCATGTATCAACATCAACTGCAAATCCAAAATGAGCTATGGATCAAAGTTACTGCTTGTCTTTGATGGAATCCACCTGAATGTAAGAAATGTCCAGCTAAAATTAAATGAAACCATCTTTACTGACTATATATGATGCATTTGAGCTGAGTATTAAAGGAGAAATTGTCAGAATATGAACATAAGTATGAAATAAGTGATTTTGTAACGAATTAATGCATGGTCACATGCTATAGTGCCAATAAAGAACTACTTGGGAACACTTATAAATGGTTCCTACTTCATCATATTCTCCAGATATTGCTTCTTCAGACTATTATTTTTTTTGATTAATGACTCATGACCTATCTGAGAAACACTTTCATTCTTAGGAATGCACAAAAAAGGGATAACATCACTTCTTGGATAACCTCCAAAAGACCAGTCATTCTTTTATTATGGAATATTTATGCTACCATTTGTGTGCCTTTTTCATGGAATTGATACTTTAAGTAATCAATTTGTTACCATTTTTGCATGATAAAACTCCAATTTTTACAAAAATCTTTTAAAACTTACTTGTACATCTGATTGATGTATTACAAATGTTAAATCCCCCCCCCCCCAAAGATTTTGTAATTTATTCCAAACATTTTGTTCACTTACATTACTAATTTTTTTAGCAAAGGTTTAAAAATTATTTCAAGTAATTACACTTGTCTCTTTTATAATTTATTTATGTAATATAAATTTTAATCATAAATAATTAACTGCTTATATTTTAATTTTTTTGCTGGTATTCATTAGTTTTTTTTTAATGATTAGTCATCAATAATAAGTTCTAATGTCCTAGTTTAGTTCACTCCTTTGGCAATGGGGGAAAAAATGGTACCAAATAGCACCACAATAGCTCATTTTTCTGTATTAAACTATTATCCAGTATGACTACAATAATTGATCAATTTGGTAATAAATAAAGGTGTACATTAAAAAATAATCCAATTATGTGTTGACTCAGTTTTAACCTTTGCATTCATAAAATCTACATGAATGATTTAAATGCAGAATCAGTTAATAATGTTTAATGTGTAAAAAATTTTCACCTAAGGAAAATAATTAAATTCATAATTTCCTTTAGTTACTGATGGTAGCACTTCTTCAGGCCCATCATCTCTTGAAAGGGATGATAGGTTACGAACATTTGATAAACGACTTGCTGTGGAAGAAAGACGAAAACAGCTTTGGGAAGCTGAACAAGTAAGTTATAAAGCCACTTACAAATATCAAATGTTGATGTTATTTAAACTTTGATTTTTTATGTTATGTACTATTCATAAATGTCCGATTTGTGTTTCATTTTTTATTAGGGCTTTTTAAAAAAAAAAAATAAGAATCTAAATTTTAAAAAATTTTAGGAGAGAAATGATGCTGTTCTTCGAAAACATATGGAAAGAGAAGCTGCCCTAGAAGCACGGCGTAATGCCCAGAGAAGTAACATATCATTCGCATTTGGTAGCTCAATACCTAGAAATGTAGAAGTATTGCATGCAAATGATGGAAGAGATTCAGATATTATGAGTCGATCTTTTACTGCAAGTGGTTTAACCCAGAGAGGTGTGTTTATTGAACATTTTTATTATCTTTAAAATATAGGACTTTGATGAAAACTGAATAAGAGTGAAAGACATATTTAAGATATTTGTTAATACTTATTAAATTTTAAAAAGCATTGGAAAATATAACGAAGTTTATTTTTTTATACTGCTTAGTGTTACTGGTTTGCTTTCTATAATTTAAGTAACAATTAAGACTTAAAAGAAAAGATATTATTTTAATTCTTTTACTAAAAAATTGCATATAATGACATTCACAAGGTGTAGTACTCTGATATACAGAATATCTTCCAGAAGAAAACCACTTCACGTTCCATGACAGACGATCTGTTTCTCCTCTTAACTGTAATGGGTACTTGGTCGGGGGCGAAAGTCATCAATCAGATTCATCACAATCACGCATTACTTATTCTGAAAGAAAGGTTTTGCCCCCACCTAACTGGTTAACTGGCTCTGGTGCTCTTGTTGGTGAGTAGGGAACTGGTATACTATGGTAACTGCAGCATGTCCCTGTTGTCAAGTCTCAGTCTGCATTGTCCACATTGCTCCTATTTATATGTCTTGTCAGGATTTGTGTGCATGCATCTGGTATTTGTGATGTATCTTTTAACTTTTACTAACATTTTTCTTTTTTCTGACTAAAACACATTTGTATCTGTTTTTTTATGGAAACTATTCAAACTTATGCCTTCCCCCCAATGCTTTTGATACTTTGAACAGTCTAATACATCCCCCTCCAAAAAAGGTTTCTGGTTGTAAGAGGTAGCAATAACATTTATAATAAACAGGGCTGGAAAATAATTTGCATTAATTTGTTCACCTAATACAATTATAATAAAATCTGAAGATAACTTTATATGTTTTAAGTTCCTCACTAATGCCTATCTATTTATGCATTTACGAAAAGAACATGATAACTAAGCATTATGCATGAGATGCATCAAAAAATTTCTGCAATTTGCTTCTGATTTACCTTTGGCAGTAATATTAATTGATATTAACTTCACTAATGAGGTGTTTAAAAAATATTTTCTATATGGAGCAAAGAATGCTTTTTATATGTATGAGAAAAAGTTTTCTAATTGTATATGTAAATCTAAATAAACATTAAAAACATGCTGCTATTTGTTATACTTAATATTTGTCATTTTTTAAAAAATTTGGTTATAATTTTATTTTTAATATTTTTATTCATTTTGAAAAAAATTAAGCATAAAAGTAAACTAATTTGTTTTAAATTGTGTAAAAAGGAGAATATAATCCAGGAATCTTGATTAATAAAACTTGTCAATTGATTTTTTTTTCAAATGTATATTTTTGTAAAATAGTCATCCTTTTAAAAAAATCCTGTAAAAATTTGATGTTGATGTTTTTTGAATTGTAAATATTTATGTTTGATTTTAATATTGTGAATTTGAAGGACTTTATTTTAAAAATTTTCTGAGCAATTATCCATATTTGTTTTGCTTTTCCTTCTTGAAAAAGATATTTATTTCAGGGATCAATTCTGCATACATTGAATTTAACATACAAAACATGTCTTACAATTTAATGATGTTTTTTCTCTCAGAAAATTATTATTTTTAAAAAAAATGTGAAAGAAAATAAGATATATTCAATAATTAATGAACTTACTTAATTTTTTTGACTATCTAATAATATTGAAACAACATTTTAATAATTTTATTTGTCATGTAATTAGATTATCTGTAAGCAAATTAATTACTAATTTGAAAGGCAAACGCTTGCATATTAATGAGGCCGGTTATAAGGGTTCAGAGATTGTGGCTTAGCAGACTTTTTAATATTGGGCTCTTTTCATACTTTATAAAATAGGTGATGATGTTATGTCGAAAAGTATGAATGCTTCTCTAACATCTGCTCCTCGAGGTCGTCGGAAAAATGATCTAATGCCGACGGTTCCTTACGAGCGAACTCCACCTACAAGAGCATCTACATCTTCTTCAACCAGAAAAAGATCTGTTAGCATGACTCGATTGGATCAGTTGGCTTTGCCACGTCGACATTATGTTGAAGCAAATAAAGCCAACAGCAGTGCTAGCAGTGGTGCATCAAGTAAGAGCTTAATGCATATTGCAAAATATATTTTTTCACTGTTGCATATTTATTAGTTTTTAAGGTAATTGCTTCATGTATCATTCAAGAACCAATTTTTTATTTTCCCATTAATAGAAAAATTATAGTTTCAATTTTTTTTATACATTATCTGCCAATTATAAGATTAGTGTCTTAAGATTAATTAATTATTAATGTTATTGCCTAGCATGCCAACTAGGACTTACTGTGTAGTTTCTTTATTTGCAATATTTGTGTAGCTATTATAGAATTTGGGATAAAGTGATGAATACTTAACTAAATTAAGATACAAATGATCACTGAATCAACTATCGGTTTTGAGTTACGTTTATAAATGGAAAAAAACATATATGTATAAAATAATTTTATTTCTAAATATTTTCACTTGTGAGAAGACTAATATTTTATTTAAGTAAAACTTATATTTAGATTCATTAAAGTTTAAAAAAAGTTATCTCATTTTTCGGTTTTGAAAAATATTTATTTGAAATTAATTATTTTTTTGTTTTAAAGGAGAATTTCTTTGTAACATTTTTCTGTTTTAGAAGACTTTATATACTTTTTTTCTTCCAAATCAGAGTTTATTTTGTACATTCTTTGTTAAATATATATATATATATATATATTTGTATTTCACCCTTTAGAAATTTATGCAAACTGCAGTTAAGTTGAAGTGTCAAATTTTTCCTTTATTAGGACATTTTTATTACAGGTATGGTAAAAGACAATATCCGTTCTCCAACTCGGCCACTATCATCTGCATCGGAGCATTCAGGTGGCTCGGGTCGTGTTCCTGGCACTGTGAATCGTCGTTTGCGATCTGCTCCTAGAAAACCTAGACCTGTTTCTATTGCTGGCACACTGCCTGATCATAAACAAATTACTAATGTTAAACCTCTTGAGGTGAAAGCGTCTCCAGTTAAACGTAGTTATACTCCTAGTAAGAGAACTTCTGAACTTAGTGAACCTCGTAAGAGTAAGTAAATGTATTATATAATAAGCTATGTATATAAAAATATATTACTTGATTGAATTAAATTTGTTCTTTTCAAGTTAAGAACTGCTCTCTTTATATTCATGAAAAGAATTTAAGTCTTGGAAAATTTGCGAATTTCTTTGTTGAATTTGACTATGGGGTGTAGGTGATGCCATGTTTTTAATTGGAAATATTTTTCTGTGTCATCTTGTATTTGGAGCCATATTTATTTTGGGGGGAAATGAGAATAGTAAAATGTTATAATATACATAAATTATGCTTTTTTTGAGTAAATCCTTAATATTAGGAAATTTGTATGTTTATCTTAAAGTGTTGTATTTAAGTCAAGGGACTATGGTGTTATTTTTTATATTCATAAACTTGTATTCAATAGTTGATCCTTATTGATATGCATATTTTGTCTTAGATGTTCAGACTGTTCCTAAGAGTTCTACACCAAAATCAGCAGAAAAGGCAAAAACGGCTCAACGTCAATCTGCAACTCCAAAGTCTAGTACACCCAAAACAGGTGCACCTAAACCAATGGTTCCTAAACCTACTAAACAAGTGGAAAGTAAATCTTCTTCTCCTAAGCCAACATCTAAAAAAACAGATACTCCAAAAACAAAAGATAAAAACTCTCAACCTATCAAAAAGAAAACTGACATGGCTGTTGCCGCTCCATCAGTTGCAGAAGTTAAGGAGAAGTCTGATGTTGAAAAAGTAAATGATTCTTATTCAGAATTTTTTTAAGCTTATTAAAATTAATTTTTAAAATAATGCAAGGTATATCATGATATTCAAAATAATTGAATTAGCAAATCAAATTTTGCCTTTATTTATAATTAAAGCTATTTTTCTAAATTAATCGAGTAGTTTTTTTATAATAAATTGTGTGTTGCAATTTAGATAGTATGAATTTTTAAGTAATTAAAACTTTTTCTTTTAGCAAAATGAAAGTATTGCATCACAAGACAGTGATGTTGCAGCTGAAAATGAAAAGAATAATGCTAAACGAATAATTTCTGAAGAAGAAGCCAAAGCTGCACTTGCAGAGAAACGTCGTTTAGCTCGTGAGCAAGCTGAACGAGAAGCTGAATTAGAAAGACAAAGACAAGAAGAACTGAGGTATTTGTTACTTAATTTCAAAATACATTCACATTTAATACTAAATTGGCAGTGTTGATGTTTTTATTAACTATTGAAGTAATAACATTGCTTGTGATATATATTACCATCTGATTAATTCTCTATTTTAAAAATGTTTTTAAAATCAAGTTTTTAGATACTTAAAATATTTAAATATAATTTTTTTTAAGGAAGTTCTTGAACATTTTTAAAATTTATTAATAGGCGTCAAGAAGAAGAGCGTTTACGTCAAGAAGAAGAAGAACATAGAAGAATGGAGGAAGAACAGCTACGACTGCTTGAAGAACACAGACTTCTAGAGGAAGAAAAATTGAGAAAAGCAATTGAAGAACAAGAACAAAAAGAGAAAGAGGAAAAAGCTAAACGTGATGAAGAGCTGCAAATGGTATTTTGAAATTAAAAGTTGTGTGGTATATATACATACACATATTAAAATTACTTACAAAAACATAGCATAAATCTTCATTTCCACTGTTTATTCTCTCCTATAAAATTTGAAAAATTGCTCTAAGCAAATTATAATTCATATTGTTACATTATTTTTGCATAAAAAATATATTAAAAATTATAGATGTTCTAGTTGTGAGAATATTGTTAAAATGTATTGGAGAGCAAATGAACCTACGGCTTAAGTGCTAATATTCAGCATTTGTAAAATAAAAAATTTTATGTATTAAAGTTAAATAACTGTTTTTATTATTATCACATAATTTTTTTTTTTACCTTTAAAAACTGCTTAAAATTTTTATAAATGTTTCTAAAAATATTTCTGATAAATATTTTCTATTTAAATCAGAATTTTTAAATTCATTTTTAGCAAAAAAATTGCCAACAAATGATTTGTGGTTATATGTAGAGCAATAATAATTAGCTGGATTCAGCATGTTTTCCTATTCTTTTACTGATAAAAAAAAATATTTATTAAATTGAAAATTGTGAATGCTGCTAAAAAGTTGTGAAGTTGATGAATCTGTATTCATTTAAAATTATTGTGTAACATTTAGAGGTAATTGTTTGAAATGCAAGGTTTTTTCCAATGCAAGGTTTATAATTTTAAAATAACTTAATATGCAATGTAAATTGTGCTTATATTTAGATACATATAATATTGCTTTATGTATTAACTTATTTGTTTACCTTTCAGAAAGCTGAGCTGGAAAGAAAGGCTAAAGAAGAAGCCGAAAAACAACGTCTTGAACTAGAAGAAAAACTTCGTAAAGAGGAAGAAGAAAGAGCTGAAAGGAAAAAGGTGATTATTATGATGCACTATCGCTGTGGGCTATTTTTTTTCTTTGTTATTTCCGAAACTATTCAAAGATAGAAAAAATAGAATTAAAGCACTTCTAACCAAATAATGTATGAATTTTTTTTCTTTCAGTTGTTAATCAGTATGATTTGTGTACTTTATATGAATTATTTATTACATTTTTTAAAACTTCTTAATTCATTCAATACCATTGCTCATTCTTTTTCTTTTTGAAAGAAATTGCAATATTTTATTGGAAAAACAGGCAGCATATTGAAAATTACAGTAAATTTTTTAACTCATTGTACACTTGTTGTTTCACTAGTAACATTTTGTAATTATTTAAATCTTTTTATTCATAATGTTAGATAACATATAAGAGCAATGCAGTTCATTTAAAGTTGAAACTGTTTTTTGTTTGAAAACAAATGTTTTCAATAAATATAACTTTTCCTTCTTTCAGAGATTGGAAAAAATAATGAGTCGAACTCGTGGTAAATCAAGTGGAACATCACCTTCTGGCAGTGTAAGTGGCAGTGAGCAACTTGATTCTAGTGAACATGCTCAAGAAGGTTTCTCTAGTGGAGCAAATTCTTTGGATAGCAATGAAGCTGCTGAACTTCCAAGTGAACCAGTTTCAATTGAAGATCATGCAATAAAAGCTGAAGTATCAAGTGTAGGTGATTCAATGGAAGCGCATCCAACTTATGAAATATGTAGTGAAAATGAATCCTTGAATAGCAATGATTTAATAATGCCCACCAGTGAAACTGCATCTCAAGACAACAGTTTGGTCATCATTCCAGATAAAACTGATTTACCTGTAGAATCAGATCAGGTTCATTCAGAAGTTTCTCCTGAAATTAAAGGTGCAGGAGAAGATTTGGTTTCAACAACAGAATTTCATGTTAGTGAAAGTGCAGTCTCTGAATTAGAAACTGAGAATCAATTTTCTGCAGTTTCTGAAAATGAAGAAAGCAAACTACCACAGGCTGGTGAAGTAGAAGAGAAGATTGAAGTATCCCAACAAGCAAAAGAAGTTGAATCTGTTCTTACTACTGAAACTCAAGAACATGCTGTTGAAGAGGCTCAAATGAATAAATCAATACAAGAAGACTTGATTCCCAGTGAACAACAGTTTTTTCAGAATCAAGATTTGGTGACAAAAGTTGATGAAACAGTTGTGTCTGATGTTGTTGAGGAGAAAATTCAAATGCATTATGAATCTCAATTGGATACAAAAATTGAAAGTCAAGAAGACGAGAAAGATTCTGAAGAAGTTGTGAAACATCCAAATGAAAACAGCTCTGATGTAATATCCAATGTGAGTGATGTGTTGGATTCTCAGAATGAAGAATTTATGCTACCAGAACCTTCTAGTATGCCATCAAACCTTTCTTTTGGAATGGATGGAGTAGATGGGAAAGAATCTGATGTATTGGAACTAAATCGGGATTCCAGTGTATCTTCAGATATCAAGCTTCCAGATCCTATATATGAAACTTCAGATGAAGGCTCCATTTCATCTGATAAGCATCATCAGTTTGATCATCATGAAGATTTTAATTACATTGCTAATCAAGACAACACAGCACTTGAAGAAGTATTTGCAGAGCAAGCAGTTATGTCAAATATAGACTCTGCTGATCAGCATTCACCAACATTTTTGCCTGATGCTTATGCAGAACATCAGAATCTATTTTCAAATGATAGCTCTGATTATGTTGTTCAAAGCTCAATATCTAGTGATAATCCATTTAAAAGTAATGTTGAGGAAGCTGGTAATTATTGTATGAGTGAAAGTATGTATCAAGACAAAGCACTTGATTTACTAGAACAACCTCGGGAAATAGAGGAGGAAAATGTTATTCCATCCAGGTCTTCAACCTCTAGTGTAATTGAAGCTGATGTGCATTTACATGAATCAGAGCTTGCTAAGCAAAATTATGTATTTTATCAAGACACTCAAGAAAATAAGGAAAATCTAATAAGTGAAGTCATTACTTCCAGTTCTTCAACAGAAATGACCAGCCAGTTTGTTCAAGATGATATGACTACTAGTGTTTATGATATTTATTCTAATAAAGAAAATTTACTTTCTGCATCATCAACACAACAAGAATTAGATGTTGAGGGTACCATAAATGTAGAACCAACAAAGGATAATCCTTTTGAGAAAAATCCATTTTCTGATTGTTCTGAATTGCACACATTTCAGCCTCAAGGAGATTTTTTTAACACTAATCAACAACAATTATGTGCAGCTTCTGAACAAATAGGTAATTTTGAAAATCAGATTGTTCATGATAATGAATTTTCTTCTCAAAATGAACAAGTTAATGATGTTACCTTTATAAAATCAGATGACAATGGAGCCTTTGTAGGAATTATTTCTTCTCTTGATCATGATCATTCTACGAATGATTTTCCTAAACCTAATTTACATGAACAGTTAAAAAATAACTTTGAATGTGCTTCCATAACGGACAGTGAAGAAAATAGTTCCTTAGACAGTAATTTATCACAGGTCATGACTGTTGAAAATAGTGAGAAAGATACCGTTGGAGGCCTTAATCATACAGATAAATCAACAATAGAATCAAATTCAAGCAAATCAGCTTTTAGTAATGGAGAACAGCAAAATCCATTTGAAACAGACCCTTTTAATAATTATGATAATTCCAAGTCTAATGTGAATTACTACACAGCTGAAATAAGTAATGGTCACAGGTTAGTAATTTTGTGCTATTTCCTTTAATATGTTATTTTGTATATTCTACATATTTTATATTTTACTTAATTTTGTTAGATATTTTAAGTGTATTTTGGCATTAATAATTCAAAACTCTTGAAATCAAAACCCTTTCCAAGGCTTTTCTTTTGTATTTCAAAAGTAAAATTGTCATAAAATATGAAAATCAATTTGTTGATGCCTTGAAATTTTTTGTAATAATATTTTAGTTATAGAATAAAACCATATGTGTCTATTCTTATGAACCTTATTTATAAGATCAGGATAGTATTGAGGGATTTTGATAAATAATTTGTTTTAAATGTAAATGTTTTCTTAATTGGAAATTTTTTTTATTTCATATTAATGTTATTATTTTTTTTTATATTTTGCAATGTGAAAAGCATTTTTTTTAAAAATGTGACAGCACTCACACATGTTAATATATTTACAATTTTAAAGAAAGTATATTTTAGCATAGTTTATAAATTTGTTTAGTAAATATTTAACTAGATTGTACATAATTTCACAATGAACTTAATAAAAGTGGAATTGTATATTAGAAACTGTGTGTATGTAAGGTATTTTGCGATGTTCGATTATGCAAGAAATAGTGAAATGGGTATTAATTAGAATATAAGAAATGATAGGATGTAAATTCCATTTTATTTTAAAAAATATCTTTTTGTAATTTGGCTATTACATCAGAATTGATCATGGTTATTTAAAATATTTTTAAGGTACCAAAGAGAAAATAAAGTTTATGAATTTTTTTTTCCTCTTTTAGTTTTATACAAATTTGTTACAAAAGTTAAATTCAAATTTTTAATATTAAATCTTGAGTTTTATATATGTTAATGTGTGTTGATTTTAAATATTATCCATCACATTAACTTCGAAAAACTGAAACTCGAATGCATGAAAAATATTATTTGAAACAGAAAAAATTTAATAATACTATTATAATTTTATTTTTATAAAATACAATGCTACATATCCCAAGCTCTTAAATCTACTATTTTGTACTATCAATGATTTTACTGGTCTACATTTTGATTGTTAATTGATGTGTTATTCCATATTTATATATGTATCAAGTGTGAAAACAAGGCAATACTCACTAGAACAGGATTCACAAACATTGTTATTAAGTGATTTAGTAGCATGCTATGTTGATTCAGGTGATTTATTAATAACTTTCTATGGTTCAAATATTTTTTTGAAAGAATTTTAATTGTTGGCTATAGTATTTTTTTTTAAGAATTATAGTGATGTTTTTTTTTATTGATAAAATATATTTTCTGAATATTTAAAATGATGGTAAGCTCCTGAAAAGAATTCTTTAAAAGAGGATCTAAAAACAAAAACTTAAAAAATGACAGAAACTGAAGTAAACAATTACTCAATAAATATGCCAATAATCATAATTGAAACTTATAAAAATTTGATTTTTGTGATGCATCAAATTAAAAAAGTAATCTTCATCTTTTAGGAATTCAAATGATAAATTTTTATAACTTAAGTAAAATATAGTACTAACATTGTGGCATATAACAAGAGAATTTAAAAAAAATTCTGCTGATGTATTTAATTCTTAACTTAGATATAACAATTTTTTAATCATTCATTACAGATTAGAATTCTATTTTTTGCAATTTATTGTAAAAGCTATAATTTTGGCTTCTTTATTGTAAATATTTTGTTGAATATATATAATTTAATCAATTTAAACATAAAGATGACATGGAGTGTGATAATGTTTTATATTATCTTGGATCAATTTAGTGAAGGTCGGAAAAGAAAATACATGAGTCAGTTTGCCTGAAAATAGTTTTAAGGTTAAAGGGTTTTTTTTATATAGGAAGATATATGACTTTGAATTTTATTCAAAGTGGATCAATAAAAAGTCATTAAAGTTTTCCAGAATACAAAACATATTAAACTTTTGAAACACTTTTTGCAAGTTTAAAATTGAATTTTAAAAAAAATATGGGAAATTTTCTGAATCTTTCTAAAATGAGTCCTTATAAATTTAATTTGAATTTTTGAAATTAGACTATACATTCTTCTGTTGGAAATAATGGACTTCTTTCTTATTATAATTTTCTTTTGAGATCTATATTTTGATAAATACATAACATCAGTTTTTGAATTTTTGCCTGAAAGTGTTGAAACTTGATTATAGTGCATGATTTACTGAAATATTAGTACATAATTTGTAAATTTGTTCATTTTGTTTGTTTAGTAACTAAATTATCTGCATAAATGATTGGTGCAAATGAAAAAAATCTGAAGTTTCTTTTCTGAATTACAATTTTCTACATAAATGAAGTTAGGTCAGTTTGAAAAATTGATTAGATGACAAATTGAAGCCAATGTATTCTATTGCATCTATTCTATCATCAGTCTTAAAAATTCTTGTTTGGTTTTTAACTTTTTTTAATTTAATTAGTTAAATTTTTATTATTCACTACAAGTTTAAATACTAATTTTTTATAAAATGTCTTTAATCGGATTACAGTTTTTTCATTGAAATAAAAATATAAATATAAGAAAAGTATCTCAGCCAAAGCATTACAATTAGCAAAATGTTTAGAATGAATGCTATGAGTTAGTGCTACGTAAGTGTGATCCATGAGCATTTATCAAATCTTTTCATAATTAATAATACTTTTTTTTATTTTATAGTGTAGAGTCTTCCAAGCAAGTATCTGATCAACTGAGTGAACTCCATAATTATGGACAGTTGGATGGCAATGACATTTTATCTGTTGATCACTCCAAGAACAACATTTTTGAAAATGTGGATGCCATTGATTATGATAAGGTATCCCCAGATCCCTTTCTCGCAAAGGGAAATGCTAAACAGATTTCTGGGAATCCCTTCCTGCTACAGGACGATCAAAAACAAGTCCTAATGACACCAGGTAGAGAAAATTAACACCAGAATATTTAATGAAGTATTTTACATACAAGATAGTTTAATTTAAAATGAAATTTGAATGGTTAAGTTCTGTCATGTCATATTCAGATATTTTAATTTCAAACCTAATTAACCCTTTCATGTTGACTGTCACTCATATGTACCACCAAGAATTAATCTTGTTACCCAGCTTGCATGAGGCAGAGTGCTTTCTTGTTCACCTCTAGCTGTCATACATATATGCAGTGTCTTGGAATGTTTTAAAAAAATATAACTTTTGGCAAGAGATGACATTTGTATGTCCATAGGATTTGAGATGCATGTAGATTTGGCGTTCTATTCAAAATAAGAGAAACTTAATTACTTGAATTGGTTTCTGTTTCTGGAATTTTCTGTTTAAACAATGTCAAAAATATTTAACTAAACTTGAAATAGCAGAAATGATGTAAAATATTTCAGAGATTGATTCTGAAACAAACTGTTGAGTAGTGATTGTGACCCTATGATATATTCTGATTTTTCTGTTCTTAAAGAATCTTGTGAATCTAATGATGGTGAGGACATTTCTGACATCTGTGTTTCAAGTTCACCAAAAGTAAATATTTTTCCATGGTCATCCTCAAAAAACAAAAAAAAAAAAATAGTTTTCATTTGTTTACACATTCCTGCAAAAATCCTCCGAAATGGCAAATGAGTTATTGAGTGCAAGGATTGTAACGTAGGACTGTGTGTAGATCCCCGTTTTCAAGTACTTTTTTTACTGAAAAAGAATTTTAAGTAACATTTAGTTTTCAAATGTATAGTGTTAAAAATCATTAAATGGTTAGTAAATATTGAAAATAAACTGTGCAAGAGAAATGCATTTAAACAAGAAATTTATGTGAATAAAGTATGTAAATAAAAAAACATATAAAGCCTATGCTGTTCATGTAATCTACACAGCATTACTAAACCATGCATTCAATTTCATGGCTGTATAGCAGAAACCCTCAGTGATGTTATTATGTGGATTTTGAAGAGAAGGAATGTTGTATGGCAGTAGCCAAGTAGTCGCTGATCACTAGGCCAGTATGATTTCTGTTGAGGATTGAAATCTTGGTTCTACTTAAGATCTGTCATGTGGAGGAATTGATTCACATTAGATTTATTGAGGCTCAAAATCCTTATGTTGGTATGGTTTGAAAGTTTTTTTTTTATTGAGAACATTTATAAATCCTCATGCACCACAAAGTATCATATAGGGGCTTACAGAAGTAAGCATGAAGCACACATCACAAAGGGAGAAGGAATTTAAAATCGTGAAGGATTACAATACAAACATCCATGCCATTTCTGGGATTCGAACCCAGGCCCTATGACACTGCAGTCAGCATCACTAACCACTTTTCCAGATGGGTGGCTGGTGTGAAAATTTGTAGTGTGATTTAGTGGTTCAAATGTTGTCCTCAATTGATCATAGTTTAAAATTACAAGATCCATTGTCAATAGACCTCGTAGAGCTTTGAAATGTGACCATACAAATCAGTCAATGCAGAAATGATTCACTGGTATGAATTATTATACTTTTTTCTTATTGAGAAAGGATGTTATTTAAGGTTTTACAAAATTAATATTTTTCACTTACTATTTCGATCAGCATAGATTTTGTGGGATTTTTAAAGAATGATTTTTAAAAATATGAAAGAAGGTACTAATTATGGAATTAGTCAAATAGAATTGCATAATTAAAACAAATATTTAACTTTATATACCAATTTTTGACCTGAAAATTTTTCACCTTCATTTTGTTTAAAATAGTTTATTTCATGCTGACCTTTTTTAATATTTTTTTTCCAGATTTCCTAAACTGATGTCATTCCTAAAGATAACTGTGGTATTGGAGTTCATAAATCAAAGCCTTGATCCCCATTTTTATGTAAAACTAAATGAATCTTTAATGTTTTTATCCTGTCCGGCACTTAGTGTTCCGACATTTTACCAAAGCTTTTCTTTGCTGCTGTTTAGTTTTGTTTAATATCAGTGTTTTTGTACTAATTATTTTGGGCTGTATTAGCCTTAATGTGATAAAAGTATTTTTCCTATGTCTCTCTTTTTATTAGTTGTATTTTCTTTTTAAAGGCAGCTATGTTCTGCGCCCAGAAATGCTAAATCACTAATCTAAAATTTTTTAATGTTCTTTCCAAAAATTGACAGTTTTCTTAATTTTTCCTTGTATTTAAATATGTTATGCAAATTTAAGGGTTGTTTTTTATTGTTTTAACTTTAAAAAATGTTACTCTTTTTTGCTTTAGATGTCATTTTAATAACATTTACAATGGTTTTCTTATAAGAAAAGGCTACTAATCTTATTGGAAGTTTTTTACCTCTTAAAGGTGAGGAGTTATATACATAAATGTATAGTAATGCTGATTTATATTTTTTAACCTATCAAATGTTTTTGAATTACGTATCAGTATTTCTTAACAAATACAATTTTAATGCCTTAAAAAACTGTTCTAGTCAAACAATTTGCCTGATAGGAGGATTTTTTTTTGGTTGATTTGATATCATTAAATTATATTAGTCACTTATTTCCTAAGAGACAAATCGACCTTAATTTCTACTTACTTCTATATGCATTTCAAACTTTTATTTTTACATAGTCAATAATGAAAAGGACATTTTAAGCTTTGGAGATTGTAAGTTTTAGATTAAAATTCTCAATTGTTGCAAACAAAAAATAAAAGAAATTTTCCCTGTATATATATTTTGTTTAATTTTACATACATTTCAGATGACTTCTTGGGCTTTGAAATAAGGGAACATGCAGTTATAATAAAGATAGTTTTTGTACCATGTAATATATCTTGTGTTCTTAAGAACTGTCGTCCATACTTCATTTTGTGTTATTATTTAAATTGTTGATACGTTGTTGCAGTTCTTAATATCAGTAGATAATATTGCTTTGTGTTAGGTTATATATTTAATTGTGTTATTTTTGTCTTCATTATAAACTGCAGTGCTTTATGCAGCTAGTTCTTTTACCAGTTATTTTAGCTGGTTTACGTATGTAATGAGATGAATAATAAATTATGTATACATTTTACTGTAATCTTGTTTTGAGAAAATTTATGCTTTTTGTATTATGCATTTCTGATATATGTTGCTTAAGGATCTTTTAAAATATATTTCCTTGAGATTTCATATGAAATATTTTCCTAAATCTTGTAAAGATAACTTTTAAAAAAGTGAACATTCATCAACTTTTTTTTCTATCTTTAGTTTATACCATCTATCTCACAAAATGATACAAATACTCTTTTACAGTTTAACATTTTAGCACACTGTAGCATTTTGTAGTATATGGTTTTTGTTGAAATTGAAAAAAATTTATTATTATATGAGAACAGTTCATACAAAAAAATATATATGGGAATCGGTAGCACACACAAAATTTTTTCAAAGGGGGGGGTCCATTGTCGAAAGTCCCCCAACTTGTGTCATACCTCAAAACAACAATTAATTCTTTTGATTTTGTCTATTTTGTTTAAAAAAACAGTTAAAAATTAATTATTGAAATAATAATTAGCATTAATATAATAAATTGTTAATTACAAGTACTTGATTAAATTTTACATTATATATAGGATTATCATCAATCGAAATTGAAAAAATTTTATTATGTGAAAACAGTTCATACAAAAAGAATATATATGGGAATCGGTAGCACACACAAAAAATTTTCAAAGAGGGGTCCATGCTCGAAAGTCCCCCGACTCGTGTCATACCTCAAAACAACACCAATTAATTCTTTTTCTTTTGTTTAAAAAAAAACAGTAAAAAATTAATTATTGAATTAATAATTAGCATTAATTAATCAAATAAACTGTTAATTACAAGTACTTGATTAAATTTTACATACAAGGGGTGATCAAATGAAAAGGTACGAAACGACACGGTGGGTACAAATATAGACTTTATTCTAAATATACACCATAGGCCTGAGCACAATGATCCCACTGAAGAACAAGCCGCAGGATTCCTTGTTCCCAGAATTCCTGTGGCTGTGACGAGACCCAGTCCTTCACAGTGTCCTTGAGTACGTCGTCCGAGTTGAAGCGCTTTCCTTTCAGGTGTTTCTTCAGTGGACCAAACACATGGAAATCGCAGGGTGACATGTCCGGACTGTAGGACGGATGGTCCAACGTCTCCCATTGGAACTTGTCCAGTTCCATTTGTGTGACTCTGGAGACGTGTGGACGCGCGTTATCATGGAGCAGAACCACACCCTCCGTGAGCAGCCCCGGTCTTTTGTTCTTGATGGACCTGAGTAGGCGTCGGAGTGTCTCACAGTACACATCGGAGTTAATGCTTTTTTTGTGCTAGAGTAATTCTGTGCTCGCATCATTTGGATGCCGCTTTTTATAAGAGCCTTTGCTCTCTCCTGCGCATGATCCGATCCCAGTCAGTCTCCAATGGCATCCCGAGATGTCTCGCTACATTCTCCCTTGGCGGAATATGCAAATATTTAACTGTTTCATTTTTATGTTGTTTCGTACCTTTTCATTTGATCACCCCTTGTATATATAGGATTATCATCAATCGAAAAACTCAAGGGCTTTGGAGGGTGTCCAGACCCCTAGGACACCCCCTTGTGTGTGCCACTGATGGGAATGCATTTGGTGAAACAATAGTTATATAACCAAGTCACACAACCAATCATCATTATACATTAGGAATTATGCTTATTTTTGCTATTAAGAGTTTTAAATCTTGAAAGTATTAATGGAAACTTTATAACTTTGTTAAATGCTTTTCATGAACTGTATGCAATTCTAACTTGAATAAATTGTATGAGAAGACATCTTATCCATGTAAATTTTGAGAGAAATAATATTAATTAGCATATTCTGTTGTTTTCCCCCTTAAATAGATAAAGTTTATTATAATATAATCATGATAAATGTTTCTGAAAATATTAAAGGATCCTATAATTTTAGTTTATTTTGAGAATAGTAAGATTTTTTCTAGTATGTGTATATATTACGTACAAAAATGCATAGCTGAATTATATTGGAAACACACCACTTAAAAAGGAAAATTTACACAGTATATATATATAGTTAATATTCTCTACCATAGAGAAAGGAATCAACAATAATCACTAAAACTGAAGCAAAAAAAATTGTAATATAACCAGACATATATAAAAGAATTAAGAAAAGATGTATTAGAAATTATAAAAATAATAGAATTTAAAAAATATATATATATGGATGCTGCAGTATTATAAACATTGCTCTCTCTCTCTTATGACAGCACTTGCATATAAAATAATTTATATGAAAGTGGGGTATATATATACACGATATAGAAAAAAGGTTTTTTTCTCTTCATATAAAATGGTTTTATGTAAATATTTTTTTTAATTTCCTATGGCAGGTTACAATAAACAGTAAAATAAAAATAACACAAGGAATAAAAAAAAATAGCAAAGAAAATCACTTAGAGTGGCATGTTTAGCCAATAATAGCCCAAGCTTCCTAGTAATGACTTTACTCAGTAGAGGAAATAAGTGTAGGGCACACAGGAAGGAAGTATGTAAATATAAGGTTAATGAGAAAACAATTGTATAAAAAAATTCAGTTTAAGTGTTACTTGAGTAAGACATGTTGGCTCACACATATACAAAGATCTTGTCATAAGAACCTTAAATTGCTGTTTAGAAATATTCATGTTGGATATTACTGTAATGCATTGCATTTACTTTAAGTAAAAAAGTAATTCAATATATAATTAGTTTTCTATGATTATAAAAATAAGTTATTCTGGTATCAGCTCAGTTTAAAAAAAGGATCTCAAATGCTGAAATGGCAATAAATTAATTGTATATCAAATGCAGACCATGATCAATTTCATAAAATTAAAAAAATGTCTTTTGTAATGATTCCTTTCAAGGCTTGTAATTTATTGAAGTTAGCTTCATTATATAATGTAAAATTTATTTTTTAATTTAATAGATGCAAATTAAATCAATGTTTCTTAATCATTTTACTCCTGAAAAGTGTTTTGTAAGTATGTTATCACTTAAGTATCGTATTTCATCTATAGTTATAGATCTTAGGTAGAATTTTAAATGTATAAATGACAGATAGAAATATATTAAAAAACGGCATCGTTTTATAAATAATTCGAAAATGTAGTTTTCTTTTTTACTGCTAATTTTGTGAAGAAATCTAAAAATATATTAGCTTAAAGCAAATAAAATTGAGAGATTTCTTGTAAATTTGAATTATACTTTTGATATTAATGAAATATTCATGTTGCGTTTTTGGAGCAATGTCTATCATTGTAATATTTTAATCATTTCTTCTTTATGACGCTCTCAATTTTTATCCAATATTAATTTATTTAATTCACATTACACATGGAGCTTTTCTCTCTCATTACTTTGTTTTAATGTTAAAAATAATTTGAGTGTTAATCTGACACATGCATACTCTTTTTCCCCTCCTATTTTTACTCTTGATGTATATATAAAATGTGAATGAGAACTATATAAAATTAATTGGTGCATCATGATTTAGGATAAGTCACTTAAACTTTCTATATTGAATTAACTTGTGCGTGTTTGTTCTTAGAAGAAATCAGAAAGCTGTGCATAAGAGAAAAAATTCATGGATATTTTTAAGATTACTATATTTTAGTAAACATAAAATACATACTGAAAATAGAATTTTCTGGTGAGTTGGAATTTAGTTAAATCAACGAATGGCGGATTCTGCTTCAGCATTAGTAGTCAAATTAAAAGATGTTTGAGGTTATGCTCAGTAAAATTCTTTTTGGCTGGATATTTGTGATTTATACTATGAGTTTCACTGTGTGTATGTACCTTAATTTTTACTTCTTGAAAGATGAGCTTACAGTTCCAGAATTATGAGTAAAAGAACTTTTTAAGGGGCTCAGGTTAAGTAAAAAATAAACATTTGTGTGTGTGTTGTAATATGTTTTAACTCTCGCATTGTTGCATAATATTGCAAACGTTGCATTAAAATTCAAGATTGCGTTAAAATTCGACTCCGTTGCGAAAATCAAGAGAGATTCCATGCGAAAATCGTTGGCACACGTGTCATATGATTATGTGGCATGTAAAAGATCTCGGGTGTCAATTTGGCTCTGGTATTCTCGGAAAATTTAAATCAGTCCAATCCTAACCGACGAGACCTTGAATTAAAATTAATCGAAGCTTTAAAATTTTGTATCGTTAGCCGTCACTAGATGGTGCCTCTATGAAATGAATATCACATTTGGGGGACTTGCCGTGTCTGCAAAGGCAGAGTTGACAAAAAAACCAGCCCATTGGGAGGGGGGGGGGGATTCAAGTTTTTTTTAAAAATAAGATTTGATAGAAATTTTAATTCCTCAAAGAATTTTGCTCAATACAATTTAGCGATTTTAAAATGTAGCAATATATATATCTAAAGATGCTGCATTTACTGTATTTAGACAATAAAGGTGGGGGAGGGTGGTGGTAGCATATTTTCTTTTATTTTTTTTTTCTATTTTAATTATTTATTTTATGACATTAATACAAAATTTTTTAGCAAATTTTATTATCAAAAGCTTGTAGGATTCTCCTTTCAAATATTTTTTATAAATATCACTCAAAAATTTATTGGTGTAAAGTGTATCACATAAATAACAGAAGTTTCGTTAAAACATATTTCACATTCAACAAACACACTTCTTGAAACGAAGAGCAAAAGTTTGAGATCTCTGAAGTTTTTACTATAGTAAAAAAATCTCATGAACTCTTTGAATAATCTTTCAAGAGAATGATTTGCCTAAATAAACTATATGCCAATTTAGAGTTTCTTACAAATAGGCGAAAAATTAGTGACTAATTAAAACTTTAAATGAATTTTCTGCATCAATATTTGTTATGCTTATATTATAAATTGCATTCATAGTATTAAAAACCGATAAAAAGGAATTTGTAAGTCACTTACTTCCGAAAAGAAAGAAGTAGGGTTTATGTAATACTTTTAATAAGGAAACAAAAATTATATATACACTATTCGATAGTTGCTAAGGATGGATTACAAATGGCTATATAGAAAAAATTTGAGAGGTTGGACGCTAAGAGGGATAAAGAAACGTCACATTGTTTGAACATTATAACAAAGACAATTTATTGTACACTGAAATACAGAAAGTTTGAAAATTAATAAAGTCTAAAAGTGTACAATGTTTGGAGAAATCCTTAGTGACAATAGCTACGTTTGAGGATGTCTTTTAATACGGAATATGTCTACCATATTTAGTGATAGAACATTTTCTGCACTTCGTGGCATGCTTTGCAAATGATATAGCACTGTAATAGTTATATCTCATTTTAATAGTGTACGAAGGAGAGATTTTGTTTCTTGAAGGATATTGCTGACTTACAAAGCACTTCCCTAAGGCATCCCAAACATTTTTAATTGGGTTTAGATCTTGAAAACGCGTGTCCATGCTAATCGTTTAATACTCCTCCTGTTAAGGCAATCATAACAGTTTCTATTCGATCCATGTTGCGTTATGTCCATGAAAAATTTGATTTCTTCCCGAAAAAAAGCAATCATGAGGTCGAGCATTAATGTATCATTGGCTGATCGTAGTCCAATTTCAAGCACATGTAAATGCATATGCTTGAAATTGGGAAAATGTAGACCAGAATGCTGGCCCCATACCATGTTATTGTACGTAATATGTTTCTCCCTTTTTTATATATTTTCTAGTCGATATGCAGTACCACTCCAACCCCAATAAGTTGTCTGTAATCAGACATAATACTAAACCTACACTTATCGGAGAAGAATACGCAAGTTAGTCCTGACCATCCAATTGTGATGCTCATGACACTACAACAAATGAGTCGTACGGTGAAGTCTAGCCGCTTACCCACGGCTTCTGTAAACTCTTTTGCCACCAATCTGACTGTGGTACATGGATCCCTGTTTGTCGATAAAACCGCGTACCTATATATTTTTCAGATATTGTATTTCTAACACGACCTCCTCCGTGACGCTTGTTCGTCATTTTAGTGATTTGAAACGCTTTCCAAATTCTTGAAACAACTTTGTGGGGGGATATCGAACACCTTGGAAAAGTCTGTTATTTTTCGCCCCTCAATAACTCCTGTTATGCTTCCACGCATAATATTTTCTGAATAGTATCGGACATACGTAAGATTTCACGGTCATCATCTGAAGTTTTTAACCTGTTAAAATTTCCCTTTAAATACAATACCCCGCCCACACATATCAAATCTTATACATCTCTCATCAGCGCAATCATGTGGCAAACATATGTTGAAATGATTTGTTCTTCACAATTGTTATTCATGTGTCACATTCTCTTATTCTGAACTGAACTCAGTGGTGCAACAGCCCATGAGGGCTAAGGCCTACTGTGCCTATCTCAGTATACGTGATCTTAGGCGCTAGGTTGCATGTGCAAATGTTTTGGTCAAGTGACCAGACTGGCGCGAAACCCCCAGTGTTCAGCTCCCAAGCAAGCTTAGTACTCATTTATCAACCCACTGAAGGGATGAAAGGCTGAGCTGACCTTGCCCAGCCTGGGATTTGAACCCCGAACCTGTGGCCTAGAAGCGCAATACATTACCATTAGTATTCCCGATTCTCTCATTCTAGTATTCACAATTTTCAGGCTTCATTTTTGTGTTTGCTATGATATCATCCGTCTTAGCAATTAATTGTCCATCAGTTACAGGTGTCCCAAAAACAGCATCCAAACTCTGCATAGCTAAATTCATTGTTGGGAGTACATTAAAAGCACCCAAAGAACTATATCTGTACGATCAATAGTTGACGAGAAAAATGCGAAAAACAAACTATGACGTCACAGCCTGTTCAAAGAAAAACACCGTATTGGACACATTAAAAGTAGTATTTGCAAGTATTTATAAAGGTAGATGTTCAAAGTGTCCGAGTGCAAATCGAGGCAGTCCTAAACGCTGCGTGGAATGGATGAATGAGCACATCGCAGCAGCTCGGTGGGCACCACTGCACAAGCTACATGAAGACGAGCAATTAAGTACGTTTGTGTTGTCACTACGTCTTGATACACCAATTCTTTGAGATTGCCCCATCCAACAATGAGATCTGGTGATTGTGGTGGCCATAAAATTGAACCCACATGTGTCCGATCTAGTGGCTGAGGTTTTCCATATCCAGCCAATCACGTACAGTAGCACAGAAATGCGTCAGAGCCTAATCATGCATCATTATTTACCGTATTTTCTCATAAACTATGGATCGTGCAGGTACAGTTTTTAGGGCATTTTTTATGTTCTCCCAACGCGCGAGTTTGAGAACTATTTTTGGGATAGCACTCTTACTATTATTTTTTGTCATTCTTCACTAGCAGGGAACTGGTAATAGGAGGTAATGTAATAGCAGGGGACTCAAATAATCCATTCCACCGTGTTACATGGATTTACGACTGGTACTTATGAAAACACATCCTTTTCGAATATCTTTCTTAAGATCTCCGGTATCAGTAAGACACATAACATGCACGTTTGCATGCTTGCATTTAAAATTGTAGCGGTTACACCAGTTTTTAATGTATCATCATTTCATATTTGAAATGTCTCTACTTGCATTGACATTAACCTGTGATCTTGAAACTTTAATCAATTAAATATGTTACCTATAAATTTGTATAGGTAGCCGAAGTTTTATTTAGTCGACAAATTTTTTCCTTGGTGTTGGGATTTTTTCCCCATCAGTGTAAATGTACCCTAGAGTAATTAAGCACGGCTATGAACTGAAAACAAACTTGATTGTGATTTGAATAGTATTCATATTTGTTCAAAATAAAATTTGAGCAAAAAAAAAATACATGTGAAAAATTAGTACAGATTGCAACAATACTGATATACGGGAATAGATAGCTAGGGCTGCTACATGACGCAAATGCGAGGAAATCATCAGGGTTGCAAAATCGATACAAGATCTTTTTGTTGCAGGTTGAATTTATAAATGGAATCCATCCAGCTTGGGGACCCTGAAGGCCGCCAGGTCCACCACCCGCTTAATCCGCCTCTGGAAGTCACCCGAAACGATTTACTGTTATTAATTGGCAGATGTATTCGAATTTCTTGCTCATCTTCTGGAGTGTTTCGATTACCTTGCTGTAGTGCACTTAAATTCGTTTGTAAAACGATGGATTTCATAATGTCTTCAGTTAAAAAATTGCAGCACATGTCTATGGAGATGGATCTGGCAAGTCTATGATGTAACGAATCGAACCAGAATGTGAAGGAAACACTCTCGAGGGTTTGCATGCCTGCTTGGAGTCCATTTTATAATCCTTTCGTCTACCTTCTTTTTATGTTAAACTGGTGTATGCATTTCTTCTACAGGAATATCATTTTCAGACTCATCTGAAGTAGAAAGTGAACGTATCTTCTTTGTTTTCATAAAATGAATATTTTAGAATATAATATTCTGGAATGAAAATCTTGACCTGAAGGGGTCCTTCAAAATGCGCTTCCCTCTTCATTTTCGTCTCTAATCTATTTGAGATTAAGTATTTTAGTAAAAAAAACTTAATAAACATTTTTTTGCTCATCTTTAATTAGAAGGATTAAATTTATCAAAATTCAAACTACAATTATAATTTGAAGAATATTTAAATATAAAATAAATAAATGAATCACACACAGTGTTTTTTGTATTATTCCACAAGTTGTATGGTGACGAAAATATAATCCCATCAAACTTTCATCGTTTACAAAAACAATTAAGCCTTAATTTTTATTACAAAATTCTTCACTTGCTTATAGAACAAACTAAATTTTATAAAAAAAATTAACTTTTTTTCGATTTTTTTACATGAAAAAGAGAAAAATAAAATTGTTGCAACAAAACTTCCCCTAACAACAATTGTACTTCCATGTCGAAACTTGCCAAATGTGAAGTTAGAATATAGTTAGTATAACATTTTTGTCGATGGCATTACCAAGCACTTTATGTAAGACTAAATATAAACCGATGCGCATGTAGCAAGTCCGGCTCTAGCAGTTTTGCCACCCTGGACAAAAATAAAAAATGCCGCTCCTCTCTCTAAAGCAAAAAAAAAAAAAAAAAAATATTATTACAAAAATAAAAATTTTCAAAATACATACCTATAAAACTTGAATAGTTCTTGCAAAAAAAGCAGCATAACAGTATATACTCGAAAATAAATATTTATTATAAATGAAAGACGAAAATAAAACTTTTTTTTTTAAAACTTTTTTTTGAAAAAGCACCAGATAGATTTTTCTCTGACATTCTAAATTTTAAAAAAAATATTCACAAATTAAGTGGAGAAAGTATAAAGATAATTAACAGAGTGTTTTGCTGAACATAATACTGACGGGGTTAGAGCACTTACAGTATATATTAAAAAAAATTTAATAGTAAAATCAATGAATTATTCATAATATTATTCATTAAATATTTTGTATCTCGATAAACCATTTTACACTATTTTTCAGAAAACTGTGTTGAGAATTAGATGTGCGGCTTAGAATCGATCTTAGATTCGAATAAATACAGTATTTTTATTTCTCACCTTCTATCTCATTTTTAAAACTTTTTTCAGTGTCTCTTTAATAGAACGAGCCTTTAATAAGAGGTAAATACAAAGGTCCACATTCAAACGAAATATTCTGTTTTGTGGGCATTTGTCACCCTTAATGTGGTAATACCATAAACAAAACAAGATAATTACTATTTCCCCCTTTATATTCGGTCAGTGAAAATCTTGTCAAGAGAAGCATATCTACTTGTATCCCGAGGTCGGGATACAAGTAGATACTTTCATATACTTTCATATACTACTCATATACTTTCAAAGTCAAATCACCCGCAGTACAATTTTTATTTTTTTAAAAAAAGCTATAGAGTCGTTATGCAATTTTACTAGCAATGATCGGTTTTTCAATTCAGTGCAAAATAAAATTATTATGTTCCAGGTTTCCAAAATGTAAATAATAATATTTAAGAAAATATTTTTCCATACAAATTTTCAAATTTCGTCCAAATACCGCCCTAAAATTTGACGCCCCGGACATGGGTCCGGTTTGTCCGGCCCTAGAGCCGTCCCTGCATGTAGCTATTGCAATATTTCGAGGCAAGTCTAAAAACATCTCTCATTATACACGAGTATTATCGCGCATAAAAAAAGGGAGTATTTTTCCTCCCATTTTGCATCTGATAGTTAAAGTGAGACAGTAAAAGAAATTTAAAACATCCTAAATACAGTGAAATACGTTTAACGTGAAAACGCTTAAGATGAAATATTGATTAACACGAAATAATACAACGGTTTGACAAACTACTATGTATTTTGATGCATTTTTTCTCTTAACATAAAACGAAAATAGCTTAACACGAAAAGACTTTCCTTCTGGGAAACAAAATACGGAAAACACCAGCCACGCAACTACATCATCGGAAGAATTCGTTGCAGTAGATGATGATAATGTGTATACAGCCCCAATTATGATAGACAAAGACATTTTAGAGTATCTTCAAAGCTGAAAAAATATCATTGATGCAGATTCTGTGACGACGAAAAGGAAATGAATAATGCAGCTCCTGTCCCCACGTCATCCGAAATAAGGAACATCATGAAAATAATGCGCATAAATAGAGACGCACATTTTCCAATGGAGAAATGAATAAAAAAATGGACTACATCGAACAATTCGATGCTAAAAAGGACAATGCAAAGAAAAATATCAGATAATTTTCCAAAAGAACTCAATAAATGTTTTATTTCTTCAAAACTTAGAATTTTTTTATTAAATTTCATTGTGAATGTTTTTGTTTTATTGATTTTTATTAAATACATGCGCAAATAAATATCTATGTAGATAAAATGTACTCTAATAAAGTTAATTTTGTTGAATATATGATCTCTTTGGCTGTGTGTATCCTTTAACACGAAATTTTTTTAACTGAAAAAATATTTCAGTCCCCTCAGTTTCGTGTTAAACGATTTTCACTTTGTTATTAAAATATATAAAGGGTTTGCTTATTGAACATTGATTAGTATAGAATAATGTCAAGATGCAGAATCTTTGATTGGCTTTAAAAATGTTAAATATTACTACAGTAGAAGATGATCATGCTTTGTAAAGAAATCCCCCCCCCTTATTTGGTTACATTGCCCCTGCATGTTTTAATATAAATCCAATATTTTGCCGGTCTGATTCTGTGTCACATAATTATCATGATTAAGTGACGATATATAAAATGCATCTAATATTATATGAAATCTAATTTGAGCAATTTTTCTCAGGTATTAGAAGACGATTTTCAGAAATATCGTTCCGTTGATACACTTGGGAAATCTTTATATGAAGCCAAAAGGTGATAAATCAGCAATGATTTCATCAATGAATCATCGTTTTGCAATTTGTGTTTGAAGATTTTTTAGGGATAGTAAGTTTTAAAAAATATTAGAGTTTACTATTATCGAGCACTGAGCATGTCGATTTAAATAAGTTTATTCCTAAATTTCCTGGAAAAAATTGTCTACGAACTACGGTTTTTTTTTACGATACATAGCTACTCATTGTTGAAATATTATATATACATCATTTAGAACCGTACGAAAGTTATATATTCAAATGGGCATATGCACGTTAAATCCTTTCTCTTTCCCTGGAAACATTTAGTGGTGCTGCCATCTATCGAGTAGAGAAGATAATACATGTTTGTCTAGGATTATTGCTTACAGTTAAAAAAAATTGAAAATTCCCTACCCTACTCTCCAATAAAACTAATATTCATGCTTAAAAATAAAATTTAATACATAAAAAAGATTTATGAAAGTATTATCGAACTAATCATAATCCTAATTTCTTGACATTAACTGATAACAAACATTTTTAATATCTAAACTGGTATCTTTTTAAAAGAACTATACTTCGTTTGTAGCAGATCATCTGCTAAATCAGGTTCGAAATATTGTTGTATAGTTTTCATAATTATAATTAATTGAGTTTTGATATAGTGAACACTGGCGTAGCTAGTTCTGTGTAGTGGGCGCCCTGTATCAAAATTCCTTTGGGGCCCTTTTATAGATATGAAAACTTTGTTAGTGGAACTGTAGATGCACATGTTGGGGCCCCTGTTGTTTGGACTCCCTGTATCATTGATACGGTGGTACTAGGCTCCTGACTTTTCACTTAAATGAATTGTTCTCAGTAGCGCACACATGAATTCTTCTACTAATGAAGTTAATGGGTGTAAACGAAAATGTGAGTAAGTCCAACTCCTCCACCTCCTCCTCTTTTTTTAATACTTTGTTTCATGTGCTAAGTAAACAGAAGACGGAGAATAAGAAACACTTAAAAAGAGGAGAAAATGTGGTGACCATTTAAGAAAAAAATATTCATGAAATAATATTTTAAGCTTGTTTATGCATTCAGATTTTCAAATAATTATTTCTCGCAATCTATCCAAAATGGCTTAAAAGCAACCAGTAAATGCTTGCAATATGTCCAATACAGTGAACTTAATTATGTTTGAATTCAGACTGTGAAATTTCTATATACATATTTTGTATTCGAATTTAATTTTTGTTATGGGAATATTAAGAAGAAAATGCAGAAATTCCGTTGATGAATACTAGATGGCGCTACTTATACAATCTTCTTCAAATGAAGATTCCAAAAGCTCTACACTTTTTTTTTTTTTCCAATATTGTTTTCGAAAAAAGAAAGAAAAAGAAGTAATAGCTTTTTCTTTCTATGTAAAAATATTATCAAAAAAAAAGAATTAAAAAATAAAAAAAATTGAAGAAAGTTGCAAAAATTTTTAAAAAAATTTTAAACAAAAATTATTTAGAATTTTTTATATGTTTAAAATTTAATTGAAGAATAAAAAAAAACTGAAAAAAAATTGTGCAGCTTGTATAAATTTTATTCATGAATTTTTAAGAAATTAATTTTCTTTAAAAATCTTGTTTTATTAAGAAATTTTATAATATAATTGTGATTTTCGGGAGAGGGTACAAAACTCATATTCCACAGAAATATTTAAAATGTTAAATTTGAGAGAAGTAAACATACTCTTATTTAAAAAAGTTTTGTTTTCAATTAGAAACATTTTAACAACCATTTCATTGAAATAATATTGCAACAACAATAATTGTTAGTTTATTGCTATTATTGTTATAGTTAAGAAATTTTGCTTTATTGCAAAATTTTAGTTCTATTTATATTTTAACTTATGACTAACTCTTGTGAGAGAATTATTAGAAAAGAGTTCAGCTTAAAAAATTATAGATTTCATACATTGCTGTCGAAAGAGTAAAAGACCAAAGTCTTGGGAGAAAAATGCAAGAAATAATACGCAGGTAAATTTTTTAAAAATTTAAATATGCTCATTTAATTTCATCATTGAATCTTTCGAGAATAACTATACGAATATAAAATAAGCTAGGTATTTTATTTTTAAAACCATTGTTTCCCTTTCCATTTTAAGGTACTTCCAACAGAAATTAATCATAATTTTAAAAATTTTCCCCTGAAGTTAAAGAAGTCTTATTTTGAGGTCAAAACTTTTCAGCCTTCTCTAATAGTTTAATGAGCTAATTCTATGGATTTCAATCCCTAGTAGTCAGCTTCGTACTTCGAGATGCAATGATGATCAGGTGACATAGTGAACAAAATATCCGAGAAATTGTGTCAGATAGGACATTGTATTTTGCGGTTAAAGAGATTAATAGTTTCTAAGAATTTATCTAATTCGAAACGTTTGCGGCTACAGAAACTGTGTAGTCACGGTTGCGAACTCGTATTCGGAGTTGTCGAATCATGAATTTGAGCCCTGGTGCCACTGAAGGTCTGCCGTGTATAGGAACTGATGCACGTTAATTTTATCGAGACTTCAACATTTCATATTGACGTGGTGTGGAAGCTTGGAGAGAGAGGTGCTAGGTCAGGTGTCGTTCTTGTCATTTGATAGAGATTCCTAATTATGAGGTTCGTTGCCGACAGAAGCTCCAGAAGCCTTAGTGTAACTTCAAACTGTAAAGTAGTAAGTAAATTGGGATTAAACTGGCACTTTGAAAACGGGAGACGGGAATTCCCTTTATTTTTCAGCTATTGGGGTCGAAAGACGGATATTCGCGTCATTTGCAGAGATGTCAACCGTTATGGAATATATTATCTATTTTTTGCAAGTTATTTTTTTAATTACAGTCGACCTTCGATAATTCAAACCTTCGATAGTACAAACCTCTCGCTAATTCGAAGTTTATGCTCAGTCCCTAGGAAAACTCCTGATATTTCGAACTAAAACAATACGTTTTAGTACACTCAGTATTTCGAAGTGAAATCTATGACTGGCCAGATTACAACACGCTATAATTCGAAGTTATCTTATAAAACTCTCGACAATTCGAAAACTCACTGTCATCTGCAGTCCTGTAGTAAAATGTTTGAAGCTTACAAGTTTTGCTTTGTGCTGTCTCTGCGTATCTCCCTTGTAATGTAGCCCCTTTGATGACCATCTGTATGCTACCCCTTCTTAGTGTTTTCCGATTCTTCAGGCGAAAAGACACTTTTATTGTTTTCATTCCTTTAAGTGGACAATAGACCAACCGCACCTGTTGTCAGCCGTTCATATCTTTTGTTTAACACGTGGCCTTGATACACATGCGTACAGAAGGGATGGTCTGCTATTGTGAAGAAGAAATGTGTAGAATCGTGTATGAATGTATTTAATGTATTATTTTAATACAAGACTTATAACTTCTGTAAAATATTTATTCTGTATAATATGTACTTTTTCAAAATACTTTAAAATAATTTTATACGTATGAACACAAATGTTGTTTATTAGCATAATTTCAAATTTAAATGTGTTAGAAAAATAATTTCTCTTCGTGTATTTTGAGAATTTTTCTACCCTCTTGATAATTCGAAGTTTTTCATTGGTCATTCCAGTTTCGAATTATCGAGAGTCGACTGCATATATATATATTTTCAAAACTGGATTCTGCAGTTTTATATACTTTTCACTGCATACCGTTTTCAATGTCTTAAGGTCCCATTCATCCGAAGCAGAAAAAATACATAAATTCTTAATATTTTAATGTATTTATTTGAACAAATTAAAAAAACCCTTAAGATATCAAGGAACATCATATGTTGACTTATTTTCAGGTAAATTAAGCATCAAAAGTTATTTTTCTAATAGCCAAAGAAATGCGAACCCATATCTACATCCCAAATGGTGTACTATGATTTAATACAATAATTTTGTTTTTAATACAATAATTTGTATATTTATATTCATGTATATACTTTCGTACGGCATAATACATAATCCGCCCCACCCCTATTCTATTTTTAGAATTTTATTCTAATTTATTTCTTACTTATTAATTTTTATTAAAAAAACTGAATATTCCACAGATATCAGAAAAAAATTTTGGATGTTGTAGAGAGATAACCAAGAAAGAGGTTTGTCTTTGATAATATTCTTCATGTGTGTCTCTTATTCCAATATTATTAATTCTACCTTTGTATATCATCGATGAAACATTTAAGTCTTTATGTCTCTAATAAGATTCATGTAATCAGTTTAAAGTTTAATAAATTAGAATAAACCTGAATAATGATGCACCTAATTGTTTAATAGGACTAAAAAGTAATAAACTTAAATTTAATAAGCTTGGATGTGCCAGAAATTCAAGTTTATTTTTGTGTGTGCGTGTATGAGTAAAAAGGGAACGAAACA
The DNA here is from genome assembly GCA_019973975.1 of Trichonephila clavata. NCBI lineage: Eukaryota > Metazoa > Arthropoda > Arachnida > Araneae > Nephilidae > Trichonephila > Trichonephila clavata. The sequence goes on from BMAO01026945.1 coordinate 357,864, forward strand.
TAAAAGGAATCACATCATATATTGGCCTATCCAGAAGCGTTAATTACGATGAAAAACGTTTTATTTCGTTGTTAGTATGTGTTATGTATATGAAAAGCATAACATTATTTCTCATCGTGTCATCACTACGTAAAATTTAATGCAGAGTGAGAAAAAATATAAACAAATCTATCGAACAAATGTTATTTCTAACCAATGTGACTTGGCAAGGGTCATGACAATCCCGTGTTTTCTATTAAATTCAAAGTTGACCTTAGATTTTTACGTGTGCTTGTACTTGTAAAACTAGAATAGAGTACAGTTTTTCAAATTTGATAATCGGGTAAACATGTTAAAGTATTAAGACTCTTAAATTTTTTTTTTTTTGGAATAAAGATAAAATCTTATATTATATAGCTTTTTTTTTTTAAATAAAGTGCTTTTTGTTCACCTGTGTGAATTACTATTGTTAACTAATATGTCCTTTTTAAAAGAAAGTTTCTACTGAGAACTGAAAATTGGCAACAGTGAGACGACAAAACTGATTGGTTGAAAACACGTGACTGCATTTATCATGCGGTTATGACATCATATGAGTTTAGACTATTTAAAGTGCAATGAGATATGTTTAAATAATATAAAAACATTTTTTGGAAAATAAACTAAAGATTTTCCCCTGGAAAATAGTTCGCGATGACTTAACAAATAAAATCCGTAAACATTTAAATTCAGAAAGACATTTCATATATACTCGTATATAAGACAGATATCTATATTTCTAAGAATATTACAAATATAAAAATGCTATGAATATCCGGTTTAAAAATCTCTTACTGAAAGCACCTTTTAGTGCTCTAAGGTTTTTCTTCTAACTCAACATTCTAAACCATTTAAAATTTGTCTCACAATAGCCATTTTTAACAGTCTTTTTAGATAGTATGTTTGCTTTGGAAGAAATTTTTACATTATATTAACGGCATGTATCACATGTAACATAAATCGTTTTATATGTTATACAGAGCTTAAATCATTTTATGAACAAAAACAACAATTTCTGATCTACTTTCCATTGTATAGCAATGATTTATATATCCACACGTCATTTGTTCGATTATAAACCTTGGACACTTTCTTTTACGAAACATAAATCCTTGCTCATTCACGTAACAAGAAAGGTAATCACCAACAGAATTGGGCACAAAAACTTCGAAAAAACGGAAGAAACAGTGTCAATAGTACTACAGAGGAAAGTTACCCCTTTTGGCCCTATTTCTGTCCCTAACCCCTTTTTTTTCTCACTTCCCACTCATTGGGGGCTATATATCTTTCCCTCAATGGAGGTGTGAAACCATTAGAAAGCGGAAACGTCTCAAGAGTTTTGCCGGATGAGGGCAGGTACCACTTGGAGGTCTGAAGAAGTGACTGATGATATTTTTCACAAAAGTGTTAAGTGGATAGGACTTTACTACAGCAACGCAAACAAATTTGCAGCCCTTTATGAATCGGACCGCAGTTTCCTGACACTCATTTCGATGATACTCAAACAGTTCTAATGTTTCCGGTCGGTATTTGTTTGAATGTTTCGGATATTGTGAGCAAATCAGTCATTTTTCTTTGCTCACCCACGCGGAGGAAACTTTACAAACATGTGGTTTGAGGAGGAGAAGAAATGATGTGAACCTGGAGTCTCTGTCAAATAATATTTCACATTGATTCGATAGTTGAAGCTAGTAACATTTTATTATCGCACAACTCTTAGTATGCTTTTATTTTAAGGTATCCGACTAAGTTCGAAACCGTGATTTTGCAAAAGCGTATAAATAAATTATTGTTTTGATACTTAGTTTCATTTGAATCAGAATATATATACATATATATAACTGTTTTAAGGATATAATTACAGTTAAAATCGTTTAACACGAAACTGAGGGACTGAAATATTTTTTCGTGTTGAAAGAATTTAGTGTTAAGGTATCCGACTACACTAAAATTGTAAATTTTGCCAAAAACTGACGAATTTTTTATGATTTTATTTTATAGACCATCTTATTAGCTTTATAAAAATACCAAGTTTATTATTTCCCATTAACTAGAACAAAAAACTACAAGTGTTTTTGTGAATGCAGATGTCACTACTTTAAGCAAGGTATGTCATACTTTAAAACGCGTTTTACTCGAAATGTGTTTTTTTTAAATGCTCAAACGGGGATAGAGCGATTGCTCAAAAAGTTTTGAAAATAATTAACTGAAACTTTTTTGTGTATGTTTTGTATAATAGTAAACGTGTTTTAACTATCAGATTTATCAATCACTGTTTTATTCCAAAATTTACAGTCCTTTATGTTGATATAATCACTATTTTTTTAGCAGGTTCATGTAATAACTAAGATAAAGTGCTCTAGTTTTTGTAAAAATTAAAATATCTCTTGTTCTGAAGGTCATTTCAAAAATGAATAACATAGCAACACATCAGAATTAAAAAGAAAATTTATTCATAAACTTTTGGTACAAAATGGGCTTCATTTATGTTATTTTTTGTAAATTTTTACCCATTTTAGTAATAATAATTTCTTTTTCTCTTCTTAATTTTATCATATTTTTCTTAAAATGTACTAAACTAATCTTAAAACCACACACACACAAAAAAAAGATCCCCATATTTTCATTTTTTTTAAAAAAAGTTTTCGCAGGTAGTCGGACACCTTAATAAATATATCAAGAAAAAAACATATATTTAACAAAATAAAGCTTATTAGAGTACAATTTATTTATATAGACATGTATATGTAATGCATTTAATAAAAATCAGTGAAACAAAACATTCACAATAACTTAATGAAATTTAATCCAAAATTTAGCAATACCAAAATCTTTACAGATTTCCTTTTTCGTCTTCTGTTTTTGATCAACAGCCTTAAGAAGCACCATATTCCTTTTAAGCGAAATAGCTGTTTGCTTTCGCCCTGAGATCTTTGCCATTATGCTCGTAAAAAAAATTCTTCTAAAATAGGGGGGGGGGCACTAACCAAACTTACTGATTTTTACTCACACTCCGATGTACTCGCCATCGAATTCCAAAACCAACAGATGAGATAATAGATGTTTTTGTGCAGCGTTTGTAGGGGTGGAGGTAGAAAGTAGCTGAGATAAACATAATTGGCTCATGTCACAAGCTATTTCGAGGGCACTTCAAAGCCAAGGAATTCAAGCCTCCTTTATACGAAACAAGTGAAACCACCTCTCTTTCATTTTACGCCCCTCTTAAATCACGCCTTCACGAATGGTGATTTCCGTATTTTGTTCATTCCCAGAAGGGAAATCTTTTCATGTTAACCGATATTTCGTCTTAAGCGCTTTTGCGTTGAATATATTTCACTGTGCTATAAAAAAGCTATTTAGTTGCAAATTTTTGGCAAAAAATGGGAAGAAAGAATGACATATTTTCAGAACATTCTTCTTTTATGTAAAATGTTTCCATAGCAATAATGTTTTTCTTATCCATAACCAAGATTTCTCTGGAGAGCCTTAAATGGGATTTTCGAAGAATTCACATAATTTTCAGAATTACTAAAAATCGAATAATATTTAAATCGAGATGCGTAATTATTTATGACAAGATTAATCTTATTGAAGCCCAGTGGCTGAGTGGTAATGAATAACGCTTCCACGCCACAGGTCCGGGGTTCAAACCTCGTGCTGACAAAGTCAACGGAGCCTTTCATTCCTTCAGTGGGTCGATAAATGAGTTCTAAGCTTGCTTAGGAATTAAACACTGGGGGTTTCGCGTCAGACTGAACACCTGACCGGAATATCTGCTCATGCACTTCAGTGCCCAAGGGCATGAAAACTGAGAAGGGCACAGCAGGCCTTGGCCCTCGTGTCTGTTGTGCCACTGAGTTCAATTTAGTTAAGTTTTTTATTTTTATAAAAGTGAAAATTTATGCAGAAAATCTGAATTCTAACTGGTTAGCATTGTGTGAATTTGAGTGGAAATAATTAGCATGGGTGGGAAAGCAACTCAAATGTCTTCATATCATCCTCATCTAACTGAGGTGCTGTGGTTAATGAACTCTAGTATGGAGTGGAAATAGGCAAACAAAAGACTTTCCCATAACAAAAAACAAAACAAAACAAAATAGTGAGTGAAGAAATTAACTTATGTTAAGCAATTCATTATTGTATAATATAATGATCATTTTCCATGATATAATGATGATTATATAAAAAAATAGATGTAACGTGAGGAACAAAGCATTACTATATTCTTTTTTTGTATATTGTGTAATATAATAATATTCATGAGTGTCTCACTAATCTAAAAAGAAATCAATCACATAAAAATCGCAGAATTTTTTCAAAAAATTTTGTTTTTCTGCTCCTTATTTCCAAGGACAGTAGTGATTATGGTCACGAACTCGTGACCGGCGTGTCATGAGTTTGAGCCCTTGTGCTATTAAAGACCCGCCGTGTAGAGGGACGGATGCACGTTAAATCTGTCGAGGTTCAGAGTCCTCCCATTGTCGTGGTGCGGTAGTTCGGAGAAGGGGAGGTGCCAGCTTACATGTCATCCTCGTCACTTGACCAAGGTTCAAAATTTTGAGGTCCGTCGCCAATAGCCTTAGAGTTTCTATTGTGCGTCGTTAACAAGCACTCTCATTCCCTTCTTATCTCCCCTTCAATATAAAATAAAATTATTTGAGAAAACAGTTTTATTAAATCCACGTTTAAAAATTGAAGGGATTTTATACTTGGAAGTGAGAAATATTCATCTTTCCCCTTATGAAATTCCTTTTAAATAAGAATAAGAGGAAATGACTTTCCCCTTATTCTTATTTCCCCTTTTTTCTGTTTATGAAATCATCAGTGGCGTACAAAAGGGGGTGTCCTAGGGGTCCAAACACTCCCAAAGCCCTTGAGTTTTTTTCGATTGATTATAATCCAAAAAATATAAATATATATATACATATATATATATATATATATATATATATATATAACGTAAAATTTAATTAAGTACTTGTAATTAACAATTTATTTTATTAATTAATGCTAATTTTGAATTCAATAATTTATTTTTTAACTTTTTTTTGTTAACAAAATCGACCAAATCAGAAGAATCAATTGGTGTTGTCTTGAGTTACGATACGAGTTGGGGGACTTTCGACCATGGTCCCCCTTGAAAAAATTTTGTGTGCGCTACTGTAAAGCATACATATTTTTTCCCACCTCTGATGAGTAGTCTGTTGTCTATGTTGATTTCAGAGAATTGCTTAAATGTAATACACAGATATTTAAAATAAAATTTTATCAAAGAAAAAACTTGAATGTTTTTTTTTCTCTATCAAATGCTTTAAAACCGAACTATTAAATCAGGAAGTAACTTAATACACACATAAGAATAATCTTCTGATCAATTTACGAATGAAAAGGAATTTTTAGTATCAGGTATTTCGAGTCAAAGCTGAAATAACAAAAATAACTGAAAAAAATTATTACGGAGCCAACCCATGAAACTGTCAGACCATAGAAAACAAGACGTTGAAGACGAAGAATAAAACCTGCTATTCAAACTTCTATAAAACCCGCCTCACTTTTTACCCCATTGAGCACAGAATATCACCTGGATATCAAAATCTAAAATATGTAAGTTTATCCAGTACCAGTTTTGGATTACATGTCTTCCCTTCAAACCCATAAATCCTTGTACCACCAAGATTTGGAACACTGTTCCATTCCATTGATATCCTTTTCCCCATCTTTTCAGGGTGTCTCCCCACTGAGAAAATATTCTTTTTTTCCCCTTCCCTGTGCTAATAATCCAGAAGAAGAAACTCAATACAGAACATGACTACGAAGAAAAGGGTGTAGCATAATGATTTATTTGCCTATACTTCGGAGAAGGTGAATATCAATAGAACGTGTATTCAGTCTCCAGTCATTTCACGGTCAAAGGCCACAGTGGACTTCAAAGGGGTAGGCTGACCGCTCTCCACCGGTCATTTCCGGTCAATGACCTGTCCTTGGTGCAACCAATATTCGGTATATGTAACAGTAGGGAAGCGTTTTTTTCAACGTACTTTGGGTGACTGTGTATTATAAGCAGCTGCTGATGTTTGCTTTTGGAATGGAATCTCGTATTACTAAGAGATAAATTTGGCAACAAAAGACGGAAAGGAAGGGTTGAGTTGTACGACAATTACTACATATAGGTAGAAAAGAAAGATTTGTTTGTAGAGCAATAAAAGACATTTGGCAGCAGGCACGAGCGGATGTGTTGATTCTTATTCGTATTTTTTTTGTATCAACTGATCGATGTTATAAATCAAAGAAGTTTTTAGTTTTGTTTTTCTGGATATTTTTTTTTTTTTTTTGTAAAAACTTATTAAAAATGACTAAAGGGAAAATTTATCATAATGGAAATCTTGATAAAATATTAAAATATTGATGAACCACATTGCTATATATTTATGTATATGGAATAGTAAATACTTTTCGTAGCATTTTACAAAGATTGATTTGAAAATATTTATGAATAAGAATATGAAATAAAGTTTCTAATGATAATATCATGCTTAAGTGAAATCATCTTTGTTTATATTGAACTAATGCTGAATTTATTGAAAAAAATATGTTCAAAAAATAAAAACAAAACGCTTAGAAGTAAAAATAAAGAAAGTAAAAAAAAATTATTTTAAAAAAAAGTTTTTTTTTTTATTTTACAATAAAAAGCAAAGATGTTTTTACTATGTAAATTTTACATTTTCTTTTGTTTTGATACGGGTAAAATAAGTTTCATTAATAAAAAACAACATTTGATGTAAAACTTTTGATATAATAAATACAAAACATTTAGTTTAATTCAAGGTGTTTTTTTAAAGTTTTGAATACACTACAGGATGTCCATAATCTAATAAAGATATTTTTAAATAATACAGAATAAGAGACATGGGGGGGGGGAGACTGATTAAATTTTATTTATAGAACTTCAAAGAATTTTATATAAATACTCTTCAACATGAGCACCATTAGTTGCATGGTGAATATAAAGTCTGTTTTCAACTTCCTTAAGTGGTTGTTAAGCATTTGCGGAATCGCATTAGTTGTTTCTGTTGTGATTCACACACACACAACACAAATTTTTTTTCAATTCTTCGATGCTACAAATCTCTGCATTATAAAATAGGTTCTTCAGATATTCCCAGACAAAGAAATGAAAAATGAAAATGAGTGGTATGATGTCACAAGAACAGGATGGACATGAAGTTGGTCCATGTCTACTAATCACAACATGCTAATGTTTCATCAAGGAAATGAAGCTCACGTGTAGCTCAAAAACAAAGCCCAACCCTGTTGAGAGGGGGGGGGCAACGTCTGACAGCACATTTCTTCTAATTGTGGTACAGCAAACAATACCTAAACATATCGAAGTAAACATTTGAATAAAGGGGGGGGGGAGAAACAATCGCTTTTTTATGCATTAGTGCTCCCCAAACGTTAATTTTAGGCCAATCTTGCTCAATTTCCCTTACATATTAGAGGGTTTTCCAACCCCCAAATCCTGCAGCTACGTTAATTAACCACTTCTTAAATATGAAATGTTGCTTCGTCACTGAATATAATTTTCAGAAGAAATCAATCATCATTCGCTTAGGAAAGCACATTTCTTTTTCACTGCATGACGTCATTTTGTCTGCAGGTAAACAAATTCCGTATTGCCATCCACAAAAATCATAACACGAGAAATTCCTTCAATTAAAGATTATGTTGGTATGCAGGGACGTCTTTAGACTTTTTGAGGCCCCGGGGCCCTAGGAAAAATAGGCCTATCTGTGATCTGTAAAAGTAAATAGTATGAAGCATGCATTATATGAAATACTCGTGCAAACAGTTATTTGAAACAAATAAATGTGCACGACTCATAGTCTCATAAACCGACTTGACCGATGACCGTCTTTCAACTAAACGAGTTGAATGATTGCTTATGGTATTAGGCCAAGGCCTAGACATGGACAATGGTCATCACAGTCTTGCCACTTTTGCCAGTTGACATGCAGTTTGAAATTCCGTGTTTTTCGGAGAATATATGCAGAATATATTTGACCATTGAAATTATCCGGATCATGATGTTATTAAGAATGAATGAAACGAGGCCCCCACCAAGGACGAGGCCCTGGACCCGGGCCCTGTTGGCCCATGCCTTACCTTTGGTGGTATGAATTATTTCTTACTTCGTAAAACTACATTTCAATTAAATTATGGACATTCTGCAATTGTGATACTAAATCAAATATTTATCACAGCTTTATATGCACACGAAATATATATAAGAAATTGTTTAATCATTTTTTAATTCAGGGAAAGTTAAAAAACAGAGTTCAAACATTATTCATGTAAAGTTCATTAAGTGAATTAATTCCTTAATGTGTGAAAACCTAATGTTGAATTATTTTGAAAGATATAAATAGATTATATATGAAATAGGATGTATAATTCCTTGTATTATCTTTATGGGAGTTTGGATACAAGTAGAGGTGGTTGGAAAAGTCTGGTTCAGAAGGCCTTGGACCGTACGGAACTGTCATGCTAAGGATGATGATGATGATCAGCTTTATGGGATATATTGCACTCATTTAATGGGCTCATGACGGTCACATGATAAAGACAAACACGTGTTCTCCATTGAATTAAACTAATTTTATATACTTGTTGTTCTATTTCTAAAACTTAGATAAATTTCAAATTTCATAATTGGGTAAAAATGTTTAAATATTATAAAAAAATTCTTGAAAAAGATTTTTTAAAATTAAAAAAAAAATCATATTTTATGCATATACTTTTAAATAAAATGAATTTTGTATTCATGTATAATTTTTCAGAGAAAGTTTCAGTAAAAAGCATAAGTTGGCAACACTGAAGCGCGTGGAAACACAAGATAGCTTTTATCGTGTGATTATGACGCACATGAGTTTGTGAATTGATTGGCTAGAATCATGTGGTTATCATTATCATGTGACTATGCCGTCACATGAATTTAGCCCATTAAACATTTGCTTAAGTTAGAGAAACATTTAGTTATGTAATAATTTCATCTTTTTAAATAATTTAAATCCTGTGATTAATTCTAAAATAAATTTTAATTAATTTTAGAATTCTTTTAAGCAGTCAAAACATTTCCAGTTTTTTTTTAAAAAAATTATATATATTTTTTGTAACAATGACTTTTAAATTGTATCTCCGACTACATGTTTTTAGCACAAAATGCCTTGAATTTCAAAATTAGTTCAGTATTAGTTTCTGAATAGATTTTTACCTCCTAATTTTATGTCCTTCTGACACACTTTATTTATAATAATAATAATAATGTACTAAAATTAGAAAGCAAGCAATATTCATGTAATAAATTTTTTTGTAGAATTTGATATTACTTTCCATGTAATTAGAAAGCTATTTTCCAAAACATCAACGTTTTTCGGAGTATATTCCTTTAAATATTATATATATTCCTATTACATATTCTCAAGTCATTCTCGAACATCTGGTAGTACATTTATCACGGTTTCCCAGTGATACGTACTAATACCTACAAGATTCAAAACCAACAGCACTTTATTTCTGGCTCTCAAAGAAAAATATATAAATCCTTCTTACTTAGTCAAATCTTTCACGCATTTGTATTTATCCGTAACTGACACCCGGATCTATTTACATACGTTTGCTCCATTCCGGAAACAAGGCCCATAAATTTCGAAGACTGTTTGGGAAAGGGCTCGGGAAAAGTTCCTCTCGCTCTTGTTGGAGGTGAAAGGATATCTCTACATCCACTTCCGCGCAAGTGACCGGAAGTATTTTGTAAACGAGAGGAGTGACGCAAGCTAAAGGCACGTTCTGCAGGAGAAATGACCAAAATTAATAGCTGAAAGTAACTCTATGTAACAGATGGTGACCGGAAGTTAAATTTCTTCCGAAACATTACTCTTGTTGAGATTAGGGACCTTGATTTAACTTTAAGTCAGGGTTTAACTCTAGAATCCGCAGAACTCAATGGTTGTTTCAAATAATTAAAGTTTTAAAATTCTCCAACAATTTTTGTTTCTTTATAGTTTTTTGTGATTCAAATTACGATAATTTCACGTGACATTTTTTGTACTCCAAGCGTGTGCAAATTGGTTTTCAACAGTGCTCTAGATAAAATCAGAAAATTTATATATCACTAAACTATAAAAAATGAAATGTAGAAGATATTTTAGATTTGAAAAAATAAATTAATTAAGACAGAAATAATTCGGATAAAAATATGCTACTTTTAAGAATCGTGAAGCTAAATAGAACATTAAATACCTGTTTGTTTTTGAAAAGCAAGCAAAGTTTAAATTATGCCTGTTTTTATCATTAAACGAAAATAGAGCTTTAAAGCACTGTATGGCTCAACGAGTCAACGAATAAATATCTTAATTCTTTCCCAACATCCAAAAATAAATACCATATGGTTCGTTATCATACACCTAACTGGATTAAAAATGTGAAATTGTATAAAGTATAGGAAGCCTTATCATTTTTTTAAAATTCCTCTACTATTAGTTCACTCTCTCTCCCTATTTGTATTTATTTATAAATAGATATCGTTTTAAAATTTTCAGTCGTTAATAAAATACTTCTTATTTATCCACTGAAGTTCATATACTTTTTTTAAATATGTTGTGGATGACACTTGATTTTAATACAGTTTTTTCAAATATTAATTCATTAATTAAATTTTATTTTTTAATTTTAAATTTATTCTGTGTTATTTCTGGTGAACTTATAACTAGCACCAACAGATGGCAAGCAACCCCAGCAAGTTTTTCTAACGAATTTTTTCTTGTCTTCAAATATATTTTTTAAAATTTGTAGTGAATGACACTTAGTGTGGAAACAATGTTTTCAAATATTAATTCATTAATTAAATTTAATTAACTATAATAAAATTTTTCTTTGTTGACCAAGTAGGAATTGACATAATTTTTTTTTAATATTACGTATTCGAAATATTTTCTCTTACCTAACTTAAAAATTGCTAGATGAACCATGAAATAAGTGGGAACATTCGAGACTAGTTTATTAGCGTCTCCTTTTGAAGCTATGCGAGAGCTATTGGTGACGTACTTTGAAGTTTTGAACCGCGGTCAAGTAACGAAGATGATACCTGAGTTAGTACCCAACTAAAAACTTCCTCACGAAACGATCGTGAGAGCCTTGAACTTCGACAGATTTATTCCTCTTCACGCGAAGAGTTTCATTGACATCAGGACTCGAACTCAAGAACCGACGGTCACAACACCGGTCCGGAGTTTGTGAACATGACCACTAGGCTGCCGCAAGCCCAAGGCGTTCGGGACAGTGAGTGATGAATATGTGCGTCTACGATAGCCATTCGATTACTCGAGCTCCCTCATTCGTAGAGGGTCATGATCAGTGATGCTCAAATTTAGCCGTTGGCTTGAAACTTGATTATACAACAAATCTGTCAAAGGCAGTGGCACACACAAGGGGGAGAAGGGGGGGGGGTTCCCAAGGTCTGGACTCCCCCCCCCCCAAGCTCTTGATTTTTTTCGATTGATTATAATCTTTTGTGGGTCTCGCTTCAGACTGACCACATGATCGGGACATCAGCTCATGCACCTCAGCACCCAATGGTTACGTATACTGGGATGGGCACAGTAGGCCCTGGCCCTCATGGGCTGTTGCACCACTGAGTTTGAGTTTAATCTTATGTATATAGTACGTAAAAAAAGTTATATTAAGTATTTGTCATTAATAATTGATTTTATTAATTAATACTAATTATTTATTCAATAATTAATTTTTTACTGATTTTGTTCCAGAAAATCGACAAAATCAAAATAATAAGTTGGGTGGCGTACATGAGCATGATACTAGAATATTGGACTTTCGATCCTGGACCCCTCCCCTCACCCCTTGAAAAATTTCTGTGTGCGCCACTGGTCAAAGGTATTGTCCCATGAATAAAACTAAGACCGAAAGTCCGTCCATGGTGTGAAACCAAAGAGCAGGAGTGAATGTCGTCCTCACTACTTGAATCCGTGTAAAGTTTTCTCGTGTTTTCTAGTGTAACTCTAATTAACCGCAGTGAAAAATTAATTTGGATAAATTTTACGCTAGTAAAATATTTTTAGTTCCCTAACACTTATTAAATGATATTTATATATATACTCCTTCCTACAATCGAATTCCAAAAGAAAATGCCATATAAAAATAATTGCTGAATTTTTGTCTTTGCATAACTTTAGCTCCCCTTTTAATAAGTCTCGCGCATGAGAGAGATACGGACTGTGGTTGTTAAATCCTCACTTGAAATTTTTCCTTTTTTTTTTTACCCGAGGATTTTAAATTTAAGCTGTAGAGCCGATATGGTTGTATGTATTTGTTTGAAAAAGATAAGTTTTATATCTAAAAAATAATTCATTTCAATCAAAATATTATTTTGAAGCTAAAAAAAGTAACATAACACCAGATTTAACATTTGCTTGGCAAAAATGATTGTGTTAAGCAAATTTTTCAATCGGGCAGAAAATAGGCAGCAAAAAAAAAAAAAAAAAAAAAAACGTTTACACAGTACAAAAAAAAATTAATATAATTAACATTTTTTTTAATTTTGGGAAAATTATTTAAACATTTTTAATTCAAAAGGAAAGAAGGAAAGAAACTACATGCGTTTATTATAGTATGATATAAATACAACGTACATTGAAATAAACTTTATTTTTGCCAGCCAAGGTTAATAAGGCAATATTTTTTTTCTCTTTCAATTGCATCATAAAATTAAAATTTCTAAAAATGAGAAGAGCAAAAATTGAAAAAAGCTTTTCTACAATCTAAAAACATTAAAACAATAAGTGAATTCGGTGAATGTCTTGTTATAAATTTCCTGCAAGCTATCCAAGTTCCGATGTGTTATCAAGAAAATACTTCTTGAATTGCTCCCTCTCTATGATTGTTGAATGTATACCAAAAATTGCTTCCTATTCACCTGCGAGAAACACTTACTACCACGATCAATAGCTTTGACCTGCGTGGACAGGTGCTCTTCCTTTCTTTTCAATGGGGCAATTGTGTGGAGGGGTCAATCATCAGTAATTTTCAGTTAGATGCGTCCATGTCGTCACGATTTGTATCCAAGAAGCAAATTTACAGTTCAGTCTTTAGTCGATTACTTTCTTTTAAGAACGGAAATGAACGCAAAAAGAAAGACCGTTCAACTGTTCTGCAGCAGATAGCAGATTTCTAATTCAAAATGAGGTTGCCAATAGTTTTCCTCCCCTCCATTAAACCCTTCAATAACGGTATATTTTTTTATTGTTTTCTTTCTTCTTGTTTTTGATTTATCGTAGACAATTACTTCAGACGGCAGTGATAATTTTTAACTCAACATGGTACTCTTTAGCTAGATTTCATGAATTTCGATTTTCTCTCTATTTGCCAATCATTATATTTTCTATACCACACTTTAGTTAATTCCCTCTTTCCCTACCAAGTTTAAAGATTCTGTGTTTAAATCTTTAAGATGTGAGATTATTTTTGTACTTTTTATTTAATATTGCATGATTTTATTACTGTATATAGATTCTACTTTTTACTATGAGCCTACTTTTTCAATTCCTACTGTTAGTTCACACTCTCTATATATTTATATATTTTGCTTGTTCAAGTTTTCAATCGTTAATAAAATGCATTTTAAAGCACTCAATTGAGCTGAAATTTTATATATACGATTATTTCGGATGACAATACAGTAACTTAATTATGATTAATAAAAATTAATTGATTAAAACTAATTATTTAAGGAATTACAAATACAGCCACGTTGGCATCATTTTTGGCGACTTAGCGACCGTTTTGGCGACTTGCGTCAAAACTTGAAACTGTTTCTTACACTTAAAAGCGCTCATTTGAGCTGAAATTTTCTATATGCTATTGTTTTGGGTAACAATACAAAATAATTCAATTATAATTAATTAAAATTAATTGACTGAAAGTAATTATTTAAAGAATTACAGATACAGCCACGTTGGCTTCATTTTTAGCGACTTGGGTCAAACCTTTAAAAGATTTTTTTCCCCTCACGTTTCAAAGCATTCAGTTAACTGAAATTTTATGTAAACGATTGTTTTGGATGACAATACAATACTTTAGTGAGAATTAATAAAATTAATTGCTCCTTAATGTTGCGATTCTGTCATATGTATATACATATTTAAATTAATTGTAACTATTTAATTAAAAGTAAGTAAAATAAATTTTTTTTGTTGATCTAAGTAGGAATTGACTTAATTTTTTTTTATATTACTTGTTTTAGTTAAATTTTTAAGCCGCATTTTTTCACAAGCTTGGAATAAAAAAAATTATTAGCATTCCAAAGAAATCTTGCGGGAGGAAGAAAAAAAAAAACATTTTCGAGCCAGCAGATTGCTTTGATAGATTTTATGAAACCTTCTAATAACTTCAGTTTGAGATTTTGTATTTGCGTTATCTTAGATTTGACTAAAAATTTTTTTTCTAAATTATTTTCTTTTGTGTCCGGCTTCTAATAAAAAAAAATCATTTATATGTATTTATATAACTCTGGGGAAATGACGTCATGATTATCTCGGAATGCAATACTATATTAATGCAGTTTTTTTGAAGATTTTTAAATTTATTTATTATAATAATATTTATTTATGTATCCATTATTTTGTGCTTTGAGACAGAATTACAATTGAGTTATTCGAATAAATATTTTTAGAAAAAGAATTATTCTTTCAATAATTGAATTTTAGTTTTATTGATAAAGCTATTGGAGTTTTTAAGAATTGTAGCTTAGGCTGCGATATTTTGACGAAGCAAGATTATATCCAGAAATAAATTGATTTGATTTATATGTTTAAAAAGTGTTTAAGCTAAGAGTTGCTTTGAGTTATAAATTTTAGCTTACTAATTTGATACCGGTATGCTGTTTGGTTTTTTTTTGCCTAATAGTTCCACAGTTTACTTAAAATTATTCAAAATATAATTTAAAAATTTGACCTCATTATTTTTTTATCCTTCAATCCTGATTGTTATATTTTTTCAATTCACCGTGCGAAGAACGGGTATACCAGTTAATTGTTTGATACTTGAGGTGATATCACATTTTCCAAAGTGTCCGACCAAGTTTTTAAGGTCACGTGCATTGCGACCGGCAGTGTTTAAGTTGAATCACAAATTCAAACATATCCATCAAAGACATGTCATAATAACAGGGATGCTAAATATAACTGGAATTCAGAGTATTCACGCGGTGAAAAGTTGAATTTAGAATGTAGATTAATGGAGTATCAGTTCAAAAATGTGGTCTTCATCTAACCGCTTTTCAGATATACGAGATTCATCGTCAGTTGCTTTAGTGTAATTCTAGTATGACATTTAATGCAAATCAAAAAATCAGTATCCAATCCCATATCTGTGAAATCTTTTCAGCGCAACTTGATTTAACCCCGTAACTGTGTGGTCATTTTTTTTTCTTTGCCCAAAATGTTCCAAGAAAAGGGACACTTTTTTATTGCGTATAACTAAGTATAATACTCAATAGAATACGAAAATGGAATAATTTTATTTTAATTTTCAATTTTAAAGCTTTCACACTATATTTTTTATTTTTTAACTGTGGAACACAAAGACCCCCTAAATGTTTGACCATGCATGCTATGAAGTATGTTTCATATATTTTAAAAGAATTTCACTCATACTTACAAAAAAGTTATCATGTTTGTATCAGTGCCGATTTAAGCTCATTTCGGGCCCTGGGCGCAGAATATCTACAGGCCCCCTTGGCACTGGATGACCGAAATTTATAACCAGAAAATCTGGTTAAATTCGGCTTATTCGGGCCCCTGAGCGCCTACCCCAAGCGCAAATTGGATGAACTGGCACTGGTTTGTACCACTTTTTCTTGCGGTTGAGGATTTTGTGTGTGCGCGCATACATACATGGTGTAATACTTAGTCTTACATTGCAGTGGGAACAGATATAATATCGTTTTTTTTTGGGATTATTTTTCCATTTTCATTTCTTCTTAAGCAACAAGTTGCACATTGTCTTGCCATTCTCTGGTCTTTATCGAAAATCTTCAAGAATCTAAATTCCCGCCGTCAAAGAAAAATTCCCGCCTTCACCACAAAGAAAATTCCGGATGAAAAGAGTATTTCAGTACCATGGATAAATTGCATATCTTAAAAAGTCTGGAAACTAATAATCTCAATAAAACGCGCAAATCAAAGATTGAAGAAAGCTCGTATGATTTACGAGCAAACCACTTAAGGGGTTAATGAAGAGCGGTCTCATAATTTCCTTATTATTATTATTTTTTCCATGAAGTAAAGATTTAGGTTATTGATTTTTGAAAGATATTTCAAACAAATCCAAACACACTCAAATTTAAGGTGCTTATAGGTCGTACTACAGCAACAGAGTGAAATTCTAGAGATGAATTTCATAATTTGCAGTCACGATCAGATTGCAAACCTGAAGTTTAGAGCTCACCACTAAACTTTATATCACACTAACTGGTATACTCGTTCTTCGCACGGGTGAATTGAAAAATTAAACAATACAATTGAAGGATGAATAAGTTTTTTTTAATGAATTAAATTTACTTGAATTGTAATTAAGCAAAAAAAAAGCTTTTTGCATATCTCACCTGAACAAAATATCATATTTGTTAAATTTTAAGTCTGTAGGTCTAATAGCTGATAAAAAGGATTGTTTGTAAAAAAATTCATAACGCCTTCGTAACTTCCTTGTGGGTCGATTTTTGAAAATACCTTTCTAAGCTGATCTCTACTCAGCAAAAGTAACATATTAAAATTTTTGTGTAATGAATGCCTAAAATAGTCTAAATAATCTATATCTGGATGTGTAATACGTTAATATTACTTTCTGTTGTATTTACTTTGTTAAAATTGTAATATTCGCAAGCAACGCCGTTCCTCACATTATAATGGCGATTCAATGGAAACATAGCGAAATGTTGGCGATAGAGCCAAGTTGGCATCATTTTTGGCGACCATGCTGGCAACTTGGCGATTGATTGAACATTGCATAAGTTGATATGCTGTAGCGCCACTTGGTGGGGAGCTGCGACAAAAACCTCTCCACAAAAAAATACATATACATGCCAACTTCATAATGATCGGTTGAATGGTGTTAAAGTGAAGCGAGTCCATATATACAAACATCCATTTATATATATAGATTACATGAGGGTGTGGGATTAATTTCAATTGATCGAATAGCAGTTTTTTTTACTATATTTAAAGTTTCTTCTACAGAATAAAGACTCAAACCTATGACCTGCCAGTCTCTACGTTCATGACAATAAAAAAAATGGTAGAATTGATTTTAATTTACGTTGCACTGTGAAGGAACTTGAGGGCTATTGGCGATGGATCTTGTAATTTTGAAACACGAGGATGATACCTGAGCTACCACCCTACACTCCAAACTTCCACCCTACCCCGCAGGATGACTTTCAACCTCGACAGGTTTAACCTTTAACTGTCGATTAAAAGTTATGCGATTCGCTCTCCAGTGCCACTGTTCTTCATATAGGCGCTCATATGCGGTGTATTGGGGGAAGGAAAAGAAAAGGCATAAATATAAGCAAAATTTTCTCTGTAATAAATAAATCTTTCGCACATGCTATCAAGTTAATTTTATTGCATTCCAAAGTCTTCGGAATTGTTTTACTTATAGCAGTGCAAAGAAAAGTATCGTACGCAGGAAAGACGTATATATACTTCAGGGGCAGTTCATGCACCGGTTGAGCGTGATGTATATATAAGACGGTGGCAGTTAAGGGACTAACGTGAGTCGACCTCCCTATATGGTGGGTTTTCAGTGGAACTAGGGCTCAAATCTGCACCGACAACAAGTTCAAGACCATAATTATTCGGCTACCACGGTCACAAAAGTGAGTGAGTGAGTAAATATAAACGTTGCACTATTCAATTACATGAGGGCTTTTTGGCGAAGGACCTCGTAATTTTGAACCATAGTCTAGCGACGAGGACGACACCTGAGCTGGCAGATTCCCCTCTCCTAACTTCCACACCACACCCACGGGAGGTCGTTTGAGCCTCGACATATTTAACGTGTATTGGCTCCCTCTGCAAGGCGGTTTTCAGTGGTACCAGGTTATAACTCACTCCGTGACCTTGGCCACTAGGCTACCGCGACCACCCGTGTTCACAAGAGAATACATAAGGAAATATAGTAACCTCTTAACTGGTTTGCGCGAAAACCGTATGGGCTACCGAAAGTTGCCCACAACCAGTTTGCCCGTACGCTATACGGGCACACATGTTTTCTTCTTTCTATCTTAGATTCGCCCATATTTTTAATTCTTAGTGAGATTATTAGTGCTATTACTTTTAAGAGATACAGTTTGCGCATGGTACTGAAATACTTCTCATCTGGGCTTTTCTCTGTGGTGAAGGCGGAATTTCTTACTGAAGGCAAAAATTTAGATTCTTGAAAATATTCGATACAGAACAGGGATCGGCAAGGCAATATGTTGCTTGAAAAGAAATGAAAATGGAAAGCCTAAAAATCCGATATTATCTCTGTCCCCATTTCAACGTAAGACTTGGTATTGCACAATGCTTCAAATTGTGAGTGCATATATATATATACAAACATACATAATCCTCAATCGTTTGAAAAAGAGGTAGGAACAGAGAGGAAATTTCTTTGTAAGTATGAGAGAAATTCGTATTCTTCATAACTTGCAGAGGTATTTATAAAAATAAAACACTGGTGGTTTTTGTGTTCCACAATTATAAAATAAAAAATAGTGTGAAAACATTTATGTAAATTAAAAATTAAAATATAAAATTTTTGCATTTTCTCATTCTGGTAAGTTATTTGCATTAAAAAATGTGCCTTTCTTTTTTCACCATTTTGTGCAGGAGAAAAAAACTGACCCCTTAAGGCAGGGTCGGGCAAACTTTTCCAGGGCACGGGCTACTTCTAATTTTTTTTTCAAGGTGTTGCTGTTTACCCAATGTTGTGGGTGAGGTGAGCTAAGAAAAATGTCTATAATGTTTTTTATAGCTTAATAAAAAAAATAAATACGGAGTATGCACTTACTTGCATAACTACAATAAAAAGAGTCTTACATGTTTAAGATCACGTTTAAAGCAAAAAATGCAAGATAAAAACATAATAATAATAGCCACAAATATAATAATATCAACTAATACATTTACGATCAAACAATTCAAAATGCATTAAGAAATAAAACATATTTAATCTAAAACTAGTTCCAGTAGTTATAGTCAGTAGAAGACTCAGTCTGCATACTGTCAATCAATCTTGAATATTTCGGTATGTAATTACTAACTGCTAATCTTCAAGAGGTCACCCCAAAATGTCTTGGTAGCTCATCCGTCGATCGCAATCGACTTAATATCCACTCTGGCCTTAAGGGATTAAAGACAGATATGATCAAAAACAGTTTTTAAGAGTTTATCTAAACACAATTACATTTACAAAAAAATTGTACAACATTTTACAAACATTACGAACCATTTATATTAGAGACATATTAATTAATACACATAAAAGCGTTACAACACATTATATCTTCAACAAAAATAAGTTGAAGAGGCAAATGGACAACTTTACTGTTTACTTGTATTTTCTTTCTATTTTTTTCCTTTTTCATTCCAAGGTAGTTTTATTTACTGATATGGTTCACTGCTTTCAAAATAAAAAGAAGTTAACATGTTACGAATTTGAGACTTTGTTTGAAAAAAGGCACTCAACTATATTTACAAAATTACTCACGGTAAATTGAAATGATAATTAAGTACCGAATACCATGGTAATTAATTTTAAACTTAACAGAGAGTGCTAGATAAGTAGTGATGTGTGTAATGGAGTGACATCATGAGAAAAATTGAAGCTTCGGATGTACTTCAGATGTCTTTAAATATAGAACTTGTTTCTATCACACGTCTTGCGATTTTTTTAATAATGCATTAATTAGTATTCAGATTATGCATTTCGTTTCGCATCACTTACCGTACAGTAATTTTTTGGTCCTCTTTTATTTCATGTACTTACTTATTCAAGTCTTTTTTTGTGTAATTTTGAAACTCTGTAAATATAGGTATTAAAAATTCTAATATGACCTATATCTATATGATAAAAATAAGTTCTGATATGAAAATAAGTATTCTCTTGAAGATTTCATAGAGAACAATAATAAAAAAATAAATTAAATAAGTCCTTATTATAACAAATAATTCATGAGCCAAAAAAGGCTTTTGAATTATACTTATAATGAAACCTTCATAGAACAGAAATAAAAGCGACAGATCGAGAACGTGGAACAGAAATAAAATCGTCCAAGAACCAGATGCTTAATTGTAAAGATAGTTTACACATGAGACTGTATTTGCAAATACGGCAGTCACGTGGTCATGCATTAGCTTTTAGAGGTTCAAAACCTGGTTTTACTAAGTATCTGTTGCATAACGAGGTTAATGCATTTTAAATCTGTTAGGCTCTTAGTTATGATATTTGTATGGTGGAAGTTTGACGAGTGGGGTGCCGGTTTATGTGTCGTCATTGTCACTTGACCATAGTTTAAAATTGCGAAGTCTTCATATTTCTTCTGAGTGCGAGGTTAAGAAGTAATCAATCAATCAAGTCAAAGAATATTTACATTGCACAATTTAGAAGAACGGAAGTATTAGTATTAGTACTTGTATATCTAAGGTAATAAGTTTTTAACGTATGTACGTTCATACAAATGTGTATATACATACACACAATAATACACATGCACACACACAAACCCACACATGCATACATGCACATACACACATGCATATACTTACACATAAACACATTCTTACACACACATATATATAGTACGTACGCACGCTCACATGCATACACACTCATATACGTATGTTATATAATATTATAGAAATATTGCTTTATATTGAGAAATATAGGATATAGAGCAGCAAACAGACATTTATATAAAATATATTTATAGTATGCATTTATAAATATATTTTTAATATGTAGAACCTGTTTCTAAGCGGTCCTTTTTCATGCGATTTTATTTTTGTGCGATCTTTTTTTTATGCGGTACATGAATTTCAACGGCTTTTGCGCCACTGTAATGTTTTCTATCAATGTACATACATACACTTTAAGACGCTCTGTTCATTGGTTATAAACAGTCTCTCAACAATGCACGTTCAATTGCTTTCTGTCAACGCACTAGCAGCACGCACTTGATTGGAAACGAAACTTTCAATGACAGTGACATTATCAATAATTTGATAGATTATGAAGACGGACAAGAAGAACCGAATTCTTTGAGAGGGGATAAAATATATGCAGAGATCCAGCCTTATACAACAAATTGGAAAAACAATTTATTAAAACAGATATCAATTCCGAAAGGGGTTTGAAATTCCAAAAAGAGCTTCGATCAAGTATTAAAATTAGTTATTATCATGACGTTCGCAAGCAACTGACCAAACCGACCGTCTTCACAAAAATTTATCACTTACTTTGTGGTGCTAAAAAATAAATCAATTGAAATTGTATCTTCAAGTAACGAAAGAGGTTTTGAACTAATTCATCAGAGGAAAATGAGCGCTTTGGATTACTATGAGTTGCAGTGAATTAATTATGTATGTGCGTTTTGAAATATTCTCCATGTATACAATGAGAAATTAAATGTTTTTAAAGTGTTTCCACGTGGAATTTAATTATTTATTTTGTTTGCAAGTACTTCCTCAAAAATTTCGTAAATAATTGACATATTTTTTAAGTGCGACTTTTTTTACCCGGTTCCCCTCCACCGCAAGAAAACTTTTTTTCTGCAAAACGTCGACAAAGTTGTCCGTTATATGTAAGTATGTATGCAATTTTCGCATATTTTTTTGTGTTTTTTTTATGCGGTCCATATTTACCGCCCAAAAACAAGTTTTACTGTATAATTTATTTTTCAAAAATATAATTTTCTCAAATTTTTTAATATTTTTCAAAGAGCTCAAGAACTGAGTTACAAGATTCCTAATTAAAATTCTGACGCTGTTGCAGTTGAATATCAGGCTCGAGTCTTGCTGCCATGAAAGGCTCGAAATTTAGGGAGCTGATACAAGTTAAATCTATAAGAGCTCAAGGCCCTCATATTGGTGTGGGGTGCCCCAGCTAAGTTGTCTCAGTTTTTTCTCCTGATTATTTTAAAATTATGAGGACCATGGTCAATAGTACTATAAACAATTAATCATCGTACAATAGTGCTCGTGTAATTAATATAGAGCAGGGGTGTTGTAAATTAAGTGTAAAATGAATAGATGGCGCTGCAAGTCATCTGAGAGTTATACTTTTAGCTTGTAGAATCAGTTATGTAATGTTCTTTGTCCTGTATGCATGTCTTCTGTGTCGTCTAAGAAAATAAATTAAAATGTCTAAGAATCATTGGATTAACATAAAAATATAATGGATATAATCGTCTAACTGAGCAATGGAATTAAAGATTTAGGAATTATAACAAGGGGTGCTCAACCTTTTTTCCCGCTGAGCCGCCTACAAGTAACAACTATTTCACGCAGGCCGCAACATGAGGATTAATGTGGGGGGCACTATAAGATCAAGGACATTTAAAGTGCAGAAAATTTAAGAAACACTCTAACAACTTCTGTATCCCTTCATATGCCTTAGCAATTTCATATATATTTATCAATATTATAATGTAACAAATTTTATAGGATGCTTTTGTTACTCTTGCAATTTGTGATATCACCACCAACAAAGTATTTTGTTGTTGTTGCAAAGATTTTTCTAAGAAATCTAATTTATCGGGTCTTGAAAAAGATCCTCAAGAAAAAGAACCATTGAAAGATTTATGCTTAAGGGTATAGTGACGAGAAAAATTATATATTTTAAATATAACATTTTCACATAAATCAAGCAAGTTTTTGATCCATGTTTCCCCCCCTACGAAATATTCAAGATCCCAATCCTCTTGAAACAGCCTATATTCTATAGCTATTTTTCGCATGGGTGTTAATTGAAAATTAGTTTCACCCCTACTCCATTGTTATTTGTCACAAACCGTCAGAATTACAAAAAGAAAAACGTTATCTTGCAATTTGTGCCAGCATGGCATCGATAGCAAAATTGATATATTTGATTGCTGGATTGATAGAATTTCTCGCTAAATTTCTAATGCACTGTTCTTAAATTATCAAATTTGTTAGTGCAACGGGCCACTCAGAAAAATCCGGTAAGCCATTTGTGGCCCGCGGGCCGCAGGTTCAGTATCGCTGATCTAGAGTGACGTTTCAAAGCAATGTTCTGTATGTTTCAGTATTTTCAATATTTTTCTTTTATAATGATTAAAATTCTGATTAATTTAAGTTTGAAAATGTATCAAAATTTGAAATGTACTAAACATTAAACTATCATAGGAGTAGAATAAATCGATATAAAATGCACGGTTTTAGAGTTCGTTTAATCGAAATAAATCTTTACTAAAATCTATTGATTTTAAAGTTCCCCAAACTGCTGCAGATATAATCGTTACCAAAGTGGCATGATCTAGTAGTGTATACCTTGAAATATCAATTAATTTTTAATTCTTAGTAATAAGTGTTGAAATTCAGAGAATTTAAAACACTACATATATTAAGAATTAGCGAAGCAAGTGGATTGCTTCCTGTGCATTCAGTGATATCTTGTTGTGTGTGTTTGATAAACTCTATTTGCGATATTTAATTTCCAATACTTAAGTTAATATATAGTTTTAAGATAATACATTCACAGAACTGCTTTTAAATCTGCTTTTACATGCTAGAAAATTCTAATTAATTAAGTTTTACATGCTTTTACTTATCCTTTCGCCCAAATATTGGAACCACAATAAGTTAATAGTTATCGTTGAGAGTTTCATGGCTGAAGGTTTTCAAACGGAGTCTTGAGTTAGAGTCATTATTCTATTAAAGACTCTCCCTGCAGAAAAAGGAATGCTGCAACTAATTTAAGTTAACAAGCTATTAAATTTTCTCGAATACAGTGACGTTGAAGTAAGTAACGGGTTAATTTATTAATCATTAACTTCCTGTTTCAAAGTTATGCGAGGGCTTTTGGTGATGGACCTCGCAATATTTAACTACGTAGTAGAAACGAGAACGATACCTGAGTTAGCATCTCAATCTCCAAGCATCTATTCTACGCCAATCTGGGACAGCATCGACACAGTTAGCGGTTATTTGCATTTTTTATGTTTAACATTTATAAACCCCGTGCACCACGCAATGTATAACACAGACAGAAGAAAGGATTACAACACAAACATCCATGCCTTCTCCGGGATTCGAACCCAGTCCCTACGGCACCACAGTCAGCTACACTGACCACTATACCGGATGGGTGGCGTTATTTGCATTGCAGGACTTAAGTAAAACGGGAAATACATTGCTTTTCACAAAAAATGCAACACCAAGAAGGACCAGAGATATCACAGTGAAATTTATTTCGCAGATAACATGTTGTACAAAGATCAAACGGTTAAAATTACAGCCTGTTGTGACGTCTGGATGATGAAAATATCAGTAGTTAATGTAGTCGCCATTGTTGGCTATAACCACTGCCACATGCCTGGGCATAGAATCAAAGAGGCTTTGGATTTATGCTTGGGGTACAACAGTCCGTGCGGCTTCCACACATTGGCAAAGTTGATTTGTGTAGCAGCGAGGGTCAGACGTTGTGCAAGCATCGACCACAAGTTTTCGGCTGGTGATAGGTCAAGAGAACAAGCAGGCCAATGAAGTAATTTAATCTGATGGTTAAAGAATAACTCTTGAACATTGCATGACACGTGTGGTTGCGCATTATCCTATTGGAATATGTCTGATGGCAAGTATGGGAGGAACATGGGCTCCAATACCTCAGAGATGTAAAGCTGGCTGTTCAGTGTATTGACAATGCGTACTAGAGGAGTGCTGGCAGTGAAATCCAATACCACCCCAAACCATAATACCGGGTACAGGACCAGTGTGGCAATGCATAACGCAACAGTTCAGCAGTCTCTCACCACGGTGTTTTCAAACTCCAATCCAACCATCGTGATGTTGCAGGCACAAGCGGGATTCGTCAGTAAACACAATGTCGTTCTACTCCGTTGTCCATGTCCGCCGTTTATCGTACCATAGGTGGCGCAAACGGTGGTTTCCAGTCAAGGTTAAACGAAGTAATTAACACCTTGTGGACATTCCACTCTGCTGTAAACGACGTTGAATGGTACGAGTGGACACCGAATGATGCGTAGCAGACCGAATCTTCTGTGCTATGGTTCGTGATGGGGATGCGCGATCCGTCACTGCCATGCGCACAATCAACCTGTTATCACGGGTAACGAGGTGGGTGTGATCGGCCCCGTTGGTTCGTCTTTTCCTTTTGAATCCAGCGATGACAGATCCTAATCACAGTTGCTTGGTTGCATCCAACACGTTGACCGATTTCTCTGAAGGATAATCCACAATCCTTATAGGCTATTATTCTTCCTCGGTCGAATTTAGAAATTCAGTCAAAAGACACTCGATGTCTTCCATGAGGCATAGGTAAACAACAAACGCAAAGAAAAAAACCGCACGAAAAAACAATTGCCGTATTTCAAATCGCCAGTCTGTTCTCCCTTTATATAGCGCTTGCGGGTGGCGCCACGGTCGCCCGTGATGTGCTTTTGCGCTATAATGCTACTAATTTACATATTTCATCGCCGCCAATGCATGATATAAATTTCACATGGTTTGCATGCTTCCTTCAGAGTGCTGTATTTTGTATGGCCAGCAGTGTACTTTAAGAGTTGCTTCACGTTAAATGCAGCTGAATCTTGAAGTCCTGGTATGAAAGGGCAGAACTATGAAAAACTATGAAAGGGCAGGCCTCAACTTAGATGTCGAAGAGGATTAGATAGAGGCTTAAAATTACAAGGTCTATTGTTCGTAGCCTTCTTGTAATGTCTATAGAACGACCTTAATTAAAATCAACTAATCAATCAATAAAAAAAACTAAGCTTTAAAAAAACCCCAACGTATTGGTTGAGACTATGAAAATCTGGCTTGGGTGGGTGACGTTCTCTTTACTTGATTGCGGCTCAAAATTTCGAATTTCGTTGCCAAGCCCCTTTGAAGCTGTGTATAGAGACGTTCATTCAAGCAAGACCCCAAACTGAGATATATTACTATTCAAGTATGCATACAAAATGATTTCACCGAATAGCTTAAGGTGAAAAATGAAGTGCGACAGGGGGATGCTCACTGGTATGCCTCTGTTTAATATAGCACTTGAAAAAGTTATTAGAGACTCAAAAATCAATATTAGGGGAAATATTTTTAATAAGTCAGTTCAAATACTGGCTTATGCTGACATTGGCATTATTGTCCGAACAGCACTAGCTCTTAAACAGGAATTTATGGCATTAGAATAGAGTGCTAAAAGAATTAACTTATCTGTAAACGAGAATGAAACTAAATATTTACCTTGTTTAAAGTCCGATTTACAACTTAATCATATAGAAATTAGCAATTATAAATTTGAAAAAGTTGACAGTGTTTCTTATTTGGGAACTGAGATAAATAATAAAAATAAGCTGGTCCCAGAAATTTATAAAACAATTATTGCTGCAAATAGATGTTTTTATGCCTTGAGGAGTTATTTAAAATACAGTTTTCTCAAATTAAAAGCTAAATTGCTTCTTTACAAAAGTCTTATAAGATCTGTCCTGGCATATGCATCAGAGACTTGGCCATTGACTTTACTTGATGAGGAAGCTTTGGGAGAAAGTTCTTACGCTGCATTCTTCGTGGGATCCAAGTGAATGAATCATGGAGAAGAAGATCTAACTAATAGAACTCTACAAAATTTACAAACAACCTGATATTGTAAAATCTGTCAAATTACATAGACTTAAATGGGCTGGTAATCTGGCTAGAATGAATGAAGATCACTGCAGCAAGAAAATCTTTTTGGGGTGGGGGATCTCTTGGAAAATCCTTGGGTTAGACCCCCTTTAAGATGGATTGACTAGGTCGAAAAAGACCTAAATATATATATATATATTTTTTTATTTCCATTGTCGGATTACAAGACAACTGCAAACAAAATGAGAAACAGAAAATATTGACAAAAATGAAGAAACAAAAATAAAAATAAATAAAACTTAAGAAAAGAAACACAAGTCCACAGTATAGTTCTAGAAATCACACATTTTATGCCTAGCCTCCCAAAATCTGCATCACATGTATCCAGAGCTGAGTGCATAGCAGCGTGCCAAATGAATGGCGTCCGTTTCTTCATTGGAATCGCACAGTTTACATAGGGGACTCTGGGCAATGCCTATCATGTTTAGATTCTTGGATAGGCAGTCGTGTCCAGTGGCGATTCGAAAATCGGCCACAGCTCTATCTCATGACCATTTTGAAATATGAATGACTTTGCTAAACCCCACTTTTTGAATATTCTTTTGGTTGAATTTGTACCAGAAGTGTGTTCTCTGTAGTACTTTTTTACGATTATTTTGGCTCTATGAAAAAGAACTGTATTGTTAGAGGTTTGAAAGTTTTTTGTCCCATTCTCTTCGCCAAGCAATCGGCACTTTCATTCCCTTTAATGCCACAGTGCGATGGAATTCATTGCATGGCAATGTCTATATGGCATTAAAGTAAATCGCCAGTTAACATTTGACATTTTAGGATATCTACTGATAAGAAGATATACTACGAGTTTGTTCTTTTAATATTTAAAAACTATATAAACGTATATAGCAAAAATCGAATTAATTTATAATAAAAACGGAGTATTAATTAATACGCAACTTATAAAACAAATTTATATAACAAATTATAACTATAAATCAAAGAATTGTTTTAAGACACGATAAAAGATTTCGAACGAATATAAAAAAAGTAAAACGAGTATGAAGATTAATATATAGTGTAGGATTTGCTTGTATTATACACAAATGAAATCGTAAAATAAAAATAAAGAGCCGTAAAAGATATTTATATAACAGAGTATCAGCTTGTATCAATAAAGAAATAGGATTAAAATACTTTACAGGATTAAAGCGACTTTTAGCTCTACTCGATAACGATAAGGTAATCAACCTTGCAGTACCTAAGGCCAGGGCTTCGTCTGAACTTTGAGAGGCCCAGTCTAAAAAGTCAAGGAAGAGGTTACGCTTTGACGTAAGGGGAAAGTTTGAAAGGACAAGGTGTATGACATTCCTCGGGGATTTTTTTCTCGTTATCCAGGGCCTCTTAGAATCGAGATAAATGATAAAAGATTGTAAAGGACTTCCTGTGGAAGAAGAATTGGTATAATATTCTTAAGAGTAATTGGGTAATTTATTTGATATATGGGAAATATCGACAGATATAAATGGTTTTTGAGATCTGATAAGATTCCATAATTTTTCTTTTTAAACCTATGTGATTCTTGTACTAATTTTTTTGTTTTGTTAATGACATATAATTTTTAGGCTTACTTATAACTAATTTCAATTTCTTAAAGAATTGTATTGATTTTTTTTTTTTAAAAAAGCGTATTTTCAAAAATTATATAATAAAATAAGACATTATATAAATTTTGAAAATACGCTGTACCAATGACCAATCGAATGCCACGGCCAAATAAAAATAAAATATCTTTTAATTTGGTCGCGGTAGCCGATTGGTTATGGTCGTGAGTATGTTATCAACATTATTTCTGTCGAATCTTGAGTATGAATCCTGATGGCATTAAAATCCTACTGTGTCGAGGTTTCAGATGCGCGTTTATTTGTAGAGGCTAAATGTTCTCTTCTTGATGTAGTGATGAAATTAAAAAAAACTAAGAGCTCTATCAGGTGACGTACTCGCCCAATTCATGCTGAACTTTTTTTCGTTGAAAAATTTCTGGAAACACATGTTTATCGCTAGCAACAAAATGTATTAAAATTTTAAAAAATTTCAAGTCATCTAGATACTTTTTTATTTTTTGCTTTTCAGTAGTTTGTTTGTAATACTATTATTTCATTTTTCACAGAATAAAAAACTTCGATTACTAAAAGTAATTTTAATTTTTACAGGCTTTGAATTTTTAAATATTTTTTTGAACAATTCCCAACCTATGAAGGTATTGTCTAGTTCTAACAACATTTTTCTTTTCTTTTTTTTTCAAAAAATTTACCACACATATAATTTTTTTTTGTATCAATTATTTTATTCAAAGTTCATATGTGAGACTTTTCATTTTATGTTTAAGAGTAGGCAAAAATTTCTTATAAAAACATAGTTTTTATTATTTAAAATTACATGATTTTTGACTCAAATGTCCACAATTATCGCACTTTGGCTTTAAAGAACTTTACTCGCTACAATTTAAACGAATGAGTGTGAGTGAGAGTTTTTACGGCCCACTGTAAAGCAACACGAGGGCCGTTGGCGACGGATTTTTTAATTTTGAGTCTCGATCAAGTGACGAGAACGACATCTTATCTAGTCATCCTCTCCAAACTACCACACCATACCAACGGAAGGACTTCGAGCTCGGCAGATTTGGTGTGCATCAGTCTCATCTACAAGGCGGGTACGATTTAATTGAGAAAATTCTTTTCCTGATGGATTCATTTTAATATGATGGAATCAATAAAGCTTCATGCATAGGTTTATGTAACATTTTTTAAAATTCACCGTTAAAATTGTCCATTTCCTCCTTTATATTTATCCCAGAAACTTTTCACTGACTCATGTGAACAAACTTTTCGTGTCATAAATGGAAACGGTGTAACTGTATAACAACAGGTCAAACTGTAATTGTTTTTTTAAAAAAATCTTTTGAGAAAAAAAACCATTTATTATTTTTTCTTAGTTAGTAGGTGGATATTTCAGCTTGACTCTGAAAAATACCGACAACCTCATCGTTTTCCCAAAAATGGCAACAATAAACATTTCCCGTAAATATAAATTTACGACTCCAGGTCACTGAAACACGCCATAACACAACACAGCATTCAGCGCAAACCACACATAGAACATACCTTACACAAACCACAAAAAAAAGCCGGGAAAAAAATCTACAAAATAAAACCCAAAGCTACGCGCGAACCAACAACAAAGCTACGCGAAAACGATTGCAATTCCCTCTTCTACAGATTAGAAATCTACAAAGTAAAAAAAAAATATATGTATATGAAGCAGAAAGAAAGAGAAAAAAAGAGAAAAAGAAGTGTATTAAAAAAGAAAAAAAAGAGAGAGAGAGAGAATAAGGAATTAAATAAAGAAACGCAATACTCAAGGTCAGGGTTAAAGCCGGTCATTGCCCCACTTCCGGGAGAAGCGTTAAGTAAAAGTGGGCCTCCGCAGCTGTAGACAGGTACAGTAGGGGGAAGGTGAGGGGAGGTGGAGTGACGTTGGTTATGCAGGAAAAACGACTTTCAGAGCCCTCTTGTCACCTGTGAAGTAATCGGGTTTGAGCTCACGTGATTCAAGCTGTCATTTATAATGTTATCGCGTTCAGAGATCTGCAGTTAAAATTAAAGCACCGCCCTTTTGTGCTCGTATTTTCACTTTTTATCCATCTGTGATTGTAACAGTATGTAAAAATTTTAAAAACACTTATTTATGAAATTGTTGCTTTATGAGAATCAGTTTTGAAGGAATGAAAATTAATAATTTTTTTTTGATTCATGGAAACTTAATTTAAATAATTAGGAATAATAAACATTTTTCTTTCAACATTTATTAAGTTCAGAAAAAAAAGATTATGGTGAATTTGCTTTAAAATTTTGATACAGTCCTTTATTTCTTTTATTAAAATTAATAGTTTACCATGGGCCGCATCATTCTGTATAAGAAGTATTTTAAATTTCTTCCATTAATTTCCAAAGAAAATTTTTTTTTGGATGTTTTATTATTTTAAAAAACAATTTTGTGTGCTGCTTTATCAAGGTGAAAACAACTCTCTCTCTCTCTATATATATACATATATATATAAATCTATACATCTTTTGCTCTCGTTAAATTAGAGTATATTTTATTATTTTCTTATTGTGTAATATGAACAAATAACTATACAGATAACAAAAGTTATGAACAGATTATGATTTACGTATTTTTTAAAATTAAATTTTACATTAAAGTTTAAGAAACGTAACAGACCACGGTAACCTAGTGGCTATGGTCATGTACTTGTGGCCAGCGGTTCGACTCTGGGGACCACTGAAGACCCACCGTGCAGAGAGACTGCTAAGCATCAAAAATGTCGAGGCTCAAAATCCCCACGTTGGCGTAATGTGGTAGATAGGAGAAGGGGTGTCCGCTCTCGTGTCGTTCTCGTTACTTGACTGAGATTCAAAATGACGAGAACCGTCACCAATATCCTCGTGTTGCTTTACAGTGCGACGTTAATTAACTTTCATTAAAAAACTCTCACTAGTATAATGTATATATTTATTTATTGCACATTTTGGCGGAACATGTTGAACTTCAGGTGTAAGGGAACAAGGAAAAGTTTAGCCACAGGATAGCCTTCTTCCACCCCCTCTTTGCATTTTTAAAAGAGAAAGTAGATGTTCAGATAAAAATAATATATGCTATCCAACTTGTTTCAAGCAATCAAGAAGACAAACCGCACCAAAACAAAACCACAGCATAAATTTGGATTTATTTTTGATGTACTTGAATCATGAAGCAAATTGTTATTATTGAAGTAAAATTGTGGAATATGTTATGGTGAAATACAAAAGTAACCGAAACAAAATTTTTCTAATCAACAATTACACACACATATATACATAATTTTGAATCATTATATCAAACAAAAATTAGATAATCATTAATAACGTACAAATTTTTGATTTATGGTAAATATCACATTAACTCTCCCTTTAGGTATCCAATCTGGAAAATAAATTGTGTTAGATTTAAAAGGGAAGAAGCATTATCAAATATTTTTTTTTTCAATGGGGCTGCGCATTGGTGTTTTTTAAACCTTTGCAGACCTAATACATTCCCCAGGAGCTGGTACCACTTTTTAGCGCTGCACCATCTAAGCGCATTGGTATTTTAAACCTTTGCCGGCCTAATACATTCTCCGGGAGCTGGTACCACTTTTTAGCGCTGCATCATATAAGCGCATTGGTATTTAAAACCTTTGCAGACCTAATACATTCCCCAGGAGCTGGTACCACTTTTTAGCGCTGCAAAAATAGACCCTATCTGAGATCTTGAAAAGTAAACGGTATATAGCATGCATTAAAACATTCGTTCAAACGGTAAATTGAAACAAATAAAGGTGCATGACTTACAATCTCAAAAACCTAGGCCCAAACCGGTTCCACCGATGGCTGCATTTCGACTGAGTTGAATGATTGTTTATGGTATTAGGCCTAGGTCTAGACATGGACAACGGTCATCACATAATAATACAGTCTTACCACTTTTGCCAGTTGACATGTAGTTTGATATTCTCTGTTTTAGGAGAATATGTACGAGAATAATATTTGACCACAATAAAATTACCCAGATCATTATCTTATTCAGACAGAGACCAAAACGAAACAAGGCCCCCACCGAAAACGAGGCCCTGGGTCCAGTTGGCCCATGCCTTAAGACGTCCCTGCTTGGATACAGTGCTGGTGATGGACCTCGTAATTTTGAGCCATGGTCCAGTGACAAGGACAACGCTTGAGCTCGTACCCCATTGTCTATATTCGTACAAACTTCAGCCCGTAATAAATAAACGTGGGTGACTTACAATCTCAGAAACCGATTCATTCGACTGCAGCATTTCGATTAACTGAGTGATGAAGGTGTGTGGGGATCATTCAATCCCTACTGCATGACATAATAATAATACAGTCCTGTTACTGTAACCAGTTGGCATATAGGAAATTCGAAATTCCTCTTTTTTCCCCGGAGAATATCTCCGAGAATAACATTTGACAGTTAAAAGTATTCTCATCATGATCTTATTGAGAGGACGAGATGAGGCTCTCCTTTCCTAAAGCCGAGGTCTTGCGCCCAGGCCAGAAGCCCGATTAATTTCCATGCCTTAAAACGTCTCTGTCGCCCATCCGTTATAGTGGTTAGCGACACTGACTGCTGTGCCGTAGGGCCTGGGTTCGAATCCCGGAGAAGACATCGATGTTTTTAAATGTATCGTGCCTTTGCGGCATGGGGATTCTCTAAATAGCCGCAGGTCCTCACGTGAGGTTGATGAAAGGGGAAGAGGGGTGGGAGGCCCCTGACAGCCCCTAAGGTGTTCTCCCTCAAAATTGAGGTGGAACTGAGCCAAAACGTACTGTCACCTGTACGGTTCTCACGGCTACGGCTAATGGCTGGTGTACATCTAGCCTTTTGCCAAGATGAATTTCGTGGGCCTCGATCTGACATCATCAAACAGGTGGCGTTAGAAACAACAACAAAACGTCGCTAATTACAGAAAGATTTGGTTTGAATGCTTTATAAAATCTTTTAAAATAGACCCTTTGTTTTTTGCAAATACTAAAATTTTTATGAAATGTGGTAATTTTTTTCGTATACAAAATGCAAATGGGAGAATTTAGATAGAAATTTATTAAAAGCTTTTATGTGAGCAAAAGTGGAACCAACGTTAAAAATGACGATTAACATTATTAAAATATATCTATTTGCTCTAATTTTTTTTAAAAAATTGAAATTTTTTTTTAAATTTAGGAAATAGAAATACATAGTCTCACAGCTTTATTTAAGTATAGTGCAAACATTAAAGTATTTTCAAAATGAAACATTCTGAATCTTTATTGCATTAAATAATAAATAATATTTTCATTTACTTCATTTTACTGTGCACTTAAAAAAAGGTTTGCACATTACTTTTTTAGGTTTGATTTTTTTTATGAGCATAGCACTTTGAAGTTGCGTGCGGTTATTGGTGAAAGATTATATATTGTTAAACCCCAGTCAAACGACCAGAGTAACACCTGATGTTGTTTTAACATGTTTGTCATTTTTCCATAAACAAACATAAGTAACAATATTATAGAAAACTTGTCAAAAATTTCTTAAATGTACGATTCAAGACATAAAAAAGCAAGCTTTGAAGTAAATCTGTAAAAAAAAATCATAACAAAACAAGATACCTTCAAGTCAATGCCCTCATTTGTTACTTAGACAAATTTTAATTCCACCTTTTCTTTCACACACAAAATACCAACAATTTAAATAAAAATAATTTTTCAATACAAACAGTCGTGTTTACGACTTTCAAATATTTCTTTTCTATCGAAATTCATCGCACATATTTCAACTTGTGACCGTGACCACTCCGCCGAGAGAGGTCATTCACCCCGCCGCGTCGGACCGGGTGAAAATATTTCAAGAAAAGCCCTTACTGGCCTCTTGACTAGGGATGTTCAGCCCTCAGAACACATATATCATGCGAACAGATTCTCTCTTCTAGGGTCACCCTAGGGATTTAGACGTAATCACCTTTAAGGAAAAGTAATTTGACGTAATTACGTTTCTATCTGGATTCGAAAAATTTAGATAAGGTTATGTATGCAAGGCAGAGTGCATTTTCATACGTAGGTCTTATCCATTGCATGATGCATTAGCGCGGAAATTAATGCATTCGTATACTATCGAGATCGTATCAATGCATTTTTTGTATAAATGTATGATAAGATTTTGTGTCAGTACGATTTAGTTTTCATGAGATCGCATTAATGTTGTATTGTGAAATTTTGTTATATATAAAATATGTAATGGTGCATCTTTCTTTTGATTTAATTTTGTGAATGAACATGGGAAGGTAAGTTTAAGTAACTCAAGAAATTAATTTTACTCCAATAGAATCATTCAAAATAGATAGAAAAGGGGGAGCAAAAACAAGAGCATCTCTTGCATTTTGAGCATATACTTGCAAGTTTTCAGATACTTTGAATTCTCAGTTAAAATATATGGATTTCCTTCATAGACTTTACACAAAATACTAGGGTTATTTCTAAATGCTGGGAATATACTGATGTTTTTCTTCTGTTACATTAAATTCGTGTGAATCAAATATTAATAATGTAATGCTTTTTTTATAATTTTCGTGCTAAAGTCTCAGTTAAAGCGGTATAAATAACTCGCGCACAAAAATACTAGTTATATGAAAAATATTCATAATATATCGCGGTCTTTCTTGTGACAACGAGTTCTCACTACGGAAATTTTATTCAATTCCTACTATTAGTTCACTCCCTTCAAATATATATATATATATCTTGTTCAAATTTTTAATCGTCAATAAAATACTTTTTATTCATCCACTGAAGTTCAAATACATTTTTTTAAACTTGCAGTGAAAATTTTTCAAATATTAATAATTAATTAAATTATATCTTTTAATTAAAAATTTATTCTGTGTTGTTTCGGACGAAGTTAGAACTACCACCAACAGATGGCGCCAGTAAGTTTTCCTAAAGAATTTTTTTGGACTTCAAATATTTTTTTTAAACTTGTAATGGATGACACTTGATGTTAATACAGTTTTTCAAATATTAATTCATTAATTAAATTTAATTAACTAAAATAAAAATTTTCTTTGTTGACTTAAGTAGCTATTGACTTACTTTTTTTTCATATTACTTGCTTTATTTGATTTTTAATTTACATAATACTCTGAAATAACACACAACAACGCTATTGACAGCGGAACTCGCATTTTTGAGCCGCGCTCAAGTGACGAGGACAATTCCATCTCTAAATTTCCTCGCCATAACAAAGAGATGACTTTGTGTCTGGATAGATTTGTATCCTCCCGTCTACATGGTGAGTTTTCGGTGATACCGGGACTCGAATACACGACCATGGCGGCAACGAGTTTGTGCCCACTCGCCTACCACGGCATCATAACCTTATTGACAACATAATAAAAAACCATGGAAAAGATTCTATGAAAAGAAAAGAATCTTTTTAAGGAAATCATACTTTAATTTTACATTGAACTGTGTGAACTGTCCGATTTTTTTTCAGTTTTTACTATTAGCTCTCTCTCTCTCTATATATATATATATGCATCTATATATATATCTTGTTCAAATTTTTAATCGTTAATAAAATACTTTTTATTCATCCAATCAAGTTCAAATAAATTTTTTAAAACTTATAGCGGATGACACTTGATGTTAATACAGTTTCTTCAAATAGTAATTCATTAATTCCTGGTTAATTAATTAAACTAATTACCGGTTTTCGAAGCCAACTCAGTATCACCTCCATTGTTGTAACAATGTAACTGTTAAAACAATGACAAAAGTTGGCAAACTAGCTAAACCGGGTGTGCATTGTTATAACAATGCAGACAAATTGCTGTTTTTTCAATTCCTACTATTAGCTCCCTCCCTCCCTATATATATATATATCTTGTTCAAATTTTCAATCGTTAATAAAATACTTTCTATTCATCCATTCAAAGTAGTAATTGACTTAAATTTTTTTTAATATTTTTATTTTATCAGAATTATTCTTCAGTCTAATGTAAATGACAAAAACTATTGGTTATTCTAGTTAAGGGGACACAGTACGATTCTACAGACAAAAATCGGTCAAAAAATCAAATCTAATCTTTTTAGAATAAATTATTTTTTATATACTTTTCAACAAACTCACAAAATTTGAAAGCTCTAAATTTAAAAAAACGCAGAGTTGTGATAACTTTTACGTTTGTTTTTATTCACATCTCAATGGTAAACCAAAACTTTAAACTGACTTATCTCTGAAAGATAAAATAACGAGTTTGACTTCATTTAAAATGATAAGGCATTTTTTTCTATTGGGCCTAATGCTTGAATTTTTTCCCTTTGTTGCTAATAGTACATGGAATAAAAGTTGAAATGAATTTTTCAATCAAATCAATACTTATTTTTTAAAAAATAATTGAATTTAGAATTTACACATTTTTAAAGGAATTTCAATAAGCATTCATAAAAAGAAGTATTGTACGAATACCAATCATGCTATCACAAAACTCATACCAACTTTTTTTATGCATTGCTTGACGTACTTGTAAATCAAATTTCATATATGTGCGTTAATTTTTGTAGATTAGCATTTTAAAAACACTTTAAAAGTTTCAAATTTTTCCCTTAAAAAATTAAATAGTTAGCTTTTTATGAAATTTTGAGCACAAAATTTGTTTTATATCATACATACGCATAGGAAGCAACCAAAAAAGTTTTAAAAAATCATTACATTAAAGAAATTTGTGTAAATCGCACCGTGTCCCCTCCAGAATTCTGAGAGAGCTATTGGCAACGGATTTCTTAACTTATAACCTCGAATATATATCACAATTTTATAAACATCTAGAGTATACTATAAGAATTTAAACTCTGTTCCATTTAAAGTGTGGTGGCATGTTTAATTTGATAGACGATTTTCGGTCATCGAGCCATAAGTCGATTTGTACTATGTTGAACATGAATTATCACTATGTTATTATCAGAATCCAGTTAAGACTCCGAAATTCTCTTTTACTGAAAACGTATGGCTCTATCACTCTTTGTAATAAATTTTTTATGTTAAACCCATACCTATATTATAATCACGTATGACATCTTTCATGAATTTTAAAATTGATCACCACGGCTCCAGTCAGTAATTAATCTTGAAAAAAAATAAAGAATCCAAAATTTTTTTAATGAAAAACGTAAGCTTTTGCCTCCCTTTACAATATCAGCTAAGTAAATGCATATCTGTATCATAATTTTGATTAAGAATGATTAACTCAATGTAAAACGTGTGATAATTTTAAGAATAAGTATATATTTTTTCAAAACAATTTTAAAGCTTCATTTATTTTTGCATAAAAGCTATCGTAAAAAGAAAAAAAATGGGAAAGAAAGAAAATTTTCCATACTTATTTAAAAATAAATTAACTAAAAAATAAGTTTATTATAATTTTCTTAACTAAATAATAAAATTTATATAGTATACACAAAAGGAGAGTTATATTAACGTACATTATAAAGCAACACGAGAGCTATTGGTGACGAACCTCGTAATTCTAAATCTCGGGGAAGTGAAGAGGGTGATACCTGAGCTCCCTCTCTGAACTACCACACCGCACCAATGGCAGGACATTGAACCTCTACAGATTTAACGTGCATCGGCCTTATCTACACGGCAGATTTTATATAAATGATAACTATATAATTTATTCCCTCTTTTAAGTTCAAGAGAGTATTTAAATCTACAAAGCTTTCTTTCTCTTATTTTAAGATAAAAGTGAAAAAAAAATGATATCCCGTATATTTTATGGAAAATATTGATATTTATGTTTTATCGGCAAGAAAAAGAAATATTTTTATAAGTAATATCATATCACAAGACTTTCATATTATGGAAAAATATTTCTTTAATTTTATTTTAAGAATACAAAATAAGTATCAACTTTTAAAAATATAAATTAGAAAATAAAAATAAAAATTTAGAAATATAATTTCAATTTGAAATTAGAAGTACGGCAATGATGAGGGAAATATATTATCAAGGAAAAGTTGGTATAAAAATTTATAAAAACACCTAATAAAAACATATTTATATTTTTACGACCTATATTTTTAAGTAATATATTATAGTTCAAGTAAGTAATAAGAATTAGTAACGTAAAATTCAAGATGTAAAATTTAAATAAAATTGCTAAGAAAAAAAACACAGCTCTGATCTTTTTTAAATGTACTTTTTTAATTTTGATTTAACATTATAATTTCATTACATGATTTTATTCAGTACTTCAATAAACAACTCGAGATTTGTAATATGTATCTATCTTCAAAGCGCTTCTAAAAATAGCAAAATATATCAGAAAGAAATTAATATATTGTTTTGCTTAGTGATAACTGATAAATTTTTTTATATCATTAAATTCAAAGAGAAAAATTATCTCTAAGGATCAGAACATATATCACCATCACATTATTTTTTTTTATTTAGAGTGACACTTATCTGATATTTTTTGTGATATAACCCATTCAAAGTACCATAATCCATGAAAATTGTATCGAGAATAACAATATTTTTTTAAATTTAAGATTTAAGTAAAATGCAAAAATAAAATACTATGCTACTTGAAGATAAATTTTAATTTCTGTTTTAAAAGATAAAATATTAAATTAACTTAACTTTCTTATAAAAAATCCAGTTATTTAAAAATTAAATTAGTCAATGTGCGAGACATTAAAAAAATCATTTTCTTACAATACTGTATTTAAACCAAAGTTTTCTACAGTCAGAGAGCTTTTACATTTTAATACTGATCTTTAAATATTCTCCTCTCTTGACATAGCAAAAGATAATCAACTAGAATACCACTTATAATTAATTCTCTCTCACAAAAGGTAACAGTTGTGCGTAGAAAGTTTGAAGATGCTTATGTTGAAATTTCCATTTCATTTTTACGCAATTTTCAAAACTACTATATCGTGTATTATGAGATAAAATAAGTTCAGGGAATCTCACCTAAGCACGAACCCAAGCATGAAATGAACTTTCGGTAAATATTCGCCTTCTAGCGAAAAGTTTCACAAGGTAACGGTACTTAACTGCTCTTCAATGTAACCGAACTATTTGAAGAGCTCTTGTCGAACATTTTGGATAAATTTCGTTCATTGTTGAAAAGAAAGTAATTTGAATAGTTTATCCTTGGATAGGTTATTTTTAAATTCAATTTCCGTGTGCACTTTCTCTAAAGTAGAAAATGGGATCTGAAAAATTCAAAATGGAATGTGAAGTTACCTTTATGTGTATAGTATACATCAATGTATGCAGTCGATTCTCGATCATTCGAAGTTGGAGGGACCAATGAAAAACTTCGAATCATCAAGAGGGTAGAAAAAACTCGGAAGATAATAGAAGGAAAATTTTTTTTCTAAAGATTTAAATTTGAAACTATGTAATAAAACAACACAGTTGTACATATGTATAAAATAATTTTAAAATAGTTTTTAAAAAGCACTCATATTATACAATATAAATATTATACAGAAGTTCAAAGTCCAGTATTAAAAGAATACATTCATACATAATCCTTTGCGTCTCTTCTTCACAATCGTGGACCATCCTTTCTGAACACATGTATGGCTAGGCCACGTGCTAAATGAAACTGCTGACAACAGGTGCGGTTGGTCTATTTTCCACTTGAAGAAGGAAAGCAATAAAAGTGTATTTTCGTCTGATGAACCTGAAAACACTAAGAAGAGGTAGCCGACAGATGGTCTTTAAGGAGGCTACGTTACAGGGGAGACACGCAGAGACAATACAACATAAAACTTGTAAGATCCAACCTGTTTGCTACAGAACTGTACATGATAGTGAGTGTTTGAATTTTCGAGAGTTTTATAAAACAACTTTGAATTATTGCGTGTTGTAGTCTGGCCAGCCACAGATTTTACTTCGAATTATTGAGTGTGCAAAACGTATTGATTTAGTTCGAAATATCAAGAGTTTTTCTAGGGACTGAGCATATACTTCAAATTATCGAGAGGTTCGTATTATCGAAGGTTTGAATTACCGAGAGTAGACTGTACATGAGTAATTTGAATTTTTGATGCATAAAATGTAGCAGCATTAGAAAGCAAAAGAAAGCAGAAAAATAATGCGAACGTTCTTCAAATTAAAAGCTTTATTATATTAAATATTCTCTTTTATTATATAACTCGTGTCTTTCATGGACGAAATATTACATTCTATATTTTTCTATATGTATATGTCCTCTACTCTATCTGTACTCATGCATTTTGCAGACGAAATATATCTAGAAAACTTCTACATTATATATTTTTTTTTACTTTTAAATGGTAATATCTGTCTGACTGTCTCTCTGTATATATAAGAGAGACATTCCATTTAGTTACAAAAAATAAAAGCAAAATATTCATTGGAAAAAATAATTTTGTTACATATCTTGAAGCTTTCTTTACTTCTGTACATAATAACTACCTTCACTTAAACATTTGTCATCTATGTTCTCGAGCCTCAGAATTCCCATGTTATATTGTTCTACCGGCATTTCATTCAACCTTGTGTTCACTGCATTCAAACCAAAGACCGACCGGAGTTGCTTTTAGCATTTACAATCTTTTCACTAAGCTGAGAAAAAATTTGTTGCTTGTGTGTAGTAAAAATGATAAAAGTCTGTGAGAGGTAAACGTTTTGGAAGTGATGAAAAGTTGGGGAATGCAGTGACCACATAGCTTAAAGCATTGGTTGTAGATGAGTATAACATGGAAATTCTGATGTTCGTGAACAAATGCGACAAAAGATTAACAGGAAAAAAATGATTATGTAAAGAAGTGAAGTAAGATTTAAGGTATGTAACAGGATTGTGTTTTTTTTTTCAAAAAATATTGTGTTTTTAATTTTATTATAACTGGACTATTTTTATTTTCTGTATGACCCTTGAATATATATATATATATATATATTTAACAAAATACTCTAAAAGATTTTTAAATTTTAAAAACATTTAAACTATTATTATTAAGTTTACCACCGTAAAATAGTAACTTTTTTTAAAATCCAATATATGCAACAGGAAAAATGCATCAACTTTTTTTTTATATCTCCTTCTGTTTCTTGAAATATGTCTTTTTGCTTCTTGAAATTTTAATCAGAAAATAGGTAACCAGGTAGATAAGTTAACGGATTCGAAACCAAGGAGATATTAGTTCAAGCTTCATAATTTGAAATAAGAGCAATCGTGTAACAAAAACTGACGTATTTTAAGTGTCCATTCCGAAATTCTTACTCTACCATGATATAGATTTGGATTAAATAAATTAGACATGTGATTAAAGTCTTTTATGACACCAGAGATAGTTGAATGGCGATGGCATCGAGTTCTGGACCAATTCAGTCCTGAATTTATAAAGGTCTGTCGTGTAAAGAGTTGATGCCAACTGTCGAAGAAAACTGTCGGGGCTTAATATCCTTACTTTGGAGTGGTGTAGATAATTACTATCTCCGGTGTGAACCTAATAATTTGACCGTGGTTCAAAATTGCTAAGCGTTTTCAGGTGTCAGGAAAATACAGACAGGTGAAAAGCATTGAATAAACAAACATTAGTTTTGTTAGAGGTTAATTGTCTGTGTTGCTCCATGAGACAACCATCAATTTTGCTTCGAGATGCATGCTTAGACTTTTAGAAGAAAGGAAACAATCACTGAGTCGGTAAAATAAATCGTTATCTCTAATAAATTTAGTTTTGCATAGCTTTTTTTCAAAAAATAACGAAATTTTTAAATATTATTTAATTTTGCTGGGTCATATCTCAGCAGAATTTTTATAAACAATTACATAAGCTTCACTGGTTGTGATAATTGTATTCGCATGTCCTCCATGCCAGATATTTAGTTTCAATTACATTATACGACTAGAAGGAATTTTAGTGAAATAAAGTTACTTTTGTTTTCATAATTACGTATGTAGAACCCTTTATTAGGGAAACTAGTTCTGACATCATAACATATTTTCCGAAACAATATAATATCTACAATATAGCATGAATGATTAAATTAAGGGTTATTTATGTACTGTATATATATATATATATATATATATATATACAGGGTGTCCAGCCTCAATGTGACCCAATAGCTAATTTACGTAACGTTCGGTTTAGATATGCACTTCCAATTTGAAAAATGTTTTCAAAAAGGTAAAGCATGTTTTTACGTGCTTTTCGAACCAAAAAGCCCATTTACAAAAAAATTACGAAATTTAAATTTTTATATGGTCTCCAGGTCCTTGTACTTAGGAAAAAATGCAGTACAGAAAAACAAAGTAAGTACAAAAAAATTTATTTTATTACGATACAAACTGACCGAGTTATGCCTACCTAAAGTTGTAGGATCTGAAATGCTCAGAAAAGGGAGTCGTATATAAATTGAGTTTAGAGAACAGTAATTCACTATCTATATACAGAAAGAGCAAAAAAAAAAAAAAAAAAAAAACATAATAGTAATATTAAAACATCGTAGTAAACATTATAGATTGACAATTTGTGTTGCTGTATATCAAACAATAAAAATTTAATTAAAGAAATACAACTTGTACCAAAAAGATTAAAACAGCTTGTTTTAAAAAATAGCAGCAAAATAATACAGGATTTACCGTTCAAACTATAGCATAATGTGGAATGATGCGCCAAGGGGGTTTATTATATCAGAATGACAAAATTAACTTAAATAATGGTGAAGGTACGAGACAAGGGAAACTCCCAATTTTATATAAGCGTTGAACAACACGGGCAATTGTACAATAAGATGGATGTCTTCGAGTGAGAAATTTAATGCTATAAAGTCTTGCCGCCTCTCTCTTATTTCGATTACACTGCCATAAAACAGTACCATTTCGCAGGATTCTTCATTTGTATACATCTCGTTCTCCCGTACTAGAATTCGTAATATTAGAATACGACTGTATGCAATTGAAAGCGACTACACAACAGATATTTAACGTTCGTCATGATCAGCAAAAACACAGCAAATCAGATTGAAGCCGCAGCATTTAAGTCTATTTTTTGGAACTGTTTTTGAAATGTTTCCTTCATCCAAATTATTTTATTTTTTCTATGTTTTACACGTACACAGAATAAATTTTATTTCTTAAGTACTCAATTATTGTATTATTAACGTATGCTTTTAAATTTAAAAACGATTTACATAAAAGTGACGTGCAAGAGCGAAAGTTTCCTGGCAGAGCTCCAACTAATTTCACTTTGGAGACGAACCTTACTAGCTTCTTGAAACTAGACGAGAAATTGGATAAAATATATGATTTTCAAAGTTCCACAACTCGGCCAGTTTTTATCGTAATAAAATGAAACTTTTTGTGTTTACTTGGTTTTTGTGTGTACTGCATACTTTCCCAAATATAAGTGATAGGACCTGGGGACCGTATAAAAAAATTAATTTTTGTAATTTTTTTGTAAATGGGTTTTTTGGTTCGAAATGCAAGTAAAAACATGCTTTATCTTTTTTAAAACATTTTTCAAATTGGAAGTGCATATCTAAACCGAACCGTTCGGGAATTAGCTATTGGGTCACATTAAGGCTGGACACCCTGTATATATATATTTATACAGTACATAAATAACCCTTAATATAATAATATATATAT
Source organism: Trichonephila clavata (assembly GCA_019973975.1). Taxonomy (NCBI): domain Eukaryota; kingdom Metazoa; phylum Arthropoda; class Arachnida; order Araneae; family Nephilidae; genus Trichonephila; species Trichonephila clavata. The sequence goes on from BMAO01026945.1 coordinate 402,081, forward strand.
ATATATATATATATTATATATATATTATATATAAATGCTTAAAAACATTTTGGAGAAATTTTTGCTTTAAAAACGTATGTATTATAATGGCCTGAAAGGAAATTGAATAGAAAAATTTTCCACGCCCGGATATATTTCATTTAGTGTAAAGATTTCGATTAAAGAAAATTTCATCAGCGTATATTTTTAGAGAAAAATATATTGTGATGAAAATAAATATTAGAGAAAAGTATATTTGGAGAGAAAAATAATCCTGTTTAAATATATCTCGGCATTAGATACTTATCACATATTGATTTCGAAAAATGGACTTGTAACAATAAATCCCTAAAGAATCATTTTTAATATATTAACAATAATTATTGACCTATCAAACAAATTAAATTTATTATTTATTTGGATCACTTCAATGCATCGTATTGTTTTTTATATGTGTTATATTTCTAATATCTTTTCTCGTTTGGGGCAATAACAAGCCAAATATGGAAGACTACCTGTGAAATTTTTTGGTGTGTATATCACAGAATACGCAATGATTTTGGAATGTACGTGCGTTGGAACTTGTTGAGGCTCCTTTAAGGGGCCAAAATACTCTCAGAGAGCGAGATAAAAAAAATTGGATGCTTTCACTAGATTTCACTTCCCCATTCCCTGATTGTTCTCTTCCATCCTTTCTCATGATCCACTTTCGTAAAAGGGGGAGAGGAGATTTATGCAAGAAAATGCTTCCGCATCCTTTGCTTTACTAATTTTTTTTACAAACTACCGCCATGAATGTTGCTTAACTTTTTTTAAAAATCAGCTGATGAGAATACATTTATAGTTTCTCAAAAATTGGATGAATACTGCGGTATGCAGTATAGCTAATCAAAAAGAAGACTTTAATTAGAAATTAATACAAACATAATTTTCTTAGCTATGTAATAAATGAATTAAAGTGAACAAATGCTTTCGCGCGTGAAAAACTGTTCCAAATAAATAATTCGAATAAATTTTTTCCTGGAGGAAATAAAAAATATTCACTTTTGACATTTTCTATAATTCAGCTACATGAATCTTATCAGTGTATATAGAGCAATTTAAATTTCTCTTATAATATAGAAAATAAAGGGTTAATCAATAAAAAAATATTAAAAGTTAAAAAAAAATAACAGTTATATATAAGGATTACGGCTAAATTAAATTTATTTTTTCATAATTTATTTTGAACTATATTGATTGCGGTTTTGTGCATATCTTATAACTTTAAAGTATAAGAATCGATAGTACATTTCTCAAAACTCAACCAATGTTAGAATTGATATATATGTTTTTTTCATTTAATTAAAGTATGAACTATTAAAATTTCTTAAAGATATTTTTTAAAAATTTCTTTTAACTATAAAGGACTTGAAAAAACTTGAATTTTTTAAAAATAATTTAATATACTGATATTAATTAGAATGCAAACTGAATACATTGAAATATTTCGAATAAATTTCGAACAAACAGGCAACATATTTTTATAATATATTTTAGATAATGTATTATATTAAATCTCACATTCATTTTAAAAACATTTTTTTAATTATAATTAATTTTTAATAAATTTAACTAAAATTCATTTTCAGGCTTCCAATTTCAGATTAAAAAACAATTTATTTTTGAGTTATAATGTCTCTAAAGAGATTTAATTCTTCTGCAATCATCAGTTTTTCTCAATTTATAATTATGTATTAATAAAAATGAAGATGATTAATTTTATAGAGAAGCACATGCTACAAGCATAACTAATTCACGTTCTTAGAAAACCTATCAAAATTATTTACTTAAATTACTTTCACGGTTAATTGTTTAATCTTAAATGCTTTGTTAATATTGAATTGTGCATTAAATATATATATAATTATGCACATTAAAAATATGTTCATTAAGTAATCAGATATCATTTCAAGATTTTACTGATCGAGATAAGAATAGAATAAATTTAGAAAGAAATCTAACTCTTTTTTCTTGTGTGATAAATTTTCTATTGCGTTTGAATCTTAAAGATGTTTCACAAGAGAAAAAAACATTAAAATTCTATTTTTATATTATCAATTGATACTTTAAAAAATTTAATTTTGATAACTCACTTAAATTTATATTTGAAAACGATATACATACAGAAATAACAGTATAAAAAATTCCACCTTTTTACACAAATAATGATAAAATAAAATAAAAGACCCCAAATATAATTATATCTAAACAACCTTCAATTTTCCCGTCTACCTCCCCTTCCTGTCTATTTAGGATATTCCATTCAATCTACACCATTCGCAATTCTAAATTTCCAAATTCCCTTCCCACCTCCCCGATTCACATCATCATCGTTAGCGGTATTTTTAAATAAAATAAAAGTTGATTCAAATTTCCCGACAGAGTGTAGTGTCTAACTCTTTCCGGGAAGTGTTCAAAAGACCTGCATCCCCACTTGCCATCCTAACCCAGATCGGCCGGTCCCACAACCCGTCAAGTTCACGTTGGGCCATTGCCGGTCGTTGAACCTTTTCCATTCGGAAAAAAAAAATCCTTTCTTTCTTTGTCTTGGAATTTTCCCTCCCTTTTCTTGTGATTTTCTTTTCGATTTTTATTTTATTCATTTTTTAAATTTCTTTGCAATTTCTCTCTCAATCTATGGATTTCTTTAGTCTAATTCGAATTTTTTACGGTTTTGCTTCGCCATTGGCTTTATATCGTTTGATATATATAAAAAACAGTTCTTTCTTCTAGTTAGCATTGATGACATTTTCAACTGAATCAAAAGGATGATTATTACGTTTTTTTTTCAATGTTACTTAGAAAGATCTCGTTTGTGAACACGTGACTTTGTTTAATGTAAAGTACTTCCGTAAACTATACAAGACTATGTTTTCTATAAAATATATTTAAAATCCTTCATAAGTACTAGCAAATTAATACTTTTTTCTACTTCTTAATTTTTTACTATTAATAGAATTATGTCTAGTTTAAAATGCTTCTAAAGGGCTGATATAAAATACTAATAAAATTGTTACACAGATTAAATTGGGTTTATGGCATAATTTTCTATCTCCATTTAATATTAAATTATTTGTAAAATTCTAAGTTTTTTTCGTTTTTTAAATATATCAAGTTTTATATATTTTTATCTTCATAATTCTGAACGATTAGATGCAATTCAGACTAACAAAAATTATATATTTGCTTCAATTGTTTACAGACGATTTTTTTTTCATTTTCTTAAATGAATAGAATAATTTTTAAAATCTTCTAATTTTTAGGTATTTTTGTAACCCACCCTCCAAAGAAGGGTAGTAATTGATGTTTAATTCTCCAAAAATATATTATTTGATTTATGGAAAAATTTTTGTTATTGTTTAATATTCTGTTTACATACTTCAGATTTTTTATCTTCACTGCAAAAATGAATTTATGAAGCTTCCTTCATCAAGGGCTCTTTTTTATAATTACTAAAAGGATTGTTATTGATGATTGAATTTGCTGAAAATGATGATTGATCATTTTTCTTATTAAGGAGAAATAGATATTGATATTTATTAATGTTAATGCTTATTAATATCTCATTAATGTTTTTCAAATATACAAAATGTTAATAACAAGAAATGCTCATTATAGCAATGTTTTTTTTTAATTTAAAAAACATTATTAATGAGGAATGCTAAATTTTTTAGGTGACATGTTCAAAATATGTTCTGATTATCAAGGTAAAATTATATGGAAGGCTTTTATGTAATTCATTATGAATTTTGTTAATTTGCATTCTTAGTTCCGACATTAATTTTTGACATCGTTTGATGAAAAAATGTCATTTTACCTCAATTCAATCATAAAAATTTAAAATTTAATAAAATGTTTATATATTTTTATTAAGTTGTAGAAGTTTTTGGAGGTCTATTAAGTTAACAATTTAACCATTAATATCAATATTTTTTATATTCACAATGATATAAATAAAAGATCTTTTAAAAATAAAATACTTTTACAATATTAACTAATTTTTATCTATACAATAACATGCACAGGAAATTCTAACATACTTGCAACAATTTTTCCAAAATTTGTACCAAATGCAATCAATTATACACAAAAGCATATTTTTTCTAGATTTTGAAGGAATTTTAATGACGCAAGCGATGTAATATTTGTGGTTGAATAAGATATGCAATATGTATAATATCCATTTTAACATAACGACTTAAATGTCACGAATTTTGAAAATAAGTATTATGGTGGCTCCAGTTTTCCTATGTTCAAAGATCAAGGATTCACCAGCAAAATTTTTTCTGCTTTGATAAAATATCATACATTACAAATTATTAGGACAGTGGTCGGCAAACCGCAGCTCGAAAGCCGCATGTGGGTCTTTGTGTCGATGCTTGCGACTCTTCAGACTTCTAACTGTATGATTTATTAAAAAAAATAATTATATCTACTAAAAATTATTGTTTTTCTTTCTCTTTTTCCTTAAAATTATCTACTGAACATATTTACTTTATTTGCATCTACTATTAAACATCTGACTGGCGTAAAATTTCTGTATTAAATAGTTTTCTATTGACAAAGTGTATCAATAATCAGTGAAAACATGTAAATTAGTTCTAAAGCAGCAAAAATCTTATTTATATGTAGAAATGCCGCAGAGGGAAAAACGCTCCTCTAAGGGATTTCCAGTAACGTTTATTTGCTTATAGGTGTTAAGGAGCACTAGTGAATGAGAGCACGAGATGCACACAAACTCTTAACAGAAGTGAACAAAACACGTTCCGTATTTTGTGACATGCTTAAGGATCAATAAAAGGAAAGTTGAAATGGCTTTTAAATGCAGGAACAACAAAGTACAATTTTAATTATTAGTGTAAAAATAAAATTTCAGAATAAAGTTGTAGGAACATTTTTCATGACTTTTTAAAATTTAATTGCCGCCATTATTATATTTTGACAAAGGTTTTCTTAGCATTTAGCTACTGAAATTAAAATATTTTCCATTGTTCTTAAATTTAGAAGGAATGGAAGTTGTGTAAAAATTTATTCAGATATTATAAAAAATGTTAATTATAGTACTGCAGTCTTGATCACGATCTACCTCTTCTACACACCCATATGTGGCTCTTTGTAAAAAGGACTCGTTGTTAGTGGCTATTTGATATATTTGTTATAATGTTTCACTTACTTGGCTCTTGTTTCCAAAAGTTTGCCGACCACTGTATTAAGTAAGTTACACACAAATATAATGGTTTTATGAATGCTTTTTATTCCTTAATTGCTGTTGTGGTTTCCAAGAATAATTTAATTCCATCAACTTAACACATTATAATGAAACAAGTATTAAAAAGGAACGAATTTTCAGATTGAAATAATCAAATCAATCTTTTTTAATGTTATTAAAAAAGTTGAATACACATTTATTTTCAATTAATAAAACATATTAAAAAGTGTATAGTTTTTAGTATATTTTAAGTCTTCTTTTTACCTGCCTATTTATTTTTCTTTTTTAAAATCTTATTTTGATTTTACTATTTTAATTTTCAAAATTCTTTTTTGTTGAGAAAAAAATTGAAGTTAATTCTTTTTTTTTAAATTTTAATTATAAATTCTCAAATACTTTAGTTCCTTTCTCATTGTTTAATTTTTATCTCTTTTCTCAAAGTAATTTATTACATAAATTGCTATTGTAATAATAATTAAAGACATTAAAGCAATTTTTGTTAACTGAGAAGTGTTTTGTTGATAGTTTTTAATGCCGAGAAAAAATTACGTTACGCAAAGTTATGGAAGTAACTCTCTATAACTTTTATTCATTTATCATTGATCTTGAAAAATTTCTACAGAAACGTTTCTTCAAGGTCACGTTAAAACAGTTTAAAAAAGCATGAAACATGTCCAATTCGTCTTTTTATAACGCAAAATAAAATTTAAAAAAAATGGAAAAATAAAAATAAAAGAAAGGTCTGGGAAATTACAATGAGAAAGTCATTTCTTAAATGTCAAGTATAAATTTAAATAGTGGTTAACAGATAATGGTTAACTATTTTTAAATAAAATGGAAACACTTGAATGAAAGTGGCGTAACAGACTAACGAAAATCAAAATTGAGACTGTGGCAAGGAGAAAACGGAAATTAAAAATGTTGCAGTTTTAACTCCAGTTTTAGAAGCAGCTTTCTTCACAACATGAAAAAAGAAATTTGCGATAAATTCAGAATTTTCCAAATAATGTCTTGCATGAAGAAAATGTCAAGGGCCATAAGACTTTCTTCTGATATAAAACTAGTTTTGAATTATTTATAGACGGAGTGAATACATTCTATTCAATTTCAATAATTTATTAAATTGGAATCTGTACAACCATTGAATAAAAAATATTTCTTTGTATAAAATGCATACTTACAAAAATCCCTTCATAATATTAACTCCATTGATTATATAAAATGTTTGATAATTTTTTGTCTCAAAATAATAACTGTATTTACTTTTTTGAATATGCTATGATGAAAAATCTAAGTGGGTAAAGCACAATTTTTTTATCTCTTGATTCTGACATATTTATAAAATATATTAACAGTTTTAATTTTTAAAAGTGCATCGATCGTATTAATATTCATGAATTGCATTTAATCAAAAGTTAAAAAGTATTTTTTAAATGATATATATTTATATATATAGTTTTAAGTAGTCTATCATTAGTATTATCATGGAAAATCCAATCATAAAAATTAAAAATACATTCACTTCAATATAGACAATATTTATTTACAAAAAAAATATTAAAATTTTTTTTATAAAACTTGGAACATTTTTATATATATTTTCTGGATTGGTTAATTTTTCTTAGTAATAAAATAACTAAAGTGATGAAATAGTGGGGATTAATGCATGCATATAGTAACATCTATTAGCAAAAATATTTTTGTGAATATATGTCCAATTGTTATGAATTCATTTCAAGTATAGAAATGCAAGTTAGTATAGAATGCAAGCATTTTAATGATAAATCTTGGGAATTTTTTAAGGTATCCGCTACTTGCGATAACTTTTTTTTAATGGAAATATGGGGATTTTTTATGATTTTTAGATTTTTTTAGTACATTTTAAGGAAAATGTGCTAAATTTAATGAAAGAAATAGAAATTATTATTGCTAAAATAGGGAAAATGGGGGGAATTTACAAAAAATAACATAAACGGAGCCCATTCTGTACCAAAAGTTTATAAACGAATTTTCGATTCTGATGTGTTGCTATGTTATTCCTTTTTGAAATGACCTTCGGTAAGAGATATTTTACAAAAACTAGAGCATTTTATTTTAGTTATTATATAAAATTGCTAAAAAAACAATGATTATATTAAAAAAAAGGGCCTGTAAATTTTGTAATAAAATAGTGACTGATAAATCTGAAGGTTAAAACACTTCTACTATTATACAGAACATACACAAAAAATTTCAGTTAATTACTATCAAAACTTTTTTAGCAATCGAAGGCCCCATTTGAGCATTTAAAAAAAACACATTCAGAGTAAAACGCGTGTTAAAGTATGACATTATCTTGCTTAAATTAATGACATCTGCTTTTACTAAAACACTTGTAGTTTTTGTTCTAGTGAACAGAAAATAATAAACTTGATGTTTTTATAAAGCTAATAAGATAGTCTATAAAATAATACAATAAAAAATTTTGTTAATTTTTGGCAAAATTCAGAATTTTAGGGTCATCGGATACCTTAAAAAAAGAGTTACTTTGACTTCGACACAACTAACGTTGAGACTACTTCAGTTCAAAAGGAATTGAAGCGTTCATTGTGTGCAAGAACCACTTCTAAAGATATTGTAGAGACAATTACATCACAAGAATGTAATAATTGGCATTGACTGTTGGCGAGGGAGTGCCTGCAAGTTCAAGCGTCTCATTCATTGTCGAGGTTACGTGTTTAACGCCAAATCAGGGTGTGGTTTTATGTTGGCTAAACAATCCCGTATAGTTTGAAAAAGCTTTCATCTACACAACATGCTAATAGTAAATCTTTTTTTAGTCGTTGAGAGTGTTAGAGTTATAATTATTCAAATCACGTAGTGATAAAAGCGGTCTTTACAAAGTATTGACAAACAATCCAACCTTCTAATAAACAATACATTACAGAATGTTCCTATTTTCAACTATGCACTGATTTCCCTGCTGAATGATTTCCAAGTTTTTAAGAAAAATAATAATCAACTTATTTTTCCTTTAAGTATTGATTAGCGGAGAAATTAGACTTAATTTGAAATTTTGGCTATCGCGATGGTTGTTAAAAATGTATTATTTATATTTATATTTATTTTTAGGAGGGCAACGTTGATTATATAATAGTATAATTATTTTTATAAGGGACAATGGTGAATATGACTGTATCATTATTTGTGAATGGCAACACTTTTTTTTTATTATTATGGAAAAGAAATGTTTGAATAAAGTTTCTTGACCTTAAAATTCTTCTTCTTTTTAACCAAAATTACTAGCCACTGTGGTTAGTCTATGTTTTAATTAAAACTACTACTCTTAAAAGAGTGGAAAGAAAGTAATTTGGCGTTGATTATTATTTTTGGAAAGAAGAGAAAAATAATTTAGATTTTCTTTTTGAGGCTTTAACAATGGTAATAAACATAAAAGTCTTAATTTTATTTTCTAACATTGGTATTAAAACCGTAAATGGTCACGTTTGTAGTTTCCCTTTCTTAAATGCTGTGGTAGCCCAGATGTCAAGATTTTTAGTTGAGAGTACTTGAGAAGGCTCAAGTCGAGCCAAAATTTGAAGCCTGATTTCATTTATTATTTCCTTTCATTGTTTAGGTTTTTAGATGGATTTAAACCTCAACATACCCAGGAACCTTTTAAGACGTGGGCCAGATAGGCCCGAGTCTAAGGTCTCGAACTCGGGGGAGGGGGAAGAGGGCTTATTTCCCTCTCGACTCGACCTCGTTAAGATTATGATCCGAATAATTTTAATTGTCAAATGTTGTTCTCGAATGTATTCTCCATAAAACTGGAAATTTCAAACTATATGCTAACTGGCGACAACGGCAAGACTGTGAATTTAAATTGTCTTGTAAATTTTGAGAATTTAAAAAATTGAAAACGAATTTTCTAATAAAACTTTATTTTATAGATTCTATTTAGTGAAAATACATGTATATGCACCAAATTCGATAAGAAGATAGAAAAAGGGGGCCTTAAGAAATCTTGAAACGCCATTAACTACACTAGTGGTCTTCAAACTGTATTTCACGGAACCCTGGAGCTCTACGAGACATACCGAGGGGTTACTCGAATCACACGCACGCACGCGCACACACACACAAAAGAAATGTATGAAAAATGGATTTACGTTCTCTATGAAGTTTGTATAACCACAAGTACCTAAAAGATTATACCAGTCATTAAAATTGCAAGTTTTACTTATACATAACTTTATTTTGCAATATTTTTAAATTTTTATTGTAATATAATAAAAGAGTAAAAGAGAGAGAGAGAAAACGGGTTTTCTTCATATACTACCTACTAGAATGTAAATATTCCCTTTTTTTTATCTCAGGTTCCATGAGATAATTTTATGCTCGTTAGTTCAATGTTTTGCACAACTAAATAGTTTTCTAATGGAAAATGTATCGTTTTACAATCGTTGGGAAAAAAAATACCAGTATTTTGAAGGAGAGGGTACTACTTATTGATATATCAACAGATTTGACGTTAAAGTCTAAATTTAAGCAAGAATAGTTCCTAAATTTTAGGTTGTAAATCCATGCAAAATGCACAGGATTTATTACACAGCTATAAATATTTTAATACAGTTCAGAACAATTATTTCTAACTCTTTATAAACCCGGTTACAAAAACAAAATATAAAACGAATTAAACGCAGAATATGAAAGGCGAGCACAGATAATTTCAATAGACCTAGACGTTGACAGTTTGTGCAAGAAAAACTCAAGCACATGTTCTAGTTACTAAATATAATCCATGAGTAGGTGATACTTGTATTATATTAATATTATTAGTGAGTAAATTATATATATTAGAACTGCATTTAAACTTTTTAATAACAAATACAATACATTTTTGTTTTTATATGAAATGCTTATAATATATGTAAATCTACTTTAAATGTTACTTTAATATATTTAGATTTATCCTTCTAAGTGTGGAATGGAGTTCTCCGAAAACACCTTTTAGTTCTAAGAGCTCCGTGAGTTGAAAAGGTTTGAAGACCACTGGTCAACACAGTGGTCTTCAAACTGTGTTCCACAGAATCCCGGGGTTCCACAAGACGTACCCAGGGGTTACATAGTAAAAAAGTCGAGAATAAATAAATATGTATGCAAAATGGTTTCACTTTATGAAGTTTGTAAGTTACAAGTATCTAAAGCTTATCCCCCCTATTCATTAAAACTGAAAATTTTATTTATATGTAATAACTTTATTGTGCAACACTTTTTAAACTTTTATTATAATATAATAAAATAATATTAAATGTTTTACCTTGATATATATATACTTCCTACTAGATTGTGAATATTTATTATTTACTATCTCGGGTTCCACGAGATAATTTTATACTCGTTAATTAACAGTGTCTTGAAAAACTAATTAGTTTTCGAAAGGAAAATGCACCTTTTTACATTTCTGGAAAACAACACACATAACGAAGGAAAGGGAACAGCATATCATCAGAGTTGATGTTAAAATCTAAATTTAAGCAAGAACAACTTCTAATTTTTAGGTTGCAAATTCTCTCTGTCTCTCTCTCATGCAAAATGCATGGGATTTTTCACACAGCTGTAAACATTTTAATGCCATGCATAATATTGTGTTTAAGTGAAATATATTTCTCACCGTAAGTGTGGCTGCAAAAAACAAATTAAATTCGGAAATTGTAATGCGATTGCATTTAATCTCAATAGACCTAGTCTTCGACAGTTCGTGTGATAAAAAGCCTGCACATATCCCAGTTACAAAATATAATGCAGGGATATGTGACACCTTAATCACAGATTAATATTATTAATGAGTAAATTATATTTAAAAAATTAGATTACAACTTTTTAATAATAAATGCAATACTTTTTTAAAATTGCCTTTACATAAAGTGCTTATAACCATGTTGATCGACTTTAAATATTATTTTGAGATAAATTCTTCAAAGTATGTGTATAGAATGGGATTCCACGGAAATACTTTCTAATTCTAGGGGTTCCACGAAAACACCTTCAAGTTCTAGGGGTTCCGTGAGTTGAAAAGTTTGAAGACCACTGCTCTACACCAATAGTAAGAGGAAAGAGCAATACAATAATCTTCGTCGTTTAATCATGGCACAAAATTTCAAGGTATTCCCAATTATATTAACGTACTTTCCTTGAGTTTTTTCCTTGGCGTAAATTCAAATCAAGCAATGCATTTTGTAACGGATTTAAGAAGAAAAAATGGCGTTTTAATTAATCTAATCTCGCTCAGCACTAAAAAAAAATAGCTTTAACAAAGCTTCCACGCGATTATTTACAGTTTAAATTTCTATGAGTTAAAACTATCCTTCATGAGTATAATTAAGTACCATCCTGTCAAATAAGAAATCAAACTTATTTACTCTTAAAAGTCATTAAAATAACAGCGTGAAATAAGCGAGGTAGCAAGCTAGTTTTTAAACTTTACCACTTTAGACTAGTTTAGGCTTGTCCGACCTCCATGTCTGTCCAGCGGTTCATCCAGTACCCTATGGCATTACAGTCACTATTTTGTATGCTTCATTTGCAAGTTTAATCATTCGTGATTTTATCCAGATGGATCTGATTACACTTAACCTCACAGAGTTAAAATGCTTCAGGAATCTTGAATAAAGTACCATTAAACTACTGCATTCATATGCACGCTCCTTTGTAATCAAAGTGTAGCCGAGCATCTGTGCATCATAAACCCTTCCGTATGATTTTAAAAGCTAAAGGCATTTCACAGTTTTTAATAATTTTTCTCTTAGCTCTAGGCAGTTGAACTAAAATTGCTTCCTGTATTCATTGCATATTTTAACTCTAATTTGAAGTAATACCACACGCAACATTTTCTTTCTAAGTTTTTAAAATAAAAGTAACTTTTCGATAGCCTTATTTTGTTTATAAATAGTAGTGCATGTGTTTGGAAGTTAAATGAGTGATATACAAATGCAAGAGTTGTCGACATCTTGTGACAGTGTTTTGAAAGTACAAGCTTTGTCATCAACAGCCCATTGTGTTAGAATAGTGTGCTTGAACAGCTATCTATGAAAGTATATCTCTTCTGTAAAATAAAATAAAAATTAACTGTTTAAAATAGCACCATGACAGAACATTCTGTTTTATGTACTGGTCATGTACTCGTCGAAGGGCCTCCGTGTATTCATAAATGTAAGCACATTATAGTCTGAGAACCGCTTATCAAAAAGGAAAATTAAGATTAAAAATATCTTGAAAGAATATAAAGTCTTTTTATTTTTGCAGATTGAAATTAAATTTTCCAATTTTATTGCAATTAAATGTATATAATTCATTGTATGATAACGCGATTTTATAAAATGTAAAAGTAAGTGTAATTTAATGTGGAGAGTTTTTTGAATTTTCGTGGAAAAGAATGAAGGATACTGAAACGTACTGGTTAATTCCCTCGTATAACAAGGTACTTTTATAGCTCGGATTCACTTTAACACTGTTCGAGGATTGGGTTAAAACATTAAATGTAATAAAAACTATTAAAAGAGAGAGAACTTTATCTAATTTCAAATTAGAGAAGCCACACCGCACAACATCTTAATAAACATGATAAATCTTTTAAGTGCAAAAGGTATTCCATTTTGTATTTTTCATTCGAGTGCCATCAGATATTCTTGCAGAATTTACGTGAACTACTGCACTTTAAAACTTTAATTGTGTCTCTATTTTGGCTTCGCGTGTTGAAAGTTTTCTGGTAAGTTGGACTCAACATTTTGTAAAATAATAATTATGCTTTTTCATGAGTTTATAGCCTTAAGCTATGTCTGGCAAAAATAAAAAAATATATATATCTTAAAGGCTACAGTAATAAATAATAGTGCTGATATGGTTAATAGTGCTGATATGTATACTGATGACAAGAAAACATTGTTTTATTCATAATAATTTGTATCACTTAAGAAAATTGTATTTAACCCTTACGCCGATGAGTTTTCGCAGTTCTGATCTTACTTCAGAGTTGGGTTTTTTTCGCTTCCTACAGGCGTTTTTGTTTGTTTGAAAAACGCGTCTTTTGTGTGGGTGTGTGGGGGGGGGGTTTAATTTTCGATTTTTAACCCCTTTTCGTTCCAGTTCTTCGTTCCGTATAGCACGGCAATTTTCTGGAACGTAACTCCCGTATTATACCGGGTTATACCTGAACTCATAATTAAATCGTTAGTCATTGTTTCGTATATTTTTCCTTGAACTAAGTTTGTGCTTGGTGAGAGCCAATCAGCTCTTGCTCCTTTTCCGTAAGGTTTATAATCCCTGGGGGGGGGGTCCTGTAGGAATTAAAAAGAGACGAGAGCGTATAGTTTTTCTTATCGTTTCTTAGAAATATTTGTTATAATTCAAAAGCCACAAGTACCATTTACTTTCATTGCACATAGATGCACAAAGTGTGTCAACATATTTTAATTGCTGATTTTCACTAAATCATATTCCATTTCATTTCATACTTTTAATTTATTTGAACCACCCCACCATAAATTGTTTCCACATAAATTGGTTTCCATGGAATTGAAGGGATAACCACATATATTGACAAACGAATAATTTTTAATGTTCATTGCAGTGTTTTTTTAGGTTGTAGCCAAACAAAAACTTTATTAACTCATTTTTATGTAATACGATGTTAATTTTTAAACGAAATCTTCTTAAGGTATCCGACTGCCCTAAAATTGTGAATTTCGCCAAAAATTGACAATATTTTTTATGATTTTATTTTATAGGCCTTCTTATTAGCTTTATAAAAACCCCAAGTTTGTTATTTTCCGTTCACTTGAACAAAAACTCCAGATGCTATTACTTTAAGCAAGATGTCATACTTTAAAACGCGTTTTACTGAAAATGTGTTTGTTTCTTTAAATGCTCAAACGGGGACAGCGATTTCTCAAAAAGTTTTGAGAACAGTTAACTGAAATTTTTTGTGTATGTTCTGTATAATAGTAGAAGTGTTTCAATTTTTCAGATTTATCAATCACTGTTTTCTTACAAAATTTACAATCCCTTATGTTAATATAATCACCGTTTTTTTTAAAGCAATTTCATATAATAACTAAGATAAAGTGTTCTAATTTTTGTAAAAATTATAATATCTATTATCTTAAAGGTCATTTCAAAAATGAATAACATAGCAACACATCAGAATTGAAAAATTGAAAATTTGTTCATAAAGTTTTGGAACAAAATGGGCCGCATTTATGTTATTATTTGTAAATTTTTAACCATTTTTTCCCATTCTAGTAATAATAATTTCTTTTTATCTTCTTATATATATATATATATATATAATTTCAGCATATTTTCTTAAAATGTACTAAAGAAATCTAAAAACAACAACAACAAAAAATCCAAATAGATCTATTTCTTTAAAACAAGAGTTATCGCAAGTAGTCAGATACCTTAAACATATATCTTTTTGAAACTGTATAGCATCATCTTAAGCGATAAAAATATCATTTATAAGGAAAAGTGTTGCACAAAATTAAATAGTAATTTTATCGAATGCGCAGATATCCAATTAAAAATGCTAATAAAAAACTATCTTCTTTGATGTTATTTAAACATGATCACCAGACACTCTCGCAGTATTTTTAAGTATAAAACCTTTCACTTCGTATATTTAGGGGAAGTTTTCACTTTGACATTTGCACTGATACCATTTCTGAGAAAAATTTCTGTACTAGTATCAACCTATTCTTTAAAACTATTTATGCTGTTTTTAATTGTTTGAACTCTTTTTTAAATGTCAAATACTTACGAAACTGTATAGCCTTCATAAAACAAGGAATTAACCACACACTTCTGCATTTTTTCCGGCTTCAATTCTTCATCGATATTACTTAGAAAATTGCATAAGAATTCCGAAATACTTGTGACACTAGTTTTTACAAATATCAAGGTCACGAAATGAAAGCAAGAAACAATGAAACTATTTGAATTTTTTTTCCGCGATTTAAGTTCCAAAATTAAACTATAAAAACATTTAAAAAAATGAAAATGTTAAAATTTTGCTTATAAATAATTAATTTTTATGTATTATTGTCTTTGACATGATTTCCAATTTTTACTCCCTTTAGAACTTAGATATTAAAAAAGTATTTTAAAGACACGGTGATTTACAAACCTCTAAGGAAAATTTCTCAAAGAATACATAACTTTTTTTGAAAGAAAACTCTTCATTAGACAACATTGTAAAGCCAAAAGTCATGGGAAACTTTCAATTTTAGATGTTTTCCAACTGAAGAAATACCCGATGAAATGTTTTGTAACTTAGACATGTAAAAAACGTGCTGGAACATATATTTTCCAGTCACGTTTCAATGACTTGCACATTTAGGTTATCGCCAAAAAGGTAAAAGGTATTTTTGATCGCTCTGTATCATAAAAACTAGAAAGATGATTTGTCACTTTCAAAAAATGTGTAACAAATAATATTACACATTTCCATACATTTCCGTAAAAGTAGCTAATTTATTCATAAAAATATAAATGTTTCTTTAAAATTTTTTTTCAAATTCTATCCGATTTCTTTTACTTATAATATCCAGAGTTTGTGATCAAATGTGTGTGTGTCAAGAAACTTATGAAAATATTGAATATGTATAAGCGAAATATTATGTCACGAAAATATTGAATATTCAAAGAGTTATGACGTTAAAAAAAGTAATTTTTTACTTCCCATACGTTAAAGATATTTTTGTTGTTGTCGTTGGCGTGCCCATGATGACAACTACGGCAACCTCAACAGTTTTATCACAGAAGATCAAATCTTCTGGGTCTTCTGGGCTGATCTTGAAAAACCTGGCTTGAATTGCTGGGGTAGCTGAGGACATGTTGTGGAGACAGTTGAATCTTAGAGCAGTTTGGGCAATGATTTGTGTAACTACTTTGTCCGTCAGTTGAGACTTTCATTCTTTTAAGTCTACTTATTATTGATGCTATTGTGCGGTTACTTTTTAGAGCTGGGATTGAATATTAAAAATTAATGTTGATCAGTCTTCGGCTGGTCAATTGCATTGGTGTCGAAGAGGGCAGTGAAGTTAGATGATTGGGGGCAGGCTCTGGATTCTTTGGCAAGTACATCGGCTTTCTCATTATCGAGGATATTTATGAGGGCTGGTATATATCTAAATATTTTAAAAGATATTGATATTTTTATTTTATAATTTGTTGTCAACAGCTAAGGGCATCTTACATAAAAACTGCCGTTGGATTGATTGTTTATTAACATCGCTCTATGAAGCAAAACGATGGCTAATATGCAATAGATAAGGAGACCAAGTTTACTCTGAAGATAGCGCTGCAAATCCGCTTTCCAATTTTACCTCGGTCGAATGATGTGAACGACTTCTGACCTGACATCTCACTCTCCAAACTCTTTTACACCACACCCCAATGGGAGAACTTCGCTCTCTATACTTAAGTCTTAATAAGATACAGGTCTTAAGATACAAGTCTTAAATGGTACCAGGACTCGAAACCATACTTGACAGAAGAAACGCCATTTACAAGTTCGCGACTATGATCACTCGGTTACCGATGCCACCCGATAGCATTTTAGAAAGATATAGACCATGTAAATGAACTTCATTTCTATTGCTCTGCAAAAATATCTGGATGATTAGAGGTTTTTCCACAAAGTGTCATTTTTAAGCACGTTACGGATGAGTGAGTGAGGAATATTAACGTCACACTGTTCAGCTACTCGAGTTCTTTTGGCGACGGACCTCGTTATTTTGAACCACGAGGACTACACCTGAGCTCTGAAACCCCCTCTCCTAACTACCACATCAGCGGGAGAATGTTTGAGATCTCGACAGATTTAACGTGCATCTCTATTTTGCTCGACGGGTCTTCAGCGGTACTATGTTCGAACACATGACACGCCGGCCACGAGTCCCTTACTTTGACCACTAGGCTACCACGGCCATCACAAGTTACGGATTAGTGAAACAGAATTACGTAAATTTACTAATATACTTAATACATTATAATATATGCAGATTTACAAATAAATTTTTGTCCAATAAGAAATGTCTAAAAAATCCAAACTATCTCCTGATTTTTGTCTATGTAGTACACATCACAAATTTAAAAAAAAGAACACGAGAGCATATAATTTTACCACGCAATATAGTTATTTTATTTTGCAAACCTTTTACAAATTAGTATTTTTTAATACATTGTACTCCGTGAAAGAAATAACAATTAATAACTCATAAATGTTGAAGTAAAACAAAGATTATTTGACTTAAGAACAAGTGGGAATTAAATATTAAGACAAAATAGGTATTAAAAAAGAGGGGAATAAAAGGAAGAATAAATTTTCTTTAAGTACCTCGTTCTATTAATTCTATATATCAATAATATATGTGACTTATTTTAAATTCAAATTGAAGGTTCTGCATATCCAACTTGTTTAAAAATTTCTATATATAAACATATATATTATTTATTTAAAATACCTTTATTAATTTCCGAAAAAAAGTTTTTTTTTAACTTTTATATTTTAATTTGCAAATTTTTTAGCTATCGCAATAAAACTGTTATGCTTTAAATATATTTCATATACTCAGTGGCGTAACATAGAATATTAGGACCCCTGCAAAGTCAGGTTTTGGGTCCCAAGCCAGATCTTACAAACGATTGCAAAACTGTAACATAACATAGGCTTTGGGTCCCCCTTGATGGGGGTGGGGGTTGAAAGGGTATACGTTACGCCACTGCATATACTTAGATTGGAGTTACTTGAGCATTCCTTTTTCTTTTTATTTTTTCCCTTCCCTGTTTTATTTATGAAAAATTTATTGTAAAAATATGCAAGAAAATAAGAATTGTCAATATAAATATGTGAATAGAATTTAAAAATTCATATTTTTACTCTATTCATTTATATAACAATTAATGTCCAAATTTATAACCTTAGAAGTATAATATTTATTTTTTCTTTATTTCTTTCAAAATATAAGTATTTTATACAATTTCTTTAAAAGTGAAAAAAAACCGACCCTGTTTTAAATATCTATTAATTATTTCCGCTGGCGTAGCCAGCCCTGGATGGGCTCTGTATGAAAATTCCTTCAGGGTCCTTTTTTTGGAAAAGGAATAAAAGACACTTATTTGAAAGTGTCAGAATGTTACAAATAATGGGGCCCTGTGGCTTGGAGGGCCCCGTACATTGATACGGCTGATATGGAACCCTGATTATTTCGTATAATTATGAAAATTTTCAAACGTTTTCAGAAACTTAAGACCATGAAAACAACATTTAGTAAATTTGATACGTCTACATAAATTCAAAATTATCTCAAATGAATTCTAAATACTTTAAAGAGTTTTTATTTATATTCTAATATATGAAAAATCTCGACTCCAGTTATTATATGAGAAACATAGTAAGCACAATATTCAAATGAAATATTAAAATAATTAAATGAATACTGTTCTGAATTACTTATTATTTTTTATCATTTTATGAATTTTCCTTGCTATATTATAAATATGAGTTCATTCGACAAAACTTACAGTTTTTTTAAACGAAAGGTGATGCTTTCAATTCTATGAAAAAAGTCTAAAATTTGAATCTTTGGAATTGTTAAGCATGAACAAATATTTTTAAAATAATTTATTCAATTGTGAACATAAAATAGAAGTTTCAATTTAAAGTTAAAATTGAAATGTATTAAATATTGTTAAAAAATCCTAAATTTATTAATATTTAGAATCATGAAAAAATTAGATAAATTTTTTATTTCTTACAAATTTTTTGTACAAGGCGAAATAAATTCAAGCTTTATTAAAAAATTTTAATAAATGGTATCCGATAAAACACTTGTATTTTTTACATTTATGTGTTCCAGTATTTCTAGCACTATCAGTTTTACAAAAATTTTTATTCCCTTTTAATTTTACTGCAAGAGTAGATATGTAGCTCCAATAGCCGATTGGTTATGGTCGTGAATTCATGGCTGGCGTTGTCCAGTCGTAATGCTACTCTTGTTCCTTTGTGTAGAAGGATTGATGAACGTTTTATTTGTCGAAGCTCAGTCCTCACGTTGATGTGATGTGAAAGTTTGGGGTGTAAGGTGTGCCAGCTCAAACGTCATCCTTACCATTTGACCGAGGCTGCCCTCGGTCACATAGCCATCGCGTTGCTTTGGAGTGGAGCAGTGGTCTTCAAACTGTGTTCCACAGAAACCTGAGGTTCAACAAGGTATAACTAGGAATTCCAAGACTTTCAGTAAAAAATTAAAAAGAAAATTTTTAAAGTGTATGCAAAAAATGGATTCACGTTAGCTGTGAGCTTTATATAACCACAAGTATCTAAAGCTTATCCCAGTCATTAAAAATGACTATTTTATTTATACATAACTTTGTTTTGAAATACTTTTCTAAATTTATCAAAGAATATTAAAAGTTCTTTTCTTTTTATGTATTACCTAATAAACTGGGAATATTCTAATTTTTACTAACTGAGGTTCCATAAAATAATTTTACACTTATTAGTAAAATATTTTGTAAAACTAAATAGTTTTCTAATGGAAAATGAACTTTTTTTTTCATTTATGGGGGGAGGTGCTTATATTGAAAGAACAAGGCCAATTTATCGACATATCAACAGATTCGACGCTAAAATTCTAAATTTAAGGAAGAACAGCTCCTAAAGTTTAGGTTGCAAATTCAAGCAAAATACATAGGATTTCTCACGCAGCTATACCTATCAAGCAAGAAGTAAGTTTTTCTATATGAAGACTCATATATAATTTTTTATGAGTTAAATAAAAAAAAAATTTCGATCTCTCTTAAAAATTGTTTTTTATTGTTGTTTTTCTAATTATTATAGAAAGAGCAATTCAGTCAAATGAAATATGATTTATTATTATTCATTGAATAAGATTAGAAAATATTTTTTGCTACTGCCCTCTCTTTGAGTCTAATTTATTCACTAACAGTTATGCTTTTTATTTTTTGTATTCAAAGCATGCATTTTATATTCTCTTTTTTCCCACCGAAAAATATAATTTCTCTTAGAATTATAATACAAATGATAAATTGTGTATAGGGGTTTCAGTTGCTTGGTTGATAAAATGTAGGAATCATAGCCAATTGTCTATCTAATTAAAAAAACAATATATGCAATTAAATTCAGTAACATTAGCAATTATAAGAAAAAATATACATTGAATGGGTGATTTATTATGTTACAGTTAAATTTATCTTTTTGAATAGTTAATCAGCTTGTGAAATTAGGAAAAAATTTGAAAGAACATTTATAAAAAGGAAAAAATTGAAAGAAAAAAAACATTTTTGAAAGTAAGAATTGTTTGAAACATTACTTATATCTTATTCAAAATATATAAATATAACACAGAAAAAAATTGTTTTTTTGCTGTTTAAGAAACATTTAGTTTTGAAATGAAAACAACGGTTTTTTGAAACACTGTTAATTGAATGACATATATCTTTCACTTCAATATGTATCTTTTTGAAATTCTCTTATATCAAATAATCTGCATTTTTAGCTTTACTTGAAGAATTTTTAAGCCAATTTTAAGCTTATGTAAGATAAGCTTAGAAAATTATAGTTTCTTGCAATTTTGTTCCTGCTTAAATGTGCCTCATGGTCTTGTTATGGAATAGGCCTTTGAAAAATTCTTAAAACAGAAATCTAAAACAGCCTGCACACGTTTGGGAAGACTTTCCACCAATTTTTGATACGTGACCATAGGAATTGCCTTCAAGGCGTCCATCCCAGCTGAAGTGAGTGCTTGCAGTGAGGATGGTCGAATTGTCTGGCTAAGTAATCTGCGCTCTAATTCGTCTCAAAGGTGTTCTATGGGATTTAGATCGGTACTCTGAGAAGGCCAATCCAGCTTTTGAACACCCATTTCGTCAAACCATGTCTGTGCAAGCCTCGATGTGTGAATGGAGCAGTTATCCTGCTGGAAGAGAAATGGGCCTCTTCCGAAATCTTGCCATAGAGTTGGGAGTGCAGCATTGTCCAGAATGTCCACATACATCTCAGAGTTCATGTTTCCAATCACAGGAACTAATGGACCCAGGGCAAACCACGAGAAACACCCCACACCTTTATGTTTCCACCACCAAACTTAGCAGTTGGAACAATGCAGTCACTAAATAAACGTTCGCCGGGCACCCGCCAAACCCAGATGCGTCCATTCGACTGCCATACTGTAAAGCGAGATTCATCACTCCAAAGAACAGTTTTCCACATGTCCACAGTCCAATGACGGTGAGCTCTACATCATTGCAATCGATGCTTCGCATTCTGTGGAGTGATGTTTGGCTTGTGAGTGGCTGCACGACCATGGAATCCCAAGTTTTTTAACTCTCGACGGACAGTCCTACTGCTAACACTAATTCCTGATGAACTTTGGAACTCTGAGAAATTTCCACCAACGAGGACTTGCGATTTTGTTTCACTACCCTTTTCAGAGTTCTGCGGCTGCGTTCACCAAGTATTTTCGGCCTACCGGTTCGTTTTTCTGCCGTTTCACTGCCTCGACGTTTCCACTTCACAATTACATCACTCACAGTGGATTTAGGCTTCTGTAGAATGTCCGCAATCTCACGAACTGATTTCCCACAAAGTGGCATCCCACTATACTGCCACGATCAAACTCACTAAGCTCCTTTGACTTACTCATTGCCTCACAAACGCATAAATACAATCTGACAAACCACTACCAACACTTTTATAGCTTTCAATTACGTATCAAATTGCGTCACTCGCCAGAACCACTTTTTAAGGGGTGTCCGGATACTTTTGGCCAGATAGTGTATCAGGCCCCATCTTTAATGAATTTCTTTTAGAGATATACATTTTCGAATATAAGACTGAGATTAAAATAGAAAAAAAATTCCCAATACTTTATATTACATAATTCAAAATGTTCTTCGTTTCTGGGTACATGTATGCTCTTTTTTAAATCGAATTTAATTTAATTTTGTTTTTTGATTCAAGAAAATAGTGAAAACTTAAGATATCCGACTACTTGCGACAATTTTTTTAAAAAAAAAATGGAGATATGGCGATTTTTTTGTTGTTTTTAGATTTTTTTTAGCACATTTTAAGAAAAATATGCTGAAATTTAGAAGAGAAAAAGAAATTATTACTACTAAAATGGGAAAAAAGGGTAAAAATTTACAAAAAAATAACATAAACGGGGCCCATTTGTATCAAAAGTAAATTAACAATTTTTCAATTTTAATGTGTTGCTATATTATTCCTTTTTGAAATGACCTTCAGGATAAAAGATATTTTAATTTTTGCAAACACTAGAGCACTTTATCTTAGTTATTATATGAAATTTCTTAAAATAACAGTGATTATATTAACATAAGGAACCGTAAATTTTGTAATAAAACGGTGATTGATAAATCTGAAGGTAAAACACTTCTACTATTATACAGAAGATACACAAAAAATTTAAATTTATTATTCTCAAAAACTTTTGAGCACAATCGCTGTCCCCGTTTAAACATTATATAAAAAAAAAACATTTCGAGTAAAAAGCGTTTAAAAGTATGGCATATCTTGCTTAAAGTAATGACATCTGCTTTTACTTAAGCACTTGGAGTTTTTGTTCAAGTGAACGGAAAATAATAAACTTTTTTTTTTCAAAGCTAATAATGGAATCTATAAAATAAAATCATTAAAAAATGTGTCAATTTTTGGCAAAATTCACAATTTTAGGGTAGTCGGATACCTTAAGAAAAGAGACGAATCCGAGAGATTTGTTAATTGTATGGTTGGTTCCTTAAAGTAATCTGTAAAAAAGTTTTTAAAATGCGCATAAAATATAATTGAGCTTACTTTACAATTTTTTAATATTTCAAAGTCTAAAAATAAAAATGAGTATAAATTTTATACATTTGTCACACAAATACGTGTCAACAGAATGACCTGTGTTAGATCCTTATATTACTGTGTTCTGATTCATTGAATGATATTAAACACGATCAACACACTCACATCGTCATATTGATCTATTGACTTTTGTTCCTAGTGTTCAAAAGCTATTTTTAAAATTTCCATATTGCTATGTAATATATATCTGTAAAATAACCAAATTAGGTTCTTTTTGCTATTTTATGAAACCATATCCGCACCATATTCCTTGTAATTCTGTGCATAGCATCAGTATAATAAAAATATAATATTTAAAAAAATTATAATAGCATTTTCTTGTTTTTCACAAAAAAATTTTAATATCCTAGATGACATCAAAAAATGTTCATTCTGTTTTTAGTTTTGTGTTGCATAAAATAATGTTTATTTAAAACTTTTTTTTTTACAAAAGTAAAGGACGAGGTCGGAAACTTAGCTGGTAGTACGCTTAATGTATTCAATTGTTCTATGAAAACCACAATGTTTTTATTTGTTCTATACAAAGTATTGCAAAGAACATTTGTTGTGCCACTAAAGGACTACATTATATATATCTAGTGGTTTTAAAAAGTCATTTTTTTTACAGAAAAATTTTGAAAAATGGATGAGTTGACCAATATATTAGTAGCTCTTGTTGTCTAAGAGAAAATATTGATTGTTTTACCACCCAATAAAATAATTTCATTTAATTCATGGCAAATATATCACCTTTTTTAAGGACATGAATATAATGTAAGGGTTAAGGAATTTTTGCTGTAAAAAGCGTAACGGGTCTATCCATGAGCCTCTTACTAATCCTCTTGAGGAAAACTATTTCTTTTAAATATTGTTCTATTGAAAACTTTCTTCCGAAGAAGAAGACACGGTTTATGCGAATGAAGGATGATATTTAAGCACTAACTTTTAGGTACGCGGAGTTAGTGGTTAGGAGTTAGAAGTTAGCAATTTGTGGTTAGTGGAAAGTAGCTGAGAGCTAGCCGAGAGCTGCTCGGCGATTAACTGAAGAATAATCAAATATTGTTAATTGACGATTTAGTCAATATGTTGGATTAGATTAATAATGACCAGAGCACTGGCGTAGCTTATTCTGAGTGGGCCCTGCATCAAAATTCCTACGGGGCCCTTTTTTTAGATATGAGAACCCTGTTAGTGAGACTGTAGATACACATACTGGGGCTCCTGTAGCTTGGAGGCCCCGTATCATTGATACGGCGGTAGCTGCGCCCCTGGACCAGAGGTCGAATTGCTGAGAACGGAATTACGGTAATTTAGACGATAGATAACCAAAGAGTTCTAAGAGTAAGACAGTTGAATTATAATTAAATTTAAGTATCCTTTATACCGTGCTTTTGCTCTTATACTTAATAAAAGGTGTATTTCTTACCCAGTGTTCCTAAAATTAAATGAAAGTTTAATAAAACAGAATTGTTCTGATTATGGCTGATCTTTATTCTAACCCTCATCGATAAACGTGATAACACGTACATTATAAATGTTGTGATACTTGCCTAACAATGAATTATCAAAACCAGATAAAAAATTAACAATATTCTTTTTAGTCCTTTTAAGATGGAATGTATTTGAATCATTTTAATGCATGTGTTACAATTCCTTTAGTTGTTTTGACCTGAAGTTGTTCATTTTTAGATTAATCACTTACATAAACACTGCGATAATCGGAATTTAGTGCATCTTACAGCTCCAAAATTTATAAAAATATGGGGAGAGGGAAACTATTAACAAGAATAGAATAATTTTATGAAATACGAAATTTATGTATATGAATATTGAATGATTACACATGTGAAAAAAATTTTTAATCCAGAAATTGTGCCAAAACTATCAACAAGCTTTTCTATATAAAAAAACAGCTATATTTTTAAACATTTATTCGAATAATGTTTAAGGATATTTGGTTTTTTGTTTGGTAAAATATATATGCACTCAATTCTTAGAGAGCTCGCTAATCTATTTATTCAATTTCGTAAAATATATACCATTAAATAATGAAAAAAATTTATTTCTTGAAAATACGCTATTAAACATCCGGTATTTACCTAGTTTCTTCTCAGAGAAATAACAGTTCTTAAAAAAATACAGGAAAAGAATGTGATTTGTTATTGCTATTGCCTCCAGAATCCTTAAATGTAATTTATCTTCAAGAATTTTCAAGGTTAAAAATACTATTCGCTATAATATTAGAGCTGTGTAATTAAAATTTATATATCCGTTTCGATCTGAATTTTTTTTCATTCAACGCTCTAATTACTGTTATAATATTGTAGCTCTGAATCGTTTTGTTTTGTATTTCCAAATTCAGCACTTTAAACAATAATAAATATTTTAAAAATATTCAGCACTCCAATGTAAAACAATTTATTTTTGTTAGGAAATGAGATTCAATGATTAAAAAAAAACTGATGCAGATTCCCATTTCCGGGAATGTTCAATTAATTCTATCTTGTATACATTATTCTTTGTAGCTATTTCCAATCATTCCGAATAAGTTAAAGTGGGGCAAACATATTCCTAATAGCCATCGGGTTACAGAGAACATCCAAAAACAAATTCCAAAAAAATTGAACAAATATTTGAATTTTCGAATGGAAAACCACTTTAATGAAAATGAAAAAATTAGAACAGAAGCAAAACAAGAAATTTTCTTCGAATCCTATCCTTCTCATCCTTTTAAACGAGAAACTTCTGATTTGTGACGTCATCGTAGCACGTGTATCACCCAATGACCGCCAACTGAGCCAGAGAGCTCAGAAACCCAGTCGCCAAGCAACTTCACCTGTAGACCTATCAACACAGAAGCAGGCGAGCATGACCTCAACTCTCTTTGTTTGGCGGTTAATGGAAATGCGAGCGCTCGTGTTTGACCCTGTGGATTCCCTTCAATTTTAGTTTGTGTGATGACTATTTTTGTTAAAGGCCATTGTTATCAGAACTCTTTTCTATTTATTTAGATAAATAGTATCTCGCTCTTGGTAAGGAAATATTTTTGAAGGATAAGGAAACTCTGATAATGTTTTGTAAACACAGTTCTTTTTAAAATGACGTTATAGAGGACATGTTCAAAAAACAAGTTTTCTCAATGAAAAAAGGTTAAAAAGCATTTTTTGATGAAGAAAAAAAAAAGGAAACTGTGTTGTATGTGTATAAAATAAAATTATACCATAGATAATTTTCAATGAAATAAATTTATGTTGAAAGACATTTATTGCTTTACGCAGTGCTTCTCAAACTTTCAATATTGATGATCCAATTTTCAATCATAATTCTCATCGTCCCCCTTAAGTATTAGCAATGTATTGATGCAATAATAATATACTTTGACGTCAAAGCTACAATACGACTTTAATAATAAACCGCACAAATTATCAAGATAAGTTTAAAATTTTGTACATGATAAGCCCATTGAAGTTACTAGTAATTGTTAAACTTGTTCGTGACTTATTATTGATAAATTTATTATCAAATACATTGTGCAGTACTGATACATTTAAGTATAATGTGTGAATCTGTATTTTACTTTTTATTATGCCAGAATGTATTTGTTTTGCATTCTTTCTTTGAATTCATATTTTTTAAAGTAATCTTTTATTTTCGATATGCTTGTGCCCCTACGTAGGATTATCCCGTCCTCCTCCCGGGGGGGTGCCCCACAGTTTCAGAAACTCTGGCTTAATGTTTCCTCCGGTATTCATAAAAGTAGTATTGAATTTATGAAGTTTCTAATTATATTTGTGAAATAAAGAGATAAAAAATAAATTGAAACTGTGGGGGGGAATGGTTTTTATATCCAATTTTTTTCTTCGTACAGTTTTTGTAAATATTTTAATAAACGTTCTTGTGTTCCAATAATAAATAAGAAAATAACCTTTAAGTATACTCTCGAAAATAAAAAAAGAACAAGAAAATTAAAGTCATTTTTTTTATTTTAAAATTATTATGCTCAGGTAAATACATTAATATAATTGTTTATAATTGAGAAGAATAGTAAAGATTTTCGTATGATTAATCTTAAGTTCATTGATTAGAAACTTTAGATAGATTGGAGTATAGATTATACGTTTTTGTTGCTTAATTCCTTTCCACGAAAATGTATTAAAAGTGTTTTTTTAAGTTGCTTTTTCAAATCGTATTCACTGCTCCATTCCACATCAATTTTTCTATCCGTGAATTTTTTTCACAGATATCCATAAAATGCAGCTAGCTAAAACTCATAATTTTAATTTTTAAATAAATATTTTTGACATTGACAGTAAATTTCAACGAAATTAAAATTATATAATTATACTAAAACTAATACTTAATTATAAATGAAAGAGTTCATCAAAATTAAGGTTATAAACTACGTTCGTGGAACCGTGATTTTATAAAAGCGTATAAATAATCCAGAGGAAGCGTTTTTTAATATTTAGTGTCACTTGAATTAGAATAAACATATAAAATTGTTCTAAGAATATTTTTTTTTGATAAAAAACTATAAAAATGCATTTTTTTAGTAAAAAATTGAAGAACAACTGACATATTTTCCTTTTATGGAAAATGCTTTTAACAATAATATTTTTCCTATACATATCTAAGACTTCTGTACAGATCCTGAACTAGGATTTTTTAGAATAATTTATATTATTTTCAGAGTTAGAACCAATTGAAATAATAGCCAGAGTTTTTTTTATGAAAATTTACTTACTGTAATATATTGAAATAGGGAACAAACCACTTTAATTATGTATTTCAAAAACCCTGATTTACACTTTGTACTAGGTACTTTTGCCTGCTAAGACTTGTAGTCTTAGTTATATGGTCATATAGTCTTATGCAGGCAATATTGTTGTAGAAACATTTTCCATAAAATAATGTTTGGAAAATATGTTATTTTTTTCATTTTTTGTGAAATAATTTCTTTTTAAATAAGTTTTTACTATAATAATATTCTTTAAACAATTTTATATGTATATTCTGAAATTAAATAGCGAAAAATTATTCATTTATACGCTTTTGCAAAATCATGGTTCGGATCTAGGTCTTAACACGAATTATTCAGAGATAAACAGAAAACTTCAAATAGTTTACGGAATTAATTTGATTAACGGCTGATTGCCACCGAAGATAATAACGTCTAAAATAATTTGAAGCCCCCTACTGTAGATTCAATAACAGGCTTCAAACGCACTTGGCGGAATGTAGAATATAGAAGACTGAGAAAATGACTCATGTGTTGTTCCTGTCTCCTGACTGTGATTCTGTATAATTTAATCGGTTTCTCTCCTAAAGCTCATTACGATTAAACCAGTTCTACCTGTACATCGAAAAACAGCATTTACAGATATCAATTATTCATATTAAAATCTAACTAAATAGATGTTTACAGTTTTTGCTAATTTTTTAGCTGTACTTTGAGTAGATGACTATATACAATAAATTATCAAGAATTTTTTTTATTTTGCTTGTATTTCATAATCATTGTTGAGATTAATGAAAATTTTTACAAGGCAATGGTTTAATGCATCGTTTCTCAAACTGAGGTTACTAAGTTATCACGCCCCTTTGGGGGGCGGGATAGCTCTAAAAGGGGGCACGAGTTTTTTTTTTCAAACAAAAGATAGTTTGAAAAAATTATTAGTTTACTGAAAATAAACAAACAAAATACATTCTCTAATAAAAAATAAAATACACATTTACTTTGATATAATCTATATACAGGGTGTCCAGTCTTAATGTGACCCGATAGCTAGTTCCTGAACCGTTCGGTTTAGATATGCACTTCCAATTTGAAAAATGTTTTAAAAAAGGTAAAGCATGTTTTTACGTGCTTTTCGAACCAAAAAAACCCATTTACGAAAAAATTACAAAAATTAAATTTTTATATGATCCACAGGTCCTATCACTTGTATTTGGGAAAAGATGCAGTACACAAAAACAAAGTAAACACAAAAACTTCCATTTTATTACAATAACAACTGACTGAGTTATGCCTACATAAATTTGAAGCATTTGAGTTGCTCAGAAAAGGGGGTCGTATATAAATTGAGTTTAGAAAACAGTAATTTTCTATTTACACAAAGAGCAAAAGAAAAACATCATAATAATATTAAAACATCGTAGTAAACATCATAGATTAACAATTTGTATTGCTGCATGGTAAACAATAAAATCTAAATTAAAGAAATACAACTTGTACCGAAAAGATTAAAACAGCTTGTTTTAACAAATAGAAACAAAATAATACAAGATTTGCCCTTTCAAATTAAAGCATAATGTGTAATGATGCGCCAATCATGAATCAGGGGCTTTATTATATCAGAATGACCAAATTAACTTAAATAATGGTGAAGGCACCAGGTGTGGCACGAGACAAGGGAATTTGTCTATAACAACTCCCAGTTTTATACAAGCGTTGAGTAGCACGGGAAATTGTAAAATAAGATGGATGTGTTCGAGTTGGAAATTTAATGGCATAAAGTCTTGCCACATCTCTCTTATTTCGATTACACTGCCCATAAAACAGTACAATTTCGCAGCGTTCTTTATTTGTTTATATCTCGATCTCCCGTACTAGAATTCGTAATATTAGAATACGACTGTATGCAATTGCAAGCGACTACACAACAGATATTGAAGTATCTGATAAGTATATTGAACAGGTATTGATAGTAAAAATTTTGTTTTAGCTGTATTAGATTTAGATTTGAAATTCGGCTTCCATGTTTATTTTATGGAGTAGAGATCCACTTAAAATTCGTTTTGCGGAAATCCACTTGGTTATAGGGTTACGAAAGTGCAAACATCATTCTATCTCAATATTAGAGATTATTAGCTAATACAAATTAGTAGTTCTGTCCTTTTTTTTATCAAGAGGCGAGAGTTACAGGTATGAGTATATTTTTGAATAAAATGGAATTCTTAATGCTACAACTTAGATATCAATATTTTATATATATAAGCAGTATATATTTATAAAACATCATGAAATACCCAGCGAAGCGGGAGGGTAACGGCTAATACACTTATAAGTTTATCAGCACTGCACAATGTATTTTATAATTAGTTTACCAATACTAAGTTTAGAACACGTTTAATAATTACCAGTGTCCCCATGGACTTGTCATACATAAAATTATAAGTGAAAATTAACATTAATCTTGATAATTTGTATGGTTTATAATTAATCCTTTAAATGTCTATTAAAAATTAAACGATTCGCTCTCCAATGCCACCGTTTTCTTCGTAGGAGCGCGTATGTGATGTATTAAAGGGGGGGGGGAGAAAAAGGAATAAATAAACAAATCCTCTGAAATAAGTAAATCCTTCGCAACACTGTCAATGTACTTTCATTGCATTCCAAAGCATTCGGAATAATTTTATGGATAGCAGCGCAAAGAAAATATCGTACTTCGGAAAGACGTAAATATACGTCCGGGACAGTTAAGACTTTGGCTGAGCGATAGGTTTATATACACCAGTGGTACTTAAGAGGTTAAAGTTGTATTATAGCTTTAGCATCAAAGTATGGTATTATTGAATCAATACATTGTTATTGTATGGAGGGGAAGGGACGATGAAAATTATGATTGGATATATGGATCGCAAATATTGAAAGTTTGAGAGGCACTAATTTAATGTATAAAATGTTTGGTTAAATTTCTGGAGGAAAAATAAATATGTATAATATATATATATAGCTTTATATATAAAATATACGTGTCACGGTGTTTGTCCGCGATGACTCCGAAACTACTCAACGGATCATAATATAATTTTGCATACTGTGTGTCATTTCGTCCAACTTAAAACATAGGATGGTTTTTATTTCAATTAATCACGCCATAATTTTTTTATTGCCGGAAATGTGAAGAATCCGAAAAAGTTGCCAGATTCCCGTAAGGGAATAATCGCAAAATGTGGAAGCAGATATTGTCTCACTCTGTGGAAGCAGGTATTGCAAACCAAAATGCACGAAAATTAAGTGCCTGGCGTATTTCGAGGTGTGGAATCCGGTTTTCGACTCAGTTTTCAAAAATAACCGTAACTTTGCCGGATAAAGCCGGCGGACCGTATTTTAGACACACCATAACAGGGGCTGACATTTTAAAAGCCTTGAATCGTGGAAACTTGGACCCTGGCGTACTTCAAAATGGATAATCCGAATCTGATACCCTGTCTGAGAAATAACTGTAACTTTTCCGGATAATTCAGGACGACCATTTATTACGCAAACCATGGCAAGAGATTACCCTTAATGTCTTGGTGCGGGAAAAGTGCGTTTCTGTTGTAATTCGGGATGTTGAACGAGAGTTTGAAATCGAATTTTAGAAATTCCTGTAACTTTGGCAGATAATGCCGGAAGACCCTAATGCCCATTCCAGGGACTGAACTTGCCGGCTCAGGGAACAAAAGTAATTACCAGTTGTATCTAGGGGCGGGAAACGATAATTTGAAATTATATTTCAGAAACTCCACTAAACTTGCTGGATATTGTCTGAATTAGGAGAAAAGGCAAATGATTCGAGTCCGGCGTCCGGATTTTCATTATCTCTAGCGACTGAACTTGCTCGCGCTGGAGCATCAAAAGTCAGCTCCGTGTGCATTTCGGAGTGTGAAATGAGAATCTGAAATTGAATTTTAGGAGTTTCGATAACTTTGCCGGATAATGCCAGTCGACCGTATTTTAGACACACCACAGCAGGGGCTTGCCTTAAAAGCCTTGGATCGTTAAAACTTGGTTCCTGGTGTATTTCAAAACGGATATTCCGAATCTGATATTTAATCTGAGAAATAACAGTAACTTTTCCGGATAATTCAGGATAACCGTCTTTTACGCAAACCGGGGCAGGAGCTCACCCTTAAAGTCTTGGCGCGGGAAAAGTGTATTCCTGGTGTAATTTGAGATGGTTTAAGCGAGTCTGAAATCGAAATATAGAAATTCCTGTATATTTTGCCAGATAATGCCGGGTGATCGGAATATTCTCGGACAGCAGTACCAACCTATCTTACCGACTTAAAGTGAGTGAGTGAGTGAATATTAACGTCGCACTTTTCAGCTGCACGAGGGCTTTTGGGGACTGATCACGTAATTTTGAGCCATGGTCAAGTGACGCGGATGACACCTGAGCTGGTCCACCCTCTCCTAACTACCACACCACACCAACGGGAGGACGTTTGGGCTCTCGACAGATTTAACGTGAATCGCTCCCCTACACGGCGGGTTTTCAGTGGTGCTGGGCTCGAACTCATAACACGCTAGCCGTGATCCGATGCCTTGACCACTTGGCTACCGCGGCCCTTGCCGACGTAGAGACGCAAAAAGTGTATCTTGATTGTATTTTGGAACTGCCGATCCGAATATTCTCAATCCAACTCAATATAATCTCATATATACGTCAATTAATGCCGGACGAAAGTATTTTGCACGAACTGTGGAAAAGGCTTGCTTTAAAATTCTTGAGGAGAGAGAAATACTTTTCTGGTGTTTTTCTGGATGGGAAACAATAATAATGTGAAATCGGATTTTAGAAACTCCCGTAACTTTGCAGGATAATGCCGGCCGACCGAAATGTCCCCTTCAGAGACTGAACATACAGGAGCAAGGGCGTCGAAAGTGGGCACCGAGTACTTCTCGGGGTGGGAACGAGAATATGGATACGGATTTCAAAAGCTTCCATAAATTTTCTGGATATTGCTGGAATGAGGTCAAATGGCTTTGTGTTCGGACCTCCGGATTTTCATTCCCTGTAGCAACTAAACTTTCAGGGGCAGTCGTGCCAAAATATGATTGCAATAGGAAATTGCATCTTCGGGCATTGTTGTCACTGTGTTAGATGGTGAAAAAACTGCACATTCCGCATCAGCTGCCATTGGACATTCATAAAATACAAAACGCAATGTGTACCATGGAAAAAAAGAGTGGATTGGCTACAGTACTGCAAATGAATTCAGTCATGATGAGGGATAAGTGTTACCATGAACCATAAACATTCACTCAAAGCATTATATAGAGCTTTGCAAGATTTAAATGGCAGCGAGAGAATATTCGGTGTTGCTGTTGTATTACTGTCTGGTGATTTCCGACAGGCATTAACAGCCATTACTCGCTCTACTTTTGCTCACGAGATTAACGCCTGTTTAAAACAATCGTTTTTACGGTGAAACGTGGAAACACTTCGCCTGACCATAAACACGCGAATACATTTGCAAGATGATCAATCTGAGCAAATATTTCCTAACCAATTACTGAATATTGGAAAAGGTGAAGTGGAACTTCATCCCAATACATAATGCGTGAAATAACCAGACGATTTCGGTAATGTTCTTTAGGCAAAAAGGAACTGACTGAGAGTGTCTTTCCGGATATACTGTATAATTATCTTGATAATTATTGCCTCTGTAATCCTGTACTTAATCAGAAAAAATGTTGATATTGTGATGAAATAAACTTCCAGACACAGGGTTGTTGCCAGTTGATCCAAAGCCTTTTAAGCCAATCGACACTATTGTTGATGACAGCAAAACCGTAAATTTTCCAACCGATTTTTTGAATTCTCAAGATGTATCAGGAATGTCACCACATAATCTTCGGTTGGTTCCCTGGTTATTATCTGCGTAACTTAAATTCACCTAGATAATGAAACGGTGCACGTTTGAACATCAAAGGAATTATTCTGGGAACTTTTTGAAGCAAACATTTTGACTGTAAAGTTTAAACAAAAATTCGGTGCTGCTACTATGGAATATGTTGCCACGTATTCCACTGATACCGTCATAATCTCTAATACCATTCAAAAGGCTTCCATTCCCGATTCGTTTGGCTTTCGCGATGACCATAAATGAATATGAAACCTGAACAATATTCATTTGATACTTGGAATTAGAAAATCCATGTTTCTCGAATGGGCAACTAGATGTTACATGCTCACATGTGCGGAAACCGTTGAATCTATTTGAGTTAGCAAAATACGGGTTACCAAAAAATAGTGTGCACCGATTAGCGATTAGTTGTATAAAATTATTATTTGTTATACTTTAAAACGATAAAAATAATTTTAAAAATTGCAAAGAATCAACGTTATTCACCACATTTATAAAATTAAATCTTCATATGTTGTTACTTAACGACTTCGTTAGTAATTCATGCATTATACTACACTCAAATAGGAGATGAATGAAATGCAAAATTAAAATAATTTGTTGTTTTATACTTTATTTCAACCCTCCAAAATTATAAACGAAGATTAATTTGACTGCATTGAATAGCTTAGAATAATATTGAACTAGCGTATTAAAACAAAGCCACAGCAACGCGTGGCCGAGTCAGCTAGTATGTATATATCTTGTTCATATTTTCAATCGTTAATAAAATACTTTCTATTCCTCCATTCAAATTCAAATGCATTTTTTAAACTTGTAGTGGATGATACTTGATGTTAATACAGTTTTTTTAAATATTAATTCATTAATTGAATTTAAAAAATGAATAACTCGTAACAAACAAAAATAATAGTCCAACAGCATATTTTGAAAGTAAAATCTTTCATTGTGTCTTTGTAGCGCTATGGATAGCGCATTAGACTTCTAATCTAAAGGTCTTGTGTTCGAATCCCACCTGGGATGCTCTAATTTCTGAGGATGTGTTTTTTTCTTTTTTACTATACTATTTTATTATTAAATTTAGTAAACGAATAAATAGTTACAAAAAATAGTTCAACACCATACATAGAAAGGAAAATGGAAAATTGCAAAGAAAATTTCTTTCTATTTTGTCACTTATTATTGTGATTCTGTCATACGTATATACATATTTATATTAATTGTAACAAATAAAAAAAGTAACTAAAATAAAGTTTTTCTTTGCTGACCTAAGTTGGAATTGACTTAAAATTTGTTTATAGTACTTGTTACTTAGAAAGTTATTAGATATTGCACAGTTATTAAATTATACATTGTTGTAGTTATGTTATACCTTTGTTGTAAAAATTTTACACTAACATTTTTAAAAATTCTGATTTAAATTATAAAATAAATTAAAAGTAAAAAAACTTTTTTTAAAAACAAGCTTTTATTTAAATGCACTAAAAAGAATAAAATAAACTTTTCCTTTAAAAATTTTTTACGATCAACTTATAACGTCATTACACAATTAACATGACATAAAAGCTCGTCGCGAGATTAAAGTACTCGTATTTACTTAGTTTGAAAATTTAGAAATTAAAATCAATCAGATCAAGTTATTTCATTTACTTGTTTATCTACACAGGTAAATCTGGCGACAAGCTTTTATATCATATAAAATGTGTAATGACGTTATAAGTTGATAGTAAAAAAAGCTTTAAAGGAAAAGTATATTTTATTCTTTTCAGCGCATTTAAATAATAGCTTGTCTTTAAAAAAGTTTTTTTTACTTTTAATTTATTTTTTACTTTATAGTAATCGCTGGACAGGTTTCTCAATTTGTTCATCCCATTAAACGCCTCATTGTTGCTAGGTTGTTTTCCGGTTAATTTCGAACAGTCTTGCTCAGGGGTGGCGAACTTTTGTGGATCAACGAGCCATTTTTTACAGACATATTTAATGAGGTATAGACGTGCCCCCAAACAATTTTGACTTGTGATATTATTGGTAAAATAATAAAACTAAATACTAACAACTCAAAACTATTTACTACAAAAAAATACACTTTGCGTTGTAAAGTATTAAATATTTTTGTTATACGTGTAATTAAAATTAAAGCAACATTAGTGTGACTTCTGTTGTTACAGATTACATGACAAATAACTTATATCAGGATAGTAAGGGGTGAGCTTAGCAGAACGCATGCTGAGTTGGAGTTCTCCGCCAAACGATTTCTAAGCGAGTCGTTAATGTTTTTCATCTCTGAAAATAATGACTCGCAGGCACAGATGAAAATATGGTTAAAGTAGCATTTGTCAAACAGTCAAATGTGTGTGGAATTAAGTTACATGTGTTTGCAAAATTTCGTTACTAGCATTTTTACTTGTATTGCTTGTGTGTTAATCTTTTTGTTTTAATCATTTCCAACTTTTTTGTTTCGATAAATTTTTGAATCCGTATTGAACTAGACTGGAAATCAATCAGTTGCATTTCAAATTCTTCAATTTCCAGCCAATCGAATTGGGATAAGTTCTGTTTACCAAATTATCAGGAAACATAATATACTTGAGCGTTTCCAATAATTCTTTGAACTGAGAAAATTTCGCTGATTGATTGACCAATCAATTGCGGAACTATTTTGAACTAAAATGCAAACAATTTTGTTCGGAGGCATGCCCAAAATATTGTGTCACATGTCATCAATGGCACGTGTGCCATTGGTTCGCCATCTCTGGTTTAGCTGATTCAATTCTCGCAAAAAGGGTATTAGACGAAAAACACAATTTTTTTTAAATCCGTAATTTGTAAGTAATTTTTTCAATCTTCGTACAGATCTCGGATAATATTGTCCTACACACAAAAAAAGTTTCGTGAGATTATCTTCACAAATGACGAAGTTATTAAATGTTTAATTAAAAATTTGAATAGTTTTTGAAAAATCGTAAAAAAAAAATTTTCGGCACTTTATTTTTAAAATGACTGATCCTAAAAGATCAAGGCATGAGCTATTTTAGTACGGCCTGCGGATTCATTTAAACGAGAAAAAGTTCATGCGCAACAATTTGACCATCATTTTCATAAAAACACATCGATTTTGACTCATTTAAAAAAATTGTAAAAAATACAAATATTATTATTTTGTAAAAAACATTATACCGTATCGTAGCGAAATAAATGATCTTTCCTATTCTGTAATTATTTTTTGTCTGAATTTCAAAGATAAAATTAGATAACTGTTTTAAAAAAGTCAAAACAACTAAAGGCGGGAAAAAACTGGTGAAAATTTGCAAAAAATAACATAATCGGGGCCCATTCTGTACAAAAAGTTTATGAACAAATTTTCCATTTTTTAATTTTGATGAGTTTCTATATTATTCATTTTTGAAATGACCTTCAGGATAAGAGATATTTTAATTTTTACAAAAATTAGAACACTCTATCTTAGTTATTATATGAAATTGCTTTAAAAAAAAGTGATTGTATTCACATAAGAGACTGTAAAGTTTGTAATAAAACAGTGATTGATAAAACTGAAGGTTAAAACACTTCTACTATTATACAGAACATACACAAAAAATTTCAGTTAATTATTCTCAAATTTTTTTAGCAATCGCTGGCTCCGTTGAGCATTTAAAAAAAAAACACACATTTCGAGTAAAACGCGTTTAAAAGTATGGCAGCTTGCTTAAAGTAATGACATCTGCTTTTCCTTAAGCACTTGGAGTTTTTTTCAAGTGAACGGAAAATAACAAACTTGATGTTTTTACAAAACTAATTAAAGAATCTATAAAATAAAATCATTAAAAAATTTGTCAATTTTTGGCGAAATTCACAATTTTAGGCGAAATTTACAATTGTAGTCGGATACTATAAAAAGTATAGATTATAACATTGTATTTTTCTAATTACTAAATGCTGTTTTCGGACAATTAATAATAATTTTAATAATTTTTGTCTCGTTTACTCAAGTTAAAAAATTGAGAAATGGAGGAATTATCTAATTATTAAATTTCGTAACTGTATTTTAATGACATTGAATTGCGATTAATAAAACATAAGTATAAATCTTATCGACAACTAGAATGAAAAAAAAAGAAATTTATGAACTTTATAAGAAAGTGTTTTTATTATGTCATTTAATCTCTTTAAATTTCAAAACACTGTTGATTCGAATAAAAAATTTTTAAAAATTCAGTTCAGAAATTACAAATTATCAACAATTTGAATTTATCATTATTTTTC
The DNA here is from genome assembly GCA_019973975.1 of Trichonephila clavata. Lineage (NCBI taxonomy): Eukaryota > Metazoa > Arthropoda > Arachnida > Araneae > Nephilidae > Trichonephila > Trichonephila clavata. The sequence goes on from BMAO01026945.1 coordinate 440,123, forward strand.
AAATTATCGTCTGGTTGGTTTTTTTTGCATTTATTTACTTTTCATTATAAATATAAAGAAATCGTTTGGTAGTGTAATAAATTATATTTGCTTTGGAAGTATAAAATTGTTCTCTATTTTATAATAAATGTTTCCGCAACTGGAAAGAAGAATTGTCGAAAATCGTAATTCGATAGTTTTAATTTGCAATTAATTTGTTGTATTATCGCCTAATTTGTTGCCGTGTGTGTGATGTAATCGTTAATTAAATCTCTTAAAAATACTTGTATTGGATACATCTATACGTTCGGATATTCTATTTATTCTCCCAAATTGACAAATCCCGTGAATCTCAAAAAGGTAAATTAGTTATGTTTTTTATTTATCTATTTTTATACATGTCAGTAATTGAATACGAGTTCTAGATTTAGGTAATATTTTTCACCCTCCTGTATTGAAATCCATTCTACTCTTTTCTCAACAAACTTGTTTCGAATGTCTCACCTTTAAATTGTGTAGTATTTTATTTTAAAATAACACCGGATATAATTTACAATCATTCTTGTCTAGAATTTGAAATTTGTTATTTTTTACTTGTGTTGTAGAGGTTATTTCTTTTAGATTCTTTTTTCCCTCTAAAAAAACACGGATATGGAGAGAATTTCAAAGAAAAATTATTTTTTTAGGGTTTCAACATTTCTTCGAAATTTTCACGGAATTCTTCAAATGGAAAATGATGCATTTGTCGTCATTCTGTATGTAAAATTGGTAATAGGATTTGACTAGTAGAAAATAACATGAAAAGTGAAAAATGGCTGTAGTTTTATGAAAAGATTTTAAGGAAATTTGGTTGTGTAATACATAAATTTTCTGATATTTTTCCTTACGCTAATGTGAACCTAAAAACATTTTTTAAATTAATGTAGCACAATAAGACTAAAATCTTTTGTTTCGTTTTTAATAGTGAAAGCTTTTATTTGTACTATTTTGGTATAATGCGAATGACTGACTCGATGTTTCTTATAGTAGTTCAGTCAGAAAAATTCAAAATCTAGAAATGTTTCATTTGTTAAAAACATGCTATGTATTCTAGCCTTATATCAGGATTTTGAACTAAGAATTCCAAATTTATAACATTAAATGGATTTTAAAAAATTCGACAGCTTATAAGATGACACTTTTAAAAATTTGCATTTATGTTTCATTTCGAACTACTAAGCGACAGTAACTCTAAATTATAATAATAAAAGATTTTTTTTGATTATTAATATACCTTTTTCCAAATATTAGAGATATATTAGAGTAGCATTGATTCATAAACATTGAAGTACTTTCCATATTAGCAACTGTTTATACATTTCTAGACATATTTCTATTTTGATATTCAGTAAAGGAAAGAAAACGCAAACTGTTCTCTTAAAGTATTTTTATTATCTTTAACTAATGATTGATAAATATTTGCTCGTTTGAATTCTTTGAAATTTCTTATTTGTCTGTATTCAATTTCATACGTTAACTTTTAAAACTCTTTTCTGAGATATTAAGTTACATAATTTGATAAAAACTATGGGTTAATAATGCTCATTAAAAGATGATAGGTTTATTGCAATAACGCTGAAGTGCAAAAAGTCATAAGATAGCAATACACCCAGATTGCTAAATGTATAAACGGCATATTCATTGCAAAGTGCGTTGATAGGCTTTTTTATGTATTTAAGTTATTTTTGCGAAAAGTTTTCGTGGCGAAATTATGACTGTGTGACGGGTGTGAACCGATTTTTAACGCATAATTCTAGCAAGAGTTGGATTCATGAGGCATCCGATTTCGGGACTTCATGCAGAATTCAACATTCTTTGAAACACATTGTCAAGAATACGACGAGAATATATAATTTCTTACATTACATTCCTCCATGGAAAATACAAGGGTCGAGTACGTTTAGTTCATGAGACCAATGACATACGTGAAGAGCAGTCAGTGTTACTATGAAAGCAATACTGCGTTAGGTAACATCAACAACAGGGATGTAGCTACCACCATATCAATAACATGGGGCCCCCAAGCTGCAGGGGTCCCAACTATAATCCCATTAACAAAGCTCTCATATATGAAACAGAGCCCCGAAGGATTTTTGATACAGGGCCTTCTCAGAACTAGCTGAGGCAGTTATCAACTATCAATGGAAATATGACGTAATGGACGTATCAATGGACGTGTGATGACAAATGTATCCTTGATGGGATATGGCAGCAGAAAGCCGACTGCCATTTGCTGCAATTCCTTTACTGTGTACATGATAAATAATACAGAATCATTTATCTGAATATAAGATAGTTTTCAATACGTGTCGGAAAAAATAATAACAATTATACAAGTACATTTCAATATTATAACATTGAACATCACAGGACATAACAAGAAACTTTTTTTCTTTTGTAATCTCAAGGAAAGCTGAAACATCCAACTCAGCTATAACAAATTTTGTCCTTGGTATATATACTGAACCACCATTCCGGAAAAACTTAATCATATTTTTATGGATTATTAAAGATTGAATCATTGTGTTAAAACACAAACAACTACACGAAACCTACAAAAGCACGAAGATTTATAGAAAATTCACAACATTTATCGCATCGCCTGCTGCCGCCGCCATGTTGTTCCTCTCAAGAGATAAAATCCCGCTCTTTAAGAACACATCAGAACAAGCACATAAGTGGCATAACGCTACTCAATGAGGGTTCCCTCGACCAACTCTCGCTACAATATTAGTTTTAAAATACGAATGTAATAGAATTGTGTTTACTTGAAAATTAATATTTTTTTTGTTGAAACAAACATTTTCTTAATATAAAACTTGGGAATATTTTGATTAAGTTATCCGTACATATTTAAAACACCAATTTCTATCAAAATATCGATTTTTTGTTTTTGTTTTTTAGTTTAGTGTAGGTGTTCAATCTTTTATCTTCAGTAATCTGTTTAAATTCCAAAACTAAAGGAAAATACTGTTTTTCATTGTGCTATGGGCATTTCAGTTTTAAAATGTGTAAGCGGGTACTCACCAAGAAAGTTTTTTTTTCTTGGAGGGGGATGCATTTCGAGCAAAACATAATATTGGTATCATTCAAAATGATCTGTATCTTCATATAAAAAGGTAAAAACTGCAAACGCGCTTCAAATGCGCTGAATGCTGAAGGGCTTTCAGTTCATGCCATGACATTTTCAAGTGTTAATTTAGAATTTATTACAAAATTCAGCAATGGAATACCTTAAAGAGAAATTAGAATTGAAAGAAAAATAATCATAAATTTTGCTGAGAAGAAATAGAATTTAAGGATAATTTAAAAATTCTTAAATAAAAAAGATTTTTAGTTGTTAAATTTTTTGCCCTACATTTTTATTTATTTTCCTTGGTTTATAGCTCCACTACAGATAGGTTTTATTGCATATTTAGAGTAATAGTATGTGTGCTTATTTTTTATACTTTATTAAATATAAAAAATAAATATGCTGTTAACCGGTTTCTCACTTTATAAAAACCGAAACTGGATTCTGAAATTTTATAAGGCTTTAACAAGCCCTAGTTGCAACCGTACAAATATTATTTGATCAATAAATTTTTATATCTAGAAGAATACTTCTTTTAACATTTTAATGAAATGAATTTTTTGAAACATTTTTCATTAAAACAGAAAGTGATATCTCAAAATTTCATGTTTCAATTGACTTGAAATTTACCTGTATGCTTTTCAATTATTTTTATTGGGGGAATAGACTTTGCCTGTGATTTTAGAATGATTATACATATTTTACGTTGCTACTTTTACTTTTAAGGAAAATTTCAATTTTTTTCCGCACCGTACTTAATTTTTAATAATATCCCAGAAAAGACAATGTTATCCAGATTATTGTCTGATCCTTAGAGACAGTAACTATATGTATTGTTCAGTTTTCATAATGCCAATATTTTTCATTTAAGTTGCATTGTTTGCAGAAAAACATAATTCTTACTTATTTTATATTGATTATTCGCCAGAGAAAAAAAAAAAAGATTCAATCAAACAAGGCTTTTTTGGATATTTTTCTGATTTTAAAACCTCATGAAATAATAAAAGATATACATTTCAAGATAAAATTTAAGTAACGTCAAAAAATCTCTCTCTAAGATACACTAATGACTTGATATTTTTGAAGCTCTTTTGAGCATATATATTTATTGTCCAATTCCTGTTTTCGTTTTTATAAATATACTTTCTTTTAAAAATGTTTTCTGAGCACTAGAAAAAAAATGTATTAAAAATCTTTTTCGGCGCATAGGTTGTTTTTAGAATGTGTGTGGGTGACACTGTGTTTCCTTCCTTTATTGGTTCGATTTCTATTATTATTCTGTGGACATGTGTGAATTTTGTGCTTCATCGGAGAAATTCTAAAAGTTTTAGATTTATTTAGATTTATATAGAAGCTTTTTAAATTCAGACTATAATAAAATCCTTCAATAAATGAAGTGCAGCCGCATTATTTAGGCAAGGGGTAAAGAGTGAGAGGAAGAAACGGGTGGAAAAATGTCCAAATATCTCTAAGCAAAAAAAAAAAAATAATAATAAGATTTTTTTAATGAATTATTTTTTGATTACATACAATTAAAATATTATTTCATTAGGTACCTTGTATATGGATTTGTAAGGAACAAAAGTATCACTTGAGTATATGCAAAATGTGATTTTTTTTACTACATTGCATTCAATAATACAATTAATATATTACTTCATTATGTAACTTGTTTTTGGTTTTGTAAGGGATAAAAGCATTACTTGACTACATATAAAATTTAATTAATTATTATATTACATTTGATAATAAAATTAGTGTCTCATTTTATTAAGTATTTTGCATTTAGTTTTATAAAGAAAAAGCTTTACCTGAGTATGTAAATAAAATGCACTGTATATTGTGTGTTCTATAAATTATTAATATGATAAAAAATATTTAAATTACTTTTTATTTACACAATAATTGTACAACAGAATGCAGAAACTTATATGTATATATACATAAAATTAATTTTACACCATTTTCATTGGAAAGTTTAAGTTTTTATTAATCTCCATTGTATCTGTAACAAAAACTCGATTAAAATTCTAATTATTCATTCTTTTTTTAAAAAAAAAATATCATCGACATCAACATAATAAATTATAACATATTATTTGAATGAGAAAATTAAGAATAATCTGCAACGATTAAAGTTAGTATCTATTTAATCAGTTTCTTATAATCTGCGAATTCATCTGCTTCTTTTCGTGCAGAAAAATATTACAAAAGCCTTATTGAGAATCACAATTGATATAAAGAAAAGGAAGACCACAAATCGTGCAAATTAGCCGTAACTTAGCTTTAGAGATGTCCATGTTTGCCATAGAAACATCTTCAATCCGTTTTATTCAAGATTGGCTGCCAGAAACAAAGTTTTATCTCTGAAAAACATTCTACTTCGTGATCTCGGGATGCGGCTAGTGTTTAAAGACTTTAATACAGGTGCCTGTTAAATGGTTTCTTAAAAGTTTTTTCTTATATATATCTACTCAATGCAGGTGCCAAGACAAGAACAGTTATTTTTTAGTAACATTTTGGATCATTTTTTGATGCAGGTGGTATTTCACTCAGAAACTCGAGGGAAGATAGAAAAGTCTCCGTCGTCTCTCATTTAACAATTAATCCTCCTTTCTTTTTCACCACTTGAGGTGAATGAACTCTGAAGAGTTTCGTTTAAGTGTCTTTGAACAATCGCTTTGTTTTAAATGACTCGATGGTTCCGCTCTCAATGAAATGGCACTAATGTTCTTTTTTTTTCAAGGTGAACAAAATTTAGAAATAATAATAGTTAGAAAATATATGATAGAATAAAATTTTCAATTTGATAGTTAAATTATAAAATAGCTAATGGAAAGAAAAACTGATAAAACAAAATTTTTCTATTCCTTAAGCTTTTTTAAAAAATTAGTTTATGCATTCGGCAATTCCGAGTTAAGATAAGGTTACATAAGACAAAGCGGGATTCATAATATTTAAAGAATTTTTTTTCAAAATTTAAAATGGATTTTTCGTAGACTTAAAAGAAGAACTTAAGATGTTAATTAAATTTGAACATCTCATTATCATCTATTTAAAGTAGATTCTAAAATTATTAAATAAATTTTTTTGATAAAATTAAATACTATTTACAGATTTTAGGGGAAAAATAAAGATGACTACAAATGATATGTATTAGAGTCATTATTTGTATCATAATTGCGTATTTGTTTTGTTTTTTAAATAATTCAAGCTGATTTTTTAAAAAATTTTATACATTTTAAAAACAGACTGTAATTAATACGTAAATCCCAAACTTTAACATCGCTGACTCAATACGTGAAAATTTTTAAATAAATTGACATTTTAAAGAACTAGATTAGATTTAGACTTGTATAGATAATTGTTATACTTTTGTTGAAAGAAATAATAGAAAGAATTTCTAGTTCAAGGAAAATAATAATTTCTCCTGAATCTTAAAAATTTTGCTTTTATTGAATGTGACCAGTGAAATGAATTAACTTTTATTGAATGTGAATGTGAAATTTCATCAGTGATCGAAATAGTTTTGCTTATTTCATGTTTAAAGTAAAATTGTACACTTTCCTATCACATTATGTTTTAGCAAAGAGGCTATGATTTTCCTTATTTAAATTAAAACGAATATTTTGATAAAATGTAGATTAAGTTAGATATTTTCTACTGTTATATGTATTTTGTAACCTGAACGAAATATAATGAATGAGTCGCCTACTAAGTACAGAAGGATTGGTAGCGAATCCTAATAAGGCATGGGTATTTTTGCTGTAATATCTTTGACCTCTCAAAGCACCTTATATATGCTCAGGGTGAAAAGTTCTTTCGACAGATTGCATCTTCCTTGAAACGTGCAGGCCCACACACATCGACAGTACAGTGAAACAAACAATATGCTTAAGATATTACATGTGTGTACTAATATAGAAAATTTTTGCAGCAATGTAATAAATTTTTTATTACTTTAAAAAAAATAACAAAAAGCGATATCAACAAAAAGTGAAAATACTTTTAAGCGAAAAACTGTAAATTTAATACTTTTACTTAATTTAATTCATATTGTTTCTAAAATTGCATGATAAGAAACATTAACTAATTAAGTAATAAAGCATGAATGAATCATTGTTGTTATTATAACATTAATAATATTCCCATGAAATTGTTTATTCCATTTTATTGATTTTTCATATTTTATATAAATTCCACTGTTTTATTTCCATTTTTTTGTCCTATTTTTTAAAAAAATAGATCTCTACTGTTTTATATGAAAACTTCCCCAGCTTTTTCTTTGACGCTAATTATATACTTTATTTTACTAGAGTATCGGTACTATAACATTATAGAATTATGTACGTTATTTTTTTTTAAAAAAATATCTGGCTGTATTTAATAATATAATTTTAAATTGTTTGCCATGTTTTCTGTTAAGTATGTTTTCTTCTGTATAATTTCTTTGATAATAGACTCAATTTGTTAAATAGTTAAAAAGTACTTCTGAATTTAAGGAAATCGTTACTATCAAAATGCATAAGCAATTCTAGGTTAAGAATTCTTTTTGAAATTTGCTTTTATTTAATGTTTGTGAGAAGAATTTGTTACATAATAAAAATATGCCTTTTCCTACAAATTTATTTAAAAAATGAATATAATTTTTTACAACTTAATACAAAAATTAAATAAAATAAAAAATATTTTAATAATTATTGAATGAACAAAAATATACAAATTATTTTTACTTTTTTATGTACTTTTTTTTTGAGAACCAACATTTTCTAAGAGAAAATTGCAGTGCTTTAATAGGTATCAGACATTTCAATTTAAATGTTGATAGCGCTTCAATTTATATTTCTATTGTATGCAAATAGATTGTAAATAATTACTTCATGCATGATAACTGTACATGCAATGGCCCCCAAATATGATCGGTTGGATTTTAATTTCAATCGTGCTATTTCTTTTTTTTTTTTCAGAAAAATGTAATGTCTAGAACGGAAATATTTTTTATTTATATTTAATTCTATTTTTAACAAAACAAACTATAAAAAAAATTACAAAGTAACCAAAAAATTATATCGCAAAATTTTTGCACCTCTATAAAACAAGAAATATTGCAATACTTTGCTAATTTAATACTTAGTAGAATATATTTGAACGTCCGAAATAGCTTTCAAACGTATGTGAGCTTAGACTTCTCTTGTTTTTCATAATATCTGCATCAGTGCTTTTCCAGTTTTCAGTGTTTTGTTTTTAGAACTTTTTTCATTTTAGTGTAATTTTCTCGTACTTTAATCATCATTTCTCACAAAATATGTTCAACTGGATTTAAAGTTGGTGATTACAAGATGTTTTCAGGGCTTCCAGACAATTGTAGAGAAACCAAAGTTGAATGCTCAGGATCATGGAGTCAAAACCATTATCGTAATAAAAATGGAAGTTTTTAATGCCCAAATTTTGGTTTAATAATTGCAAATTAACTTAACAATATTTAAAATGAATATCAAATCACCTAATCCTGATGCTGAGATGCACTTCCACATAAAGATGTCTCTACATATCACCAAGCTTCGTGGTTCCAAATAAATTCTTTGGATAAGGTTCCTCATTTTTTTCTTCTTTAGGGTGTTATATATCTGTTAAAAATAAAAAAATGTTCAATGTGTTCGAATATGCAAATGACACCAGATTCCAATAAAATATTAGTTAATTTATCATTGATTTTGAGAAGGAGGGTCTCAACTTTCTGTTCCTTTGAGTCACAAAATATTTTTCTTCTTGAGGAACGATCATGCGAGCCTGTTGATCTTAACACTTCAAATAACTTCACGTGAAATTAAAATAGAAAATTGGGGATTGAATTCTGTAGAAATTTTTGCAGTGTGCAAACCGTTATTTTTCATGTTGATTTTCCAACAAAAAATCCCTTACAACGTCTAGTTAGCATGGTTGGAATGTCACGTCTTTTGTTTTCGGTTAGACTTTTTCATTCAAAGCTCTTTAATTATAATACAATAAAAATCAAATTGGATGCATTTACAAATTTCGTAATAATTTTTCTGTTTTATTATAAGAAAAACACCCAGTTTTTGAACTCTGCACGTTGTTTCCTTTCAATTAAAAAAGTTGCTTATGATATTAAATAGAATATTTTTTAACAAGCAAAGACAAGACAAACAGTATTTTAAACATCCATATGCATAAAAATATTTTAAAACGTGTCAGGCGTTGAAATTATTTATGAGTTTGTTCGAAAATGTTTTGGTGCTTGATCACTTTTATGATCCTCACTTTAAGCTCTGTTTTTGTATTCCTTTTTTTACTAAAATTATTTTAAAAATTAGAATTTAGGGTTTGGAATAAAGCGTGGATTATATAAAAAAATGTTTGACACTTTTAAATTAAATTCCTGCTAATATATTTTTATGTACGTTTGTATAATTGTAACAAAAATATTAAATTAAAATTATCAGAAGATTAATCGGAAATGAAGGCCAAAACTTAAACTTTTCCCTTGATCATAAGAACAATATATTTCTTTTATGTTCTGAGAAAAAAATTATAATAATTTTAGTTGCAATCTATTTTATTGATAATACACAAATTTTGTAATTATTTTAAGCCATATGAACTAGGAGGAAGCAATTCCGATTATTTAAATTTTAATCGCCAACGCGCGTGACGAAATCCGAGCGTAGTAACTGTGGAATGTTTCACTGTTTACAAATATTGGAATGGAACGCAGCGTCCGAACTACACGATTCAGTTTTCTCCGCAAAAACCGGCTGATTACATCACTTTGCACAATTCACCAGACGCGACCTCACACTCATCTCTCTATGTCAATGACCGCTAGTAACCTTGACTCTCCATAAATTAGTCTTTTTTATTTTTTTTTTACTTACTTCTTCCGAATCAGTCAATATCAGAAGCGCAATAAAAAAGAAAGAAAAAAGTTATTACACATCTTGTCACGACTCGTTGATTTGGAGAGTATTTTTTTTTCTTTTTGTAATTTTGGGTCTAAAATCTCTCTTTTTTTTGTGTTTTGAATTTACTCACCATGAACTGTTTTGTTCGTGTAAGAATTTATGATTTTGTACTATGTACAGTTTTTGATAATGTTACCTAGACATAAAACGCTTTTGTTCGGTTGTGATTTAACTTTCGAGAACACTTGTTATGCTGCGAAAACTTTTGGTTCTCCTTTATTATTTTTTGGTGTGCCTAACAAATTTCTTGTTTGATTCAATAAATCATTTCTTTCCATTTGTTCGTTGACAGGTGAGAGCGAAAAGGCGACTTTGAATCAGGATATTAAAAATTTTGAATCGGTTTAACAATGTATTTACGAAATTTAAAATGCTATTAGAGTTAAAATGAATTCTCTTTTGGTATCAGATTGCAAATTCATATAAAATTGATTTTAAAAGCATTTAAACTACCGAATAGGTAATTTTATTTTAAAATAGGAATTTTTTTTGCAATTTAAAGCTATTGTATGGCCGAATAAATTCCGTTATCTGGCGTAGCATTTGAGGAGTTCATTGAACCCAGCTCAAAGGAATTAAGAATCAATGTCACAACTTAAAAATATTTGAGAATGTATGTTCTTAAAAATTGAGCGTTAGTTTCAAGTTGTGAGCAATAAGGATTTCATAAATTATAGAAGAAAAAGAATTCTGATTTCAGTTTTTTTTTTAAATCGAAATTATAAATTTTTGTATTTAAATTATAAAAGACTGGTATTAAAAATTGCCGTTTTGGAATATTGGCTTACAAAAAAGATTGACCTTCAAAGTAAAGCGTGTGAAGATTTAATTTCTTATTCAAACGATACAAAAATTATGAATGGTTAAAATCAATTCCAGAATTATTTTCCTTGCAAAAATTCTAACCACTGTTAAATTTATGATAATTTTTTAAAATTTCTTTTCCTGTTTAAGATTCACATAATGTGACATTTTTTACTAAATTTTTGAGTGAATAAATTAAACTGTATACAATTATATCATCATCATTTGTATTAATACATGTTTAGATTTTTATCTTTTTAAGAATGTACATGTGTGCATGACAGTTTTTAATTCAAGTTGCGATTTTTGCTCAAGTAAGAATATCAAGTAGAGGATTTTTTAATGTTATATTAATCAGTAATTCTTAGAAAATTTTTCTTTTTAGAAGAACACAAGATTGGGCCTTGTACTACATTAGGAATTATTTAACAGAACTCCGTTTCAATCTAAATATCAAGAGTTTCTGTAAAACTTTTAAATCTCAAATCTTAGTAAATGCATTCATTTCATATTTCCTAAACTTATTGAAACTGTAACATATTTTCCACAAGCAAAAATTTTTAATATTGTAGAGCTACATTTTAAGTAATGTTGTAAATTTTAAAAAACCGGAAATCTATTCGAAGCTAGTATTTTACTCTAATTTTTACGTTAAACTCATTCGAATGAATTATATCCTTTTTAAATAGATATAAAATTATTTCAGCAATTTTGATTTCAAGATGATATTTAGCTCTTTTATTATTATCACTATAAACACATTTAAAATGTTTAACTTTGTCTTAAAAAATACATTTGCGGACATTATAATGTTCTGTAATAATTATTATGCTACTCATTCATTGCCTGTACATCAAATTAAAATATTGAAATAAACAAAGTGGCAATCGGTTGAGAATATACTTAAGTAATAACTATGTAAATATATTACATTTCCGGGGGGGATAAATTTTATCTTGTATTATTATAGAATCACAATAAAAATAAATCACAATTAAAGTTATTTTTTTATGAATCTATGAACTATATCAGAAAATAATTTAAAAGTAAGAAAAATTATTTATTAGTTATTTATTTTTTAATAGAATAAAAAGTAATTGCATTAAGAGCCACTGTAACCTCGTTGAAATGTTGTGGTTTAATAAGTGTCTATATATGTATATACTTGTGGTCCTGAATTCATAAATCTGATCAAGACTGAAATATGGTATTCTGCAAAGGTAGATGGACGTCAAATATACGAAGTAATTTCAAAATTACCTTTACAATCGCATAGATGAGAACATGGATAGTAAGATAACATCTGAATCAGTGGCCCACACAAGGGGAGGGGGTCTCCGGGTAGGAAACCCTCCCCCCAAAACCCTTGATTTTTTTGGTTGATGATAGTCTTATATAAATAGTACGTAAATTTTTATTCTTGCTAATAATAAATTCAAAGAATAATCTTTCCTTTATATCTATTGATTTTTAATGTATAGTTCCACTTGTATACTGTTAAAACGTTTTTGCTGCTACTATTTATTTATTGCAGGAAAAACAACATTATAAGGCAAAACAGTCTCATTCTGTTACAAGTAATAGCAAAAAAAGATTTCTATGAAGTGTATTCCTCACCTTTTTATTCGTTTTTACTCGTATGCAAAAAAGGTATTCGAAATATTTGCACGTTACATGCGCACATGCTTCTAACGCTCTTCTTTTCGTAGCTAAGTGATTGATATCTCAAGGTCAATGACCGTTTCAAAGTTTTTTACTTAAAATTGTTCTGAATGTTTTGGCGTTTACAATAAAAATTTATCACAGGATGATAAAATAGTCAATTTATTAGAATTTTTAGAAATTCTTCAAAGTATGCTGTAATTAAAAAACAATTTTAAAAATTTTGCTTCCTTCTTTTTAAATATATCTCCCTTTGAATTTCGTTGTTTTAAAAAAAATTCCTATCTCAATTTTTTAATTTTATTTTTTCATATTAAAAAACTAATTGCTTAACTTTAAAATTTAATTTTTTATTAAAACGCACCTCATATGTATACTGTGCTTAAGAGATACTTCGTCTATTTAACTTCATAAAAACATATTTAAAAGGAAAAAAAATATATTGAATCTTTTTAAGCATTAATCCTGCGACCTGGTAACTGAATTTGGAATTATATCATAAAGAACACTTAACACACCACACAGCTAGTGAAAGAACCCTTCATTACCAAAAACAAAAGGGATTATTACACAACTGCCTTCATTTAAAATCACTTAACAACACTTTTTACGGTTTTTAACAAACCATTAACCCTTAAAAATTGCACTGATCCTACGCAATGAATAATTTAAGACCAAAACTGTTCCATCTCCTCCCCCTTTACAAAGAAGATTCTGGAACGACCTCGTCGTAGGTAAGGGGGAAGGGAGGTTGAAAATCGGGACGTACTCTGTAACCGGGATGTTATGGTATGCTCCACGCACCGTAGAACAGCTTCTCTTTATTTTTCCAGCTACTCTCGGCGGAACGCTTTAACGGGTTTCTGTTTTAGCTCACGCATTTGAGCTATTCCGCCTCATTTGAGACAAGTGACAAAAAAAGAAACGCAGTGACCGCCAAGGATGTCACGTGACGTTGGAATAAGATTGAAGGATGCCGATTTTCTTCGGGTAGCACGTGAAGATATGAAATGTTTGTTTTTTTAAATAGTTTTTCGATGTATGTTTTTGCTTTGAATGATTTTGAAAGGTCGGTGTGGAAGGTTCTAAAAAGCTTCTCATACGATACCAATTTATTTTTAAATCAATTAAATGATGTGCAGCTAGTAAATATTTAACTTTTTACGAGTAATTTATTACATGTATAAAAATTGAAAGGTTATTTTTTTAAGTAATTATTATTGTAATTAAAATATGTTAAAAAATATAACATAAATATTGCACAGGTTGTAAATGATATATCTTTACTCCACATTCGCAGTCTCTTATATAACACTATCAAGCTTAATAAGTGTCTGGAAATAATTTTGTTTCAAACAATTATTGATTTGTAAGGACAATTAGAGTTTTCATTATACATGAAATTAAATCATCTACCAATAATTCATTACTATAATTTATGACTTATTTATTATTTTTTAAAGTTTTTAATATAAGTTTATAATTGTGGTATTTTAAAGCTGTTTTTTCATAACACAAAATAATAGGACACAAAATTCTGAAAACTTTCGCAAACAAAATAACGTTCTAACATTAATATTAAATTCTAATCTTATTAGAAGTATCTTAAAAAGAGCTGCGTGTTTATATTGTTTCGTATTTATATCAGAGACAATTTTTTCTTAAAAATAAAAAGTGCTGCATATTTCGCTTCCAGCACTGTTATCCTAGTAGGGGTTTTAACTGTACATGTGCCCGTTAGAACTTTTTTTTCAATACGTAGTTTTTCATTTTAACAAGAAAACTACAGAATCAAAAGAAAAAATTTCAAAATTTTAAGAATATTATTCTTAGTTTCGATTCGGCTATTTGACATTAGGCACAAAGATAGCTTAATCATCAAGCAAGCAATTAATGTCAAATGACATTTAAACGAATGTTTAAAGCTAAATCCTGGTTTTATACGTCTAATTTAACCAAAAAAATGAATTTTTTTAAAATAAAATATTAATATATATAAGAATTTTATGAGATATTTTTTATATACATTTATATAAAATATGCAAATATATGAATTTTAGATTTATTCTTGCATTTATACTTTTAATAATTTTAATGAAAAATTATAACGAATGTTTTTTAATTGAATCGTGTAGTTCTAAAGAATTTTATCAAATATAAAGCTAATATATAGTCTTTGTATCTGTTAATCGTTTTATATTTTGAGGGTTAAAGCAGTTGCAATATTGGTTTTTTTCAAAGAAAAAATTATTTTTTGTCGTTATTGATTGAAATTCTGAACAGAAATTTATTTCTAAAGAATTTTATTTGTTATGCACAAAAAAATTTAACTTTGCGCTATTTATGCTTCAAGTATGCATTTGAGAACATGGTTTTCGATTCAGTTTTCCATTTAATTTCAACCTGAAACTCCATTCTTAAATTTAACTTTGATAGGCAATAAATGCATTAATGAAAACATTAAGTGATGCGGTGAATAAGTAGGTAATCCTGGTTCCGGTTCAGATGATTTTCACTGAAAACCAAAACAAAGATAACGGTTTGTTTTTTATTGTTGTTTTACTCTAAGAATTTGGTTTTCTCATCTCAAACGAGGTGAATGACCTTGGATAAAATGAAAACATTCGAATCAACGAGTGCTGCAAATTGGAAAAAGAATCTCAACCTTAAAATGTACTGAGTTGATATCGTTAATAAGTGAATCATTTTTAAATGAATATTGGTGTCGTAGTTGATAGGGGTAGAGATTCTCACTGTTCCTGCGCCTCTCAATTTTCAGGAAAAAATATATATTATTTTATTTAAAGAATTTTGTGAGAAAATTCCCTCGAAATATTTTTCAATTAAAATTTACAAAATATCTGTAATAAACTATTGCTCTGTTTTACATGGAATTAAAATATTTTCCCCAATTATTACAAATAAAACTTTTTCTAAAATTTATATCCAAATTCATTTTAGCTTAATAATTCCTTATTTTTGATTCAGAGCTCAGTTTCATTTAGCATATTAATGTAATTTAAAATAAATTTAGTTACATATTATATTTATTATGCTACGATATGCTTTTATAATCTCAAATAAGAGGCGCATGCATTGTTATTAAAAAAAGAATTATTGAATTATATTATTGAATGATATAAAAATTAAGTTGTTAAATTCTTACATTAATTAATAAAAAATCAATGTAAAATCTTAGACTAAATACAAAATTAAATTGTTATGTTAATATAATTTTATAAATTTAATGTATGTAAGCTATTACATTGAGTTTATTATAGGAATACAGAAATTTTAATAAGTATGTTCACAAAATCAATGCACTTCGGTAAGTGTATAACAACTAGCTTTCATGGCCCGGCGTTGCACGGGCTTTTACCGAGTGCATACATATGTGCATTGACAAAAAAAAACGTACAAAATGACAAATGAAATTCATATGAAAGTGTCTTTTTTTAAACTACCCTTTTTAAAAAAAATAATAAAGATAATCAGTTTTATAATTTTTTTTAAAAAAATAATATATGGCTAACTATGTTTTGTTTATTATTTTACATATGTGTGTAAAATGTTTCATATTCAAGAAATATTTTTTATAAGATGTGGTATGTATTGAAGAAATGTATTACAAAATTATATCATGAACAATTATTACTTTAGTTTTTGTGATTAGTTTAATATGAACACTCTGTAAAAGCATTTTAATTTGAACACTTCTCTATTCTAACTAGACCCCTGATTTAAATAAATATTTTCTGGCACTGATGTTAAAAAATAAAACCTAGGAATATAAATATAATAAGCAAAAAAAATTCTAAAAAAATTGATTAAATTAATTTTTAAAATTATAAAAATTATAAATCCAGAATTATAAAAATTATAAATCCAGAATTATAAAAATTATAATTCCAGAATTATAAAAATTATAATTTCAGAATTATAATTTTTATAATTCTGGAAGAATTATAATTAACATTTCCTCGTTTTTTAAAAGCTTATTACAAAAACATTTTGTGAAAAATGAACTATTATGAATTTTTTTAGTTTACCGTTTTTGTAGCCTATGAATTTTTTTAGTTTACATTTTTTGTAGCTTATGAATTTTTTAGTTTACTATTTTTTTTTGTAACGAATGAATTTTTAGTCATAACAACTTAAAGCAGAAAACTCCTTTTTAATATCCAGCAATGCAGAAATATGTTCACTTAGGAATACAATTTTTTAAAAACAATTTTTTAAATAATAAGCCTTTACAGAAAAAAAAAGGCCATTTTTTTTTTTTTAAAGGTTAAAAGTTTTTGAAGTCTTTATATTAAGACGTACGTATATGCAGAAGACGTCAAAATATTGGAAATCTGTGCCAAAAATATTGTATGATTTTTAAAAAAATTCAAAACAATATAATCGCGTATCTGAAAATTCAATTACTTTTTTTTTCGTAATCTTTTGAAACTTATAATTATTCAGTTTGATAATTATTGTTACAAAGATTTGTCAAATCAATTTCGTGGTAAAATTCGTCTTGCCCTCTAATAAAAATTAATTTGTTATTTACCTCATATCAACAAATAGCAATTAAAAAATGTCAAGAAAACAACAATAATTTATATTAAAATAAAATCTCTTCCGTTGAATACTATAGAAATTTTAATTTTGCATGGAATTTCTGGTATTTAAATCCTGTCGCCAAATCTGGCGATAAAGCGGAGTTTTTGGCAATGGAGTGCTGTACCGTCAGTCAGTCAGTGAGTGCGGCGAGAAGGAGTCCGGGATGAGAGAGCAGTGGCGGAAATGGGGCGTTTCCTCCCTGCGGTGTTCGATGGTTACGAACACTGGGTAACGGACACAACGACCGGTAGTAACCTTCACACAGGTTTCTCTCCGTTTTTCTGGCGGTTTTGACTCTTTTCTCTCTACTTTTTCTCATCCATAATCCTTCTTTCAACTCTCCGCACTCGGGTGAATCCGAAGCGATTACAGATACAAGTGTCGCGCTTGTAAAAGCCGTGTTCTTCTCCATTTTCTTCCTACTTTTTTCTTTTACTTTTATTTCGCTCCAAAACACTTACAGATACAATCGAGATTAGTCTTTCATCAGAATGGAATCACTATAACAGAAATAAATATTTTGTTTCCTCATAAAAATGTAATTGTTTTTGATCATCCGGAAATTTTTTTTTCTAAATGTGTTAAAATTTTTCCCAAACAAAGGATGGACGTTTGAAAATTTTTTTCTCAAACCATATTTTTTATGTAGTTCTATATATGTTTCCTTCAATTTTATCTGTGCAACAGACAGGGTTGAAATATACATTTGAAAAATTACTTATTGAAACATTTTTATCTTTCTTCTCTCAGGAAAAAATTATCCCCCACCCCCATTTTTACTTAAGCGCAGATATACGTACTACATTCTGCTTGATATTAGTATCTATTCAATTTGTTTTTATTGTCTGTTCATGAAATTAAAAATCGATTTTAAATATGCCAATTTATAGATTTCTTTGATTTAATTTTATGATTAAAATTGAATTGTCGAATTACTTATATATATAAGTAAATCCTATATAATAAAACAATTAGCTTCTTGGAATAGCATGTGTTACAGAAGATACAAATTTATTATAAAACATGTTACATTTCACAGGATTCTACCATTCATGTATCAGTGTTCTGATATATGCTTTTTTCCTAAATATTTATTTAACATTATTGAAAAACATGTCGATAATGAAAATATTTTGAAAAAATAAACCATTTAGGAGTACATATTCAAAGAAATATTGAATTATATGAATAAATATTCCATTAATGATTAAGTGGCTGTGGCAGCCGAGTGTGGCCACGGTAGCCTAGTGGTCAAGGTAACGGACTCGTGGCTGGCGCGACATAAGTTCGAGCCCAGTACCACTGAAGACCCGCCGTGTAGGGGCTGAATGCACGTTAAATCTGCCGAGAGCTCAAATGTCCTCCCGTTGGAGTGGTGTGGTAGCTAGGAGAGGGGGTACCAGCTCAGGTGTTGTCCTCGTCATTTGACCATGGTTCAAAATTACGAGGTCCGTTGCCAAAAGCCCTCGTGTAGCTGAACAGTGCGACGTAAATATTCACTCACGCCGCAGCCGAGTGATCATGGTCGCGCGCGTTGTTTTTGTCGAGTCGTAGGTTAGAGTCTTACAGTCACTAAAGACTCTTCGTACAGACTTATACCTATTAAATCTACCAGGCTCAGAGTTCTCACTTTGGCACGATGTGAATATGTGGAGAATGAGATGCTACCTCAATTGGCCTTTTCGTAACTGGACCGTGGTCAGTCATACAAGGCTCATCGCCGATAGTCCTTGAGTCACTCCAGGGAGCAATATTAATAGACAATCAATTGATAAGCCATCAATTATCATTGTGATTTTTAATAAACAGTTCCTGGATTTCCTGATTAAATTTTTTCAATAAAAATAAGTTATGGGTATAAATATTCCTTTTAAAAATATCATGTTTTTCTTTGAGAATTTAAAGGAAAAAAATCTTAATAAAAATTAGAGTTTACTACCAGAAATATTTATAAAATATTCAGTGGAATTTTATTCATGTAAAAAAATTTTATAAGCAAAAGCAAGATTGCACAAGCCCATTTTTTTCGTTGAGTTTCTTGACTTTCACTAGCATACATGTGTTTACTTCCCCACTAAAGCTTAATTTTCAAAAAATATGTTGTAAGCAGTAAAAAAAATTTCATTTTTCTTTAAAGTTTGCGTCAGATTAAAAGTGAATAATATAAATAGTTTTCTCTCTTAAATAAATCGAAAAATTACCTTAATTTGTAAGTAAATCCAAGAAAGAATTGAAAATTGAGTCAACTTATTTGGAACAAGAGGACTATTCAATTCCTAAATTTTTGTTTTAAATCTCTCAAACTAATTTTTTTATTAACTTAGACTTCTTTATTGGCATAATAAAGTTTCACACAACTGTTTTGATATTGTCGCAACGAATTACCATTAATTTATATTTATTTTATTTCCTAAATACTTTCTATTTAATGCAGGTGTGTGATTTCGAGTAATATTAAATCCGTAGAAAAACTGAGCACCTTCAATATTTTATCCAAAGACCAACATCGCAACTCAGGCATTTCAGGTAGCAGTGAATATTTATCTGTTACATATATATATATTTTAATGAATAATACAGGTATTTTATATGAGCTCATTGAATTTATTTGCAACTTACAACTTATAGCCTGATATTGAAATCATAATAATGTTATACAAAAACAAACATAAAAGAAGTCTCTAAGTACTTATAAATTGCATTATATTTGTAGCATACAGTATACACACTGCGTTATACTAGGTTCCCTGATATATTGTTTCCTTCGGAATATTCAACTCTACATAGCTTTATTGTTCGCAAACATTTATCCGAAATAGGGAATTTCATGACAGCTCATTTGAGTGTGCTTTCTTTTTCTTGTCCTTGTTTATGCTTAAAAAATTCCTCATTTTATTTATTAAAATCACTTAAAACCAACCAGAAAAAGTATTTACCTTTAACATATATACCATAATTATGGTCCTGAATTCCTTCACAAAGTTAAACAACTGAAATATTTTAAATGGATTTCTGGGGCATCTTTGTTTGATATAACAGAAATATTTATTTGCGATTTAAAATTTTCCAGAAAATGTTTAAGCATTTTGTTGAATAATATCTCTACTCAAGCAGGATTTATTATTTGCATACTAATCTGAGAAAAATAGGATGCTATATCTTTTTTCTATTCTCAATTTGGTAGTATTAGTATTTACATGAGACAATTCTTTCTCTTGGAAGTTTCTCATGCGTACTATTTACAGAAAAAAATTAAAATTCGTTCTAAAATACTTTGAATTTCCTTTTATCTTTCTTTGAAACTCATACCGGAAAATTTCTTCATAACTATACTCAGTAGCGCACGAATTTTTCAAGGGGGAGGGGGTCCAGGGTCGAACGCCCACTATTCGCGTATCATGCTCTAATACGTTTCTTTTGATTTTGTCAATTTTCGGGAGCAAAAAACAGTGCAAATTAATTATTGAACGAATAATTAATTAAATTAATTATCAATAACAAATGCTAATAAATTTTACGGGCTATATACATAAAATTATAATTAATCGAGAGAAAAAATCAAGGGCTTTGGGGGGTGTCCGAATCCAAGACCCCCCGCCCTTTTATAAACACCCCTGACTGTACTAATTGCTTTAATTTCCTCAAAGCATGACAGTTTTATAATTTTATTTTACTTTTATTGCATCAATTATCATTTTTTGTTTTATCTATGAATTAGAGTTGTCTTAACTTTATAGTATTGTAATTAATGAAATGAATATAATAGAGTATAATAATATCGATGAGAGAGCAAGATAAAGTCTCTTATCCGTTTTATTTATTTGCTTAGATTTGTGTAGAAATTAATTGAAAAAAATGTAATTTCTATGTAAATTAAAATAATACATTTATTTTTATAAGTATCCTATCCTTTATCTCTTACTGTGCTATAATATAATATTCATTGATAATATTCAAAGAACCTTATGTTACCTTAAGTTAATTAATAAGTATTCACATCATTAAAGAGAGTCAATGCAAAATAAGTAATTTGTAAGGAATTTTTTTAGCTTCATAAAAGGGATAAAAATCAGGGAACCGGGACGTTCTCGATGACGCAAAACAAGCAAAATTTCGAATTTCGAAGGAACTTTATTTTCAAAAACAAAAAGACTCCATAAACAAAAAAAATTGTGTCACACAATCTACATACTTTTCTTAATATACTATAACATAAAATTTTTAAGTGTAAACAATATTTTTAGAAATATAAGGATTTGAAAGGTGCTTTTGTATACATAGAGTTTATTAGATACCTGTAGTTTCCTTTTATAACATATAAAAAAACAAATCATGTTGTTTAAGTTACAAAATTGTACCTTTATTTAAATGCTCTAGTTTTTTTTATATTTCATTGCTTAGAATTTTTTTTTAAAAATTTGAATCTCAATTTTTTAAAATTTTGATAAAAATGATTTTTTTTTTAGAAATTTGGCAGTAAAAATAAAAATACTAACATTTCAGGAATTAAATTAGTAGCATTAAATACATTATAACTATACAAAAACTCATACCAAATTTTATTAAAATATAACAGATAGATTTTTCTACGGATGTACCTAAAAACTAGAAAAATACATTTTGAGTAATATGAAAAAAATTAATAAATGGTACAGCTTACTAAAATTTGATATTTAAAAAATTCCGTATTTGTATTCATCTTGCATGAACACTTCTAACACATCCTTATTCCTTTTATTTTGTCTTTCAATAGTCTTGGCTTCTTTGCGGGCTTTTTAAACTGTCATCGCGGCTTCACAAATTCTAACTTTGTCAATTTTTCGAAGGCCTTCACAAGTGTTTATCCCAAGATTTATTTTTAGTGCTCTTAATAATTTTGTTCCTGCATGTGCATATTCATTAAATCAGCACTGCGTTCATTACACCAATTTGGAAAATTTTTTTTTGCTCAAAATTGTGTTTTTTGGAACTTGATTCTATACACAGTTACTCAAGCTTTCATTTGGGTTCTGGGTACGATCATTTAATCATTTTAGTAAAAGTTCTTTTGCAGTTAAGTCTCTAAATACATGTTTAAAAAATTATGTGTATGCTTGTAATTATGTTTTTAATCTTGACAAGAACTGGTTCTGTGAGGGAATGTTTGTAGATATACTTTTCTCCAGATACAAAGACATTTTTTGTAACCACCATAGCTGTTGTTTGTATTTTAAAACTGCAATTACTCGGGTATTAAGCTTTAAACCTATATATGTTATACATTTTTGGAATCAGCATTGAATATACTTTTTTTAAAAATAAAAATCAAAAAATCAATTTTCCGAAGGTGAAAAACGTCTTGGTTCCCTTAAAGAAATATGAAATTATTGTGAAAAACTTTAAATTTTTATAAGGGAAAAATATTTGCACTACCCAGCAGAAGTGTAATTCTTTACAATTTCCAGATGAAATTAATCATTTTATAATAATATAATCAGTAATTTGAATCTACAATTAGAAAGTGTTGTTTTCTAACACCTTTATAAATTCTTTGAAAAATTGAACATTTGTTTATCCTCAAAAAAAGTTCTTAAGAGTTTCGGGGGTAGAAAAATGCAGGTAGATACCTTCCCTTTAATATTCCTGATACGTTAAACCGTTGATTTGGCCGATAAACACATTCCATTTTTCTTGACTTGTTATAACTGTTTTTGATGTTTTGATTTTTAAGTTTGTATAAAATAAATGGGAAGAATAAATTAATTAACGTGCTGTAGATGAGTTTATCTCAATTCCCTCTGTATAGTTTTGTAGAAGCCTTGATTTTTAACGAAAAACCTTTGTGGAAGATTCATCAGAGTTCGATTTGCAGAAATTGTCAACTCCTTTGTCAACTCTTATGATTTCCGTTACTTTTAATTTTTGAGTGTCCACGAATGTGAGGAAAGAAAGGAAATTCTTACTATAGAAATTTTAACTCTTGTTAAAAAAATTGGATTGTCATTTGGCAATTTATTCTCTTGCAAGACAAATGTTTAATTTCTACTCCTTTTAAAACTCCAAATTGCTTTAAGAACTAACCTTAAAATATAATAATTTGTCAGTATTAGTATCTCTACGCATACATATTTCGTACATTAATAAAAAGTGAAAACTTTTATTGACTCTTTTTATTTCCTATATCATAACTTTTAGGTCAATTTGTGGATTTTTTTCGTAATATATTTAGCATTTATTATTTCATTAATTTATTTAGCATTTATTTTATTTTTACACACATTATTTTAAATTTTTTCTCTGGATTACAAATTTAATTTTTATTTTTTCTCCTTTCGCTTAGAAATTTTTTCATTTGTCTTAATTCTTTTCTTCTTCGTATATTTTCTCTTTTGTTCAAATTTTACATTTTTTTCTAATTTACAGTCTTTTTTTAGTATAATATGAATTCTGGATGATTTCAATGTACTTATTTATAACTCGCTTTTCATGACATAAGGCAAAAGAAGTTTTTATTATTTTCATGTTAAAACAGCATGATTGTTTTGAATTTATTTCCTTTAAATATTTTCGTACTTATAACAAATATTAGAAGTTTTTAAACATGAATATAACTTTTCCACTCAGATATCTATATATGCATTCTGAGATCTTTTATTTTATGAACTAAATTACTTTTATTATAAATTGCATGTGACTAGATAAATTATTCTTTATAATATATCTCTATATATAAAAATGTTATGTTGGTTTGTGTACGCTTCCATAACTCAAAAAGTTCTGCATGGATTTATCTGAAATTTTGACACAACCTTGCATTTGACTCCGGTCAGGTTCTTATGTACTTTTTATTTCGAAATGCAATCTAAATTTTTTTAAATTTAACTTTTAAGTGATTTTTTGATGTTATGACGTCATACGATGTCACGACTCGCTCTGAATGCGAAAATTTAAGCTTTAAACATATTTTTTCCGAATTATTACATATTTTTACTATACTTAAGTTTATTGGTTGTCATATTTTTCAATTTCTTTGTTCTTTGATACGTAATTGGGATTAATTTTCGAATAAATAATTTTTTAAAAAATTATTCTTTCAACCACTCAAATTTTGTTTTGTAGTTTTGGCAACATTCCGATAGCTAACGCGCGATAAACAATTTTTTAAGTTGTTGAAATACACAGGTTAGGTTTTCTGATATGAATTATTTTTTAACAAAATACTGATTACGGTTTGCTTGGTATAACTTATTAATTGACAGGGTTTTGAATTAGTAAGTTTTTTTCTCTATTTTAAACATTCCGATAGCTAACGCGCGATAAACAATTTTTTATGTCATTGAAATACACAGGCTACGTTTTCTGATATAAAATATTTTTTAACAAAATACTGATTACGGTTTGCTTGATATTACGTATTAATTGACGGGGTTTTAAATTAGTAATTTTTTTCTCTATTTTAAACAATATTTTAAATTTCATTTGATGTTATTATTGAAATACAGGTTAGTTTTCCTGATATATAATTTCAGTCATCAAAATATTAAACTATACTTTTGTTTTCGATGACTTTTTAAAATTTAAATTTTTTATAACCTTCTTAGTAACTTCTTTCTATTAGTAATTTGTTAACGGAAAACTTGGAAGTTAGTACGATTTGCTTGGTACTTGCTTATTATTGCAACAATCACCAACGTTCAAAATAACTCTCCAAGTTTGCAACCCTGATCTCCTATGTGTTGTATGAGTTGAATTGGAAAATCATGTGCTTCATTTCATATAATGTCGCCAATAGGTTCCATTTGCTTTTGTCAGGGACATAGCTACCGCTGTATCAGCCATACCAATGATACAAGGCCCCCAAGTTACAGTGGCCCCAATCTGTGTTACTACAGTCTCACTAACATGGTGCTCATATCTGAAAATTGCCTCCCCCCGCAAAGGAATTTTGATACAGGGCTTACTCAGAGCTGTTTTGCAATTTCGCATGTTTTTATTTTAACCTTTTTAAGTGTAGTCAATCGGACTCAGTACACAAAATTGCCTTGCAGAAAATAGAACTTAGGTCATCATACTGGACACACACACACAAGTAAAAGCAATGTTGGTAGTAATTACATATCAAAATGGCTCGAATACCTGTTGAGGAAGCAGGGGTTCGTAAGATTGTAATTATTTTTGGTACTTATATACTATCGCAACACTCACCAGCGTTTAAATAACTCGCCAATTTGGCACCCCAATTTCGCATGTGATATACACCTAAATTGGCAATCATGTGCTTCGTTTCATATGATATTGCCAATAGGTAACAATAATATTTAAGTACTTTATATTTTCACAAATTATGCTTTTGCATTGATAGTTTAGTTCTTTTTATGTCAATTAACGTTAGAGTTGTATTTCATTTTTCAATTTATTTTAATGCTTGGGATATGTATTTTAGATATTCTTTTATATATAATGCTAAATTTAATTTGGTACTTATGTATTATCGCACAATCGTCAGCGTTCAAGATAACTCGCCACTTTGGCAATCCCAATTTTGTATGCGCTGAATTCGCAATCATGTGCTTCATTTCCTATAATGTCACCAATAGGTTGCGATAATACATAAGTATACATTTAATTAGACTGGCCGCAACACACCAATTTGGCGTGATTTCAAAATCATGCCAAAAACAAATAGCGTACCAATATGAAAGTAATATTGTGGATTTTATTTTAGCCTTTTTTATAGACTATCCATTAAGAAAATTATGCCCAATATAAGATTCACAATTGGCTGGATGGACCAGCTCTTTTCCCCCCATTTAACCAGACTGAGCCACAGCAACGCGTGGCAGGGTACAGCTAGTATATTTATATATATATTATATATAAATATATAAATATATATAATATATATATATATATATATATATATATATATATAGTAAAAGTAACTATCAAAAATAATGTTACATTTTGCCTAATAAACTTAAAAAATAAAACAAATAATGGCTAAAATTAATAGACAGGATCTAAACGTTAAAATATTACATTTTTTTCTATTAATAAAAACAAAATTTATTTTTTAAGAGAATATATATATTACGCTTTATTTTTTTCTACGAAATTAAATAATCGCAACATTTTTTTAGAAATAACCCAAGTCTACTACTTAATTTAGAAATTTATCCTTGAATAAAATTCCTATATCTATTTAAAAGATAACTTTCATATTACTTTCTAAGAAACGTATTACATAAAACGTTTCTTATCTATTTTTAATTCTATATGTTAAAGTCTGAATCAAATAACTTGAAAAGTGAAAGAGACAGATGAAAACCTACTGCTAGAGAAATCAACACCAGGTTTATTACAGGGTACAAAATGTTTAGGTACGTTTTCTGAATGTTAAGATAAAATTGTGTAACTTTTAAAGGGAGTGTTACACAAGAGAGTAACCTGGGAAAATTATATAAATTACGAAATATCTGAAAGGAGTAACTTGACCTCTGAAAGTACAAACCTTGAGAAGGCCTCTGTGTATGAAAAAAGTTCAATAGTTTCTCAGATATTTCTCAACTAACTTTGATATCCTTAAAAGCGCCTCTTAACCACTCAGACACTTCATTTAATTTTTTATTTCGCGTAAAATTATATTCACTCGTAAATACTTTTTTCAACTATAGGTTGGGTTCACAGTCTAGTTCTTTTCACGAATGGTTAAATTTCGATTTCGTCCATCCTAAAAATAGGAATATTTTTTAACTTTACCCATCGAAAGAGAATATGAAATTTTTTTAAAAATCTAGCGAAAAGCAGCAAATTTCATACTGCAACAGTTCTCAAATAATGTTACCAAACTGACAGGGTACATAAATAACTTAACGGAATTTGTAAGCCATTTTTTATGAAAATATAAAATAATACATAATACACTGTTAAAAAAATTAGGAGAGCAAGCAAAAAAGTGAACAAAAAGTTATGCGATAGCCATGAGTGGACATAAAATAAAGAATGCAGGTGTAACAAAATGGAATAAAAAAAAACTGTTACATGGGAACTTTCTAATTTTTTGGAATGTTAAAGAAAATGGAATGATACTTCAAGGCAACAATTTAATTGCTTGTAAATTACAAGAAAGAAAACACTGATTGTTTGAAAATGGTAAAGGTTGCTTAAAATGGTGTCTGGTCCCCTCAAACTGCTAAGATTCCCTCACATCTGTTCAGCATGGATGCTGTCGTGTATTAGGTTGCGTATTCCGTTTTCAAATATCAATCCTTATTTTTCGTTTTTAAACATTTTTATAACGACACAAACAATTAAATATAAATCAAAAACTACTATTTTGTGGGTAGGCACACCCACCAATTTCGGGGGTCCGATATCGTCCAAAGTTGTTTACAGACTGATTGAATCCCCCATCGATTAGGGAAGGTTCACACATATTTCCCTTTAGGGATTACTGAGAAGCAAGCCGCGAAATATGCGATAAAATTATTGATGATACATTAGGGAATACTGTTCCACTCTTGGCGAAATGTGATCTCGAAGCCTTGGACAGTAACAAGAGGCCCTAGTCTTGCAGCAACGTGTCGCCCGAGTGTGTCCCGAATATGCTTGATCCGATGAAGATCAGGAGATCATGCTGGGTACTCCATATGCTGTATCATCTCAACTCCAAGAAAGTATTCCACAAGATTACTTGTATGAAGTCTGGCATTATCCTACATTAAAAGAGAGGAATCACGAATAGCTGCAGCGTAAAGTACGACATGGGGTCTCAGTATCTCGTGTGCATACCTTAGAGTCGTCAAATCTCTTTCCAAATTATATGCAGATCTGTATGTCCATCTATGCTGATTCCGGCCCATACCATCAAACCATCTCTTCTGAAATGTGATCTTTCCTGAAAGAATATAGGGTTATTTCGAGTACCTTTCTCGCCATACCAAAACACGTCTGGTGTTACACCCTTAAGTGATTCGGAACTCGTCTGTAAACAGCACTTTACTCCAATCACTTTGATCCAATCTCGCCTTCTTCGGGCCGCACGGTGTCTTGCTGTCAACGAAATAAACACCAGTGCCCTACCTGCGTAGAAACCACACACATGAAGCTTATTTCAGATTGTTTGGCTTTAAGGTCTTCGCCTTGTTGCCAAAAGAAACTATCTTCAAATCTGCGTCGCACTGGTTATTCTGTCTCGACGAGCTGTTAACCGGATTAATCGGTCATCATTTGCTATGGTAGCATGTAGACCACATAGTACTTGCGGTCGAACCTCCCCTGTTTCTTGGCGCAGTTTAGCCAAAATTGGCTCTTGCGCCATTAAACACCACAATCACCCACTCACTTCCCTGTTTCTTGGAATTTATTCCACAGTCTTGTAAGGACATTTCTTGACACTCAACAGTGAAAGTCGCGGTAGCCTAGTGGTCAAAAGTAACGGACTCGTAGTTGGAATGTCATGAGTTCGAGTTCTAGTGCCACTGAAGATCTACCGTGCAGAGGAGGCCGATGTACGTTAAATATATCGAAGCTCAAACTTCCTCCCTTTGGTTTGGTATGGAATTTAGGAGATGGCTCCATCTCAGGTGTCATCCTCGTCACTTGACCATGATTCAAAATTACGAGGTCCGTCGCCAAAAGCCTTCGAGTAACTGAAAGTGTGATGTTCACTCTTTCATTCCACTCCAACAGCGTTCACTACAGTTTTTTGTGTTTACGCTGATTCTATGCTCCCAATAATACGCCAAGCCATAGATTCCGGTAGAACGCGTTGTTGAGGCATTTTTCAGTAACCTATTCTCACAACAACAGCCGAAAGGTTGAAATTCACCATTGATACAACGAAAACACGATTTCCGAACTTATATCCTTTTTTTGGTTTTTGATGTCATGGACGTTGAATTGCATTTGAAGTTTTTCTTTTTCTGTGTTCTGACACTTTAGATTGTGGATGTGTTGTTTTAAGACATTTATAATAAAAAAAATATTTGAGCAATTTCGTTAAATCCATGTGCTCCCCTAATTTTTTTGAGCAGTGTATATGTTACCGTTAAAGTGTGTGAAATCCGTTATTTTATATAATAAGGTATTTCATGAAATAACTAGACGTCAATTAAAGCATATAAAATTATTGAATTCACGATTTATCTAGGTATTCTATAGAATAATAATTGCTTGATCGCTTAAGTATGAAATACAACACTCGAAATTTCTTTGAACCTATTCTAATTACTTTTAGTCAGCTTTGATCCGTTTGGACCTGCTTTGCAATGACGTGTGTGTGTTCCCTTCATTTCATTACTTTTAAACGTAGAATTTAGACGGAGTATTTGTGTTAGCGTTTTACGTTTTGGATAATTAACTACCATTTTTGCAACCTGTTTTCAAGTAATGACTTCTGCAAGAATTAGAGACCAGCTTGTAAATAAGAAAGATTTAACGCAAGAGAGATTTGAATCTTTA
This sequence comes from Trichonephila clavata, assembly GCA_019973975.1. Classification (NCBI taxonomy): domain Eukaryota; kingdom Metazoa; phylum Arthropoda; class Arachnida; order Araneae; family Nephilidae; genus Trichonephila; species Trichonephila clavata. The sequence continues at coordinate 469,712 of BMAO01026945.1, forward strand.
TTAAATAAGCGTGGGACAATATAAAACATTTAAATGCATATAATACAATATAATGCATTTTCCCATGAAAAATTATTAACTTTGATAGCAGAAGTAAAAAGTGCTAAACATCACAGAAAAAAGCACCACGTGACTATTGGAAACTCCATTAAGTAATTAGACTATTGGTAAGCATTATGATATCCTTGAAGTTCAAGGAGTAGAAAAGTTAATTGTGTCAGTAATAATGCAAAACATTTTCTTTTTTTCCTTTTTTGTTTAACTAATGTTAGCAATAATAAATTATATTATCTACTTTTCCTTGTTATTTATCAATTAATCATCTGCAATAGGGATAAAATATACTTTTTGGAGAGATTTCAGCTATTTATCATCAATTAATTTATAAAATTATTTTGAAATTTCTTATATGGCCAATCAAGAGTTATTTCATGGAATAACTAATTATTTCATAGAATAATTAGTTATTTCATAGAATAATTAGTTATTTCACAGTATAACTAGTTATTTCATAGAATAACTAGGTAAAGTATGAAATTTTTCATCTATTATGTACTTTAACTGATTTGTCTAGTTATTTCATGAAATACCTAGTTATACACTTTAACGGTAACATATATATAAAAACCTATGTTCCTTATATCTTAGGGAGTAAAACAAAATTGGTTCTAAGCATAATTCAAAACGAACTGCTAAGACATGATACTGAGAATAAGCGAGTTTTTACTTAATGGCGCTCGAATTACTGAATTTCAAGACAAGGGAAGGTTGTCGAGAAAAAATGGATTAATAATTTTTTTGAAAAATTTTTACCCAACCAATTCAAACAAACAAAAAAACGTTTACAAACTAGTACATTTAGAAAAAAATACGAAAGCATTGGAAATGATGTTTAAAAAATTACCGCCTGCACGCAAAGGCAAGTTTAAAAAAGATGTGACTTTTAGCACGGAATCTACACATGAAGTTTATTTTGGAACGAGTGTGCACAATTTGATTGCATGTATCCTTTACGAGAGTGTTTCACAGTAGTCAATGTTATTTGGCTTACTTGTATGTGGCGGACTCTAACATAGATTTTTTTTTTTTGCTATAATTTTAAATTTTTATGCAAAATATTTTTTTTAGAAAATACTAACTGTCACTTACGTTATTAATATATATGTTGAATTAAATAAAAAATAGGGGGAGGAGAATTTCACTATATAAGTAAATGAAGACTTTTAGATGTAAATTATTTCATTGAATTTTATGCTTATGAATTTCAAAAAAAAAAAAAATTTATTTGAGCAAGGCTATTTACAGTTTCCAGTTGCGAGGTTTGAAGAGAAGGAAACAATAAATATTTTCCAAAAGACTCTTTTAAATATTCTTACAATTACTATTTTTCGTTATTTATTAGATAAGCGACAATCTAAAAACAATTTAGAAATGAAATTTACATAAAGTAATCTTATAAATACTTTTTAAAAAAGGATATTTTCTTTGCTTGAGACTAAAAATACTTTGGTCATATTTTTTCGGTTTAATTTTTTTGTATTGCACACTTTATTAAATTATAACTATTTATTATACTGACTATCAATAAGTATATTTTTCCTACTATTTAAAACATTTACAAATAATTAAAAAAAATGATTTGTTTTTCATTATTTATTAGTATTCGTTAGTATTATTTATTTGTATTCGTTATTTATTTGTATTTCGTTATTTCATTATTTATTATCGGTTTTAAAACATTTTGGAATAAATTGATTATAATTCTTGCATTTGTTAGATCTGATTAGAAAATAACCAATAGTTTCTGGAATAGCTCCAGTTTTATATCGAATATGACTTTTTAGGAACGAAAAAAATATTGATATACAAGTAGAACGTCATTTATCCGTATCAATTGGGACCGGACACCGTTCGGATACGCGATTGTTCGGATAACCAAACACCGAATGCGATCCATGCAGTATACAAATATTGAAAATCATTACACGCGGGAAACGTGCTTGAAGATAAAGCAAAATAGGTGCAAAATGTCGCAATTTTACCTTGATTGGGGGAAAAAATCACTTATTTTTGCTGTACTATTGTATACCTTCGTTTTTTCACTGCAAGGTCTCTGATTCTCTTGAGCAGCAGTAGTTGAGTAGGACAGCACTCTGATTGCTGTTCGTACCACTCTATAGCTATCTCTAAAGCAAAAGACGCGTCAGCATTTGATGGACCCTTGCTATACTTTCTTTATTATTGTCCCCGTCTTCATCCGCTTCATCGTCGACAGGATCGGATTATTCTTGCACGGAAGTCACAATCTCGTCATCATTTAGCATTTGAAATCCACAGTCTTCTGCATCGCATGTCATCCAGGTTTCTACATCAACAGAACTCAACAGAAGAGCCCGTATACACCCGCTCACTTGGGAACAAACCGACCTAATATTCAGCGCAGATGTTTACCAAATCACACAGCTGAAATTCCCCAAATATACATCACCTTGGATTTTCCCGTCACTTTTGGCCTCACACGAAACAACTGTTGAGCATTGTACTGTTCGAAAACGTATCCGGCCTTTGGTTTTGATATTTGACGCACCGGATAATAAACGTTCGGATAAACGACGTTCTACTGTATCCCAATACTTATCATTTTTTAATCAGTTATTCGTAACTTACGACAAAGTAGTTATTTTCAATAGGTAAGCAGAGGCATTTTAAATTTTTGTGAAATCAGCCAAAGATCTTTTATGTATATTGAAGATAAAAAAAAGTTGTCAAAATTTTTGTTTTATATTGTTACGTAGATCGGGGTTCGAGGATTTTATGCAAAATCAGTTGTAAATAACAAGACAGTTCTTTAACAGCGATGATAATTTATTGTCGAAAATCAATCCTTGAAATACAGGATTCAGCAGCAAAATTCACAGAATAAATAACAGAAGGATTTCACACCTTCAACAGCACTCAGACACAATAAGCAGTGTCTAAAATACACGTATGTAACTGACTATTCACAAGCACAACCGAGCTGATCAAGTTCAAGGCAAGTCTACTAAACGCTAATCAAAACAGTACTCACAACTCGCTGGTTGAAATCAAACTGACTGCTGCGGCGAGTATCGCTCTATTTATAGCAGGGACCGAAATTTCTGGAAAGATGCGCTCGCGTCACAGATCGTGAAATTAGTGGATTTCTCTACTAATTTCTAGAAGAATCCAGAGAGTCCGGAACTCGCCAACATGGTCTCCAATGTCGCCAAATTGGTCGCCAACTTGGTCACCAAAAATGATGCCAACTTGGCTCTATCGCCAATATTTCGCCAAGTTCCCATTGAATCGTCATTATAACGTAAGGGACGGCGTTGCTTGTGAATATTACAATTTTAACGTGAAATAAATATGGCATAGAGTAATATAAAGGCATTTCACATCCAAATACAAATTGTTTACATTATTTTATACAAAATTCGTAACAATATTATTGATGGCACAGTTTTGACTCTTAAATCAATTAAACATGGGCACAAGACATTTACATAAAAATCAAAAACTGTTATAGGAATATGTAAGTGACCGTTGAGATTTGTGAATGATCGATGATTGTTGTTCAAAGCTATTGATTAGTGAATTAATTTGTGGATTTAAAATCTTTTTCCAAACTGTCGTGTGGACTCTGTAAAAAAACCAAATTCAGCTTCAAAGTAGAGAATAGGAGAGTGAGGAAGAGAGGTATATCCGTTTTGGTCTATATACGTGTTACTATATCAAGCTTCAGATTTGTAAGATCAGACTTCAATGGTTCTCGAATATCTCTGGAACGATATACCCATATATATATATATATATATATTTGATTTTTTATTCTTGTTTTATTATGCACTAAGTTGTTTTAGCATTTTAACTTTTTTCTGTTATATCTTTTAGAATGCAATGGCGAATAGTTTAATTATTTTAGGCATTGAAAAGAGAAATATTTTTTTAATTTTAAATTTTTAAGTTTTAAATTTTTGAGAATTTGGATGTTTCCAGATTAGTTTACCAAGTTGCAATAGGGGGAAGGTTGACGCCATCAAACTAGTTTAACCCCACTTATTGGTCCTAAGTCCGAGGTTGCACTTGGGTATTTTATAAATTTTATCTTATACAATTTTAATTACGCTTGAAAACGTTGGTCTTCATTATTTTTATTCGCCATTGATATTTTGAAATGGGATGTCGTACTCTAGGATTAATATGATTTCGAATATTTGCCTGATTATATTTGTGTGATGTATTTTAAATATATTTAAATATATATATATATATGTGTGTGTGTATAACTAGCTGGTATTCCCGTTCATCGCACGGGTGGATTGAAAAATTAAACAATAGACTGATGGATAAAGAAGTTTTCAATGAGTTGCAAATTAGACAAAAAAAAAGCTTTTTTGCATATCTCAGCTGAACAAAAAAACTCACATTTGTTAAATTTAAAGTCTGAAGGTCTAATAGCTGATAAAAAGGATTTTTTTAAAAAAATTTATGACGCCCCATAACTTTTTTGTGGGTCGATTTTTGAAAGCACATTCCTAATCTAATCTCTACTCAGCAAAAGTAAAACATTGTTGCAAATTTTGTGTAGTGAACGCTTAAAATAGTGTAAATAATTTATATCTGGATGTGTAATACGTTAATATTACTTTCTGTTGTATTTATTTCATGTTAAAATTATAATATTCACAAGCAACGTCGTTCCTTACATTATAATGGCGATTCATTAGATATAAGCGAAATGTTGGTGATAGATCCAAGTTGGCATCATTTTTGGCGACTACGTTGGCAACTTGGCGATTGATTGAACGTTGAAGAAGCAGCTTTGCTGTAGCACTACCTGGTGGAGAGCTGGAACAAAGAGGATAGCACAAAAACCTTCTGCACAAAAAATACATATACATGCCAGTTTTCATAGTGATCGGTTGAACGGTGTTGGAGTGAAGCGAGTTTATGTATACAAACATTAATTTCATATAAATAGATAATAAAAAATGAAGCACGAGTGAACTTAAAAATTCTCAATACATTGATTGGTGGATTTTTTTTTATTAATATTGTACTTTGAAGCTACATTACGGACAAGCAGTAAAGGAACTCAGAATTTTAAAATGCGGTATAAAGACGAAGACGACACCCTCAGTTTTCATACTTCCACACCATCCGACGTGAGGACTTAAAACCTCGAATTATTTAATATGCTGTAGTTCAGCTCTCTATACGGCGAGTCTTCAATAGCTGTAGAATTTGAGCCCCAGCGACTCGACAACGCACGCCATGAGTTCGTAGTCCTGACCACTCCGCTACCGCGACCACATAAATAACGACGATTTGCTTAACGAGGGTGTGATGCAGAAATCTGAAAGTGATACTAGAGTCGAAATTAGTTTCGTTATTTCATCGTGGCTTAAAATTACTAGGGGATGGGGTTAACTACCGGGATTAAATCTTTATAAAAAAGGGTGTTATTGAAATTAAATAAATTTTACTATCTCGAATGTTTGAGAATGATAACAAAGCTGAATATTAGGAAATCCAGTAACTGCAGATTTTCAAAGTTTCCAGACTTCAAAATTAAATCTCTAAATATAGTTTTTCTTAGCACAGAATATTCATTACCAAATCTAATATTTTGTGGAAATGGATAATGAAAAAGGTACGAAACTGAGGCAATGTTGAATACGATATATATTTAAATAGGTAAAGATAAAACACACAAAATCTTAAAAGAAAACAAAAATAAGAACAGAGTTATAATAAAATATCAAAATACACACACAAATTCCAAATTCAAAAGGGGACTTATATAATATCAAAAGTTTATAATGTCTTATAAAGGAGTAGCGAGCAGATTACTTCTATAAATTATGATCTGGTTTATTATATAACGAATAAAAAGCAATTGATTTCTATTCTGTTATCGTATATGAATGAACAATAAATATTGATGCAGAGTTGGGATGGTAATACGGTTTTGCTTTCTCATTGTAAATTGAGAACAAAAATAAAGTTTATATCTATCATAAATTTCACTCTTATAAGCCGCATAATGTTATCTTCCTTCCGGTGTTTCCTTAGTGTTTACTCAAGTGAAAGCTTTTTCAGACACGAAACTGTTAAACAACAAATAAAAAATATTGGTGAACTAACGGTGGCAAAACACCTATATACACCTAAAAATAGTAAGCCTATTGATACGTTTGGGAGAGTGATGCTCAATTTACAAATAAATAGACGGTATTCTTCTCAAAAGAAAAGCGTAAATCAGTTCTGGGGCTGTTTCCAGAGGTTAGGGAACCTAGCCCATCCCCCGATTTCAAACTAGCGAAAGTCGTGGTCATCAAACAATCTACTGTCACTTCCCCTCTCTCTACCGCGAAAAGTGTTTTCATCGAGCCAACTTGGCAAGATCTGATCAAATAGAAGCCTTCAATCCATCAAACTGGCCATCCATCAAGTCATAATGCGCCACTGATCTTGTTGTGTGCTGTGGTTTCAAAGGCGGCTTGAAGAATTTGTTCCGCATAAATAGGGAGGATATAACAGGTATGGGGGAAGAAGTTGAATGGAATAATAGACCCTTTGTCGTTGCTGGAGAGAAGAACAAATTTAATTTCCGTGGATCGCCAGGTTTTTTACTTCTCAGAATTTTCTTTTGAAAGTGAAACTTCCGTTATAACGGCCTGTTGAATGTTGTTCGCTTAAGGTGTTTGACCGCTCATATGGTAGACGGTGTTTATGGGGATTATTATAGTGAGCATTTTGTTTTCATTTTAATGGCTTTTAAAAAAGGCCGTCTTTAATCAGGCAGTATGATTTCTTAGAATTAAAAAAAGTTCTTAAAAAGAAAATTTTTCTTGTAAGTCTTACAAAGATAAAATTAGGTACATTTAATAATCTGTTTGGAATCATTTAATTGATTATAAATAAATACACATTTGTGTAATAAAGAGGCATATTCCTAGTATGTATATTTAGGTACCCTATTTATATTGCATAATACCATATGTGTTTCAGATACTTCTATTGTTTATATCAATATTACATATACACGCATTAGTTTGTTGAAACAGCATATAGTAGTTAAGATTTCGTAGTCGCCTTTTTTGTGTCGGGAGGAATTTCAATTAAATCATTAATGTAATCTCAGAATATTCAAGAAAACAATAAAAAAGTGCCAATATTTTATTCAATAAAATTGTTTTAAAATAAATGTAGTTTATTATAAACTAGTTGAAAATAAACCAACTGTCAGCAGTTACAATGTAAATAGTCCGGTATTGCCGTTGGATAAGTAAAATAGCAAATAAATATTTTTCTGGATATAAGGTGTTGCATAATACTTTTGTATGTTCCAACCTGGAAATAAAAAAATAGAGGAGAAAATTGAATCCTATCATTTTTTATGGGAACGAGAAGTAAGGGATTAATTTGAATGACTAGACGATTCTTAAGTTAATTTTCCTGTCTTTCAATATAAACAAATAAACACATAATTCAGTAAAATATAATTTTTATCTATAAAACTATGTCGTTTAATAAAATTTGACATAAAATAATATAATTTGAACCAAATTTATTGCGTTTATTACTAAAATGTCTGTTTATCCGTGTCACTGTAAGGAGTTTTTAAAAATAATTTTGAAAATTCCTTTTTTTTTTTGGTATCTTGATATATAAAACCTCTTTTCTGTGTAAAATGTACACATATTTTTAATTATTCAACATAGTAAAGCTGCATTGGTTGCGTAGAATAGCACTGAAATTAAATTAACCAAGTTAAACTTTGATTTTTATCTCTTCACATGTGGCTGGTGGAAAAAAAAGTTTTCAAATTAAATAAATAGCTCTGAAATAATTAAAATTGTTTAAAAAAATTTTATGATATGATCTAATTTTAAAAATAAAATTTTTTGGTGTTCCTTTAATTATTTATTTAATAATTTTAATCTCGTTATAATGTCAGATATAAATTCTGTAACACACTTTGAATTTATATAACAAAATAAGTACGCTTATTACTCAAGTTTATATGATTCACACATGAAATATTCTAAAAATAAAATAATACTACGCAAACATTTGACGAAGGTATTAGGTATGTTAGTGCTAAGTTTCTTTAGTTTGATTGGGAAATTAAATGTTTATTTGAAATACAACTTAGCTTAATTATTTCCAATATGCGCACTAAAAGACTCTAAGATCACTGCTCAAGAAGATTTATTTAGATTTTTTTACTGTAAAAAAATCATTAAATTACCCCGAAGATAATTACTGATGCTGAAATATCAGTGGTTTTTAGGTTTTTGAGTTTAAAATTTCATAGATATTAAATTAATGCTGATATATATTAAATAAAATGTATATAGGATATATGTGAAATAATCCTCAGTTTATGAAAATAGTAAATCAAATCTATAAATTCCACATTCTACAAAAAATATTGATCTTAATAAGAACTTTTTAGTAATTGTGACATAAAATAAACCGTAAAGCCAATTAAATGTAGTTGCAGGCAGCGTTTTTTCCCACTACTTGTGGTCCGTGTTAGTTTCAGTAGTTAATATTGTTGGGAATTACAAATTGTGTCACAGATCCTCCTGATCCCCTTACAGGCAGTTGGAAAATAATAGGTAGAGCAAAAATAATAGTACATTAAATATAACTAGTGGATGCTGTGTGAATGGTAGGAGAAAAGTATATTTCAGTCGCATCTTAGCCATGTCATCATGGTTTCAAATACTCAAAAATCTATCTCCTAATGTCTCGTAAAGCTTGAGAGTAAGGTTGATTCCGACCAAGAAAGTAACCTTAACATACTTTTAGGGATTATTTTTAATTGCAGTTTGAACGAATGATTTTTTTACAAGATCAACATCTTTCTAAAAAATAAGCTTTTTTTATAAATGAGAATATATGCAACTGAACTGAGAACTCAGTGGCGCAACAGCACATGAGGGCCAAGGTCTGCTGTGCCTATCTCAGTTTACGTGATCTTAGGCGCTTGGGTGCATGTGTTTTGGTCAAGTGGTCAGTCTGACCGGAAACCCCCAGTATTCAGTTCCCAAGCAAGCTTGGTATTCATTTATCGGCCCATTGAAGGGCTGAGTCGACCTTGCCCAGCCCGGGATTTGAACCCCGGATCCGTGATGTGGAAACGTGACTCGCTGCCACTCAGTCACTGGGCTTCAAATATATACAACTATGATTATTATTTTGATAAAACCGAATATTTTTGGGGAATGCTGAAAATTGATAAAAATTAAAAAGCATTGTTTTCTACTATTCCCTCTACTATTTTTATAGTTTTTTTAGGATTAGGACTTAATCGTATTAGAACGAAGGTCAGCCATCGAAATGATCATGAAAGAGACGAATCTTATTCGCAGCAATGTGTGGAAAATTATTCATGAAAAACTGCACATCTCAAAGGCGTCAGCACGCGGGGGTGCATAACTAATGACTCCTTTTTGGAAGCAAACACAACGTGGCCTGTCAAGGAAGACGTTCAATCTCTTGGGGGTAGTCGAAGATCATTTTTCTGGTTATCTGGTAACTACGAATAAATCTTATATTTATAAATATGATTCAGAGACCAAAGAGACGAGCATATAAAGAAAAAGTACAGAGATTTACTTCTTTAAGAAGTCTATTGGGAAAGTCATGTTGTCTGTTTTTCTTGGCACTGCTGCGGATTCATTCTAGCAGACGACCTGGAGAAAGGTCAGACCACCCTTAATGCCTTTAACTGCATACTGCAGAACAAATTGTGTAGTGTTTTCAAGAAAGAGCGCGGTATGATTCATCAAATGATTCCATTTTCTTGTCAAAAATGCTTTTGTCACTCATCTCGAGGAACAATTAAGGAAACAAAGGGATGTGGCTTTGAAATTTTATCTCATCCACCTTATTTTCCCGATCTTACCTCAAGTGACTTTTTCTAATTCTCCGCACTGAAAAAACTGTTGCGGGGTCGGAGATTTGACAACACATATGACATTATTCAAGAGGGAGAACAATGGTTTTCGATGGAATTTGATGAATTTTAAAATGATGATTTGTGAAAAGTTAAGAAACATAGGAATAAAATTATTCTGGAGGATGATTATGCAAAAAAAAATGTCTTAAGGCGATATGGTACCCTAAAAATCATGAAACTACCGAAATTATTTTTACTGCCTTATTTGATATGTCGAATCCTTATAAACATGCCTGCAAAATTTCAAAACTTTACTTGAATTTTTTATCAAGTTATGGAGCAATATTTGATGCTGGACAGCAACTACCAGGACCAATTTTCAGATTATCTGCTAGAAAAGAGCCTGATAAAAACGGAATTAATTTTTTATTTTTCTACCGCGCGACATTACTGACTGATACTTACGAGACTGACATTATATATGCAGTAACAAATCATTTCAAGAAAAAATTGTGCAATTCATGCTAAAATTCTAGTTTGTGAATTGTTTATTGGGGGGGGGGGGGAGCAAATGGATTTGGTCAAAATTTAAAAGTTGTGCGTGCTTTTTATGATATTATTATGAATAAAATTAAAACTTCAAAACGGTTTCTCCCAAAGCACAAATATTAAATCTCATTTTGGTAACTCAGATAATTAAAAATCTAATTCACAAGAATAGAAAAACTCTCCCATTTTTATAAATTTGTTTTTAGTGATATATATATATCCCATGTGTGCGAGATTCAACACTTTTATTATTAAAATATTTTAAGATATTTATTTAAACAAATGCACGTATACAGTTCTTAGATTTTGATGTATTTTACCTATAAATTGTTATTTGATTTTGCTTTCATTCGTGTACAATATTTAACATGCGAAGGCTTTTAAAATCATGGAAATAAAAAATAAAGACATAAACATCTTTTGTTCATGCTGTGCATTAGCTCTGAGCATGGAATCAACTCTGAAGTGTGTGTATGTATTTTTTTTTATAATTATTATGATAAAGTTTTATGAAATATTGATCTTTCATTCGTTTTCTTCTATATATTCATTATGCTAGTATACTGTTTAATTGTTCTATATTTTTGAAATTTCTTATGGTAAACAGTTTTAAATAAGCTAATTAACATTTTATAAAAGTTTCAGACTATTCGATGAATATTATATCATGCTATTCATGGAATGAAAACTTCAAATTCATTTTTCTCGATGTTGAATTTTTGTACATATACTATTATTCAAAACCCTAAGGCCTTTTTGATAATTAAAATATGGGTTTGAAATCTTGTATACATGTTCTGAAATGTATGTTTTGTAAAACTGTGCATGGAATTAACTCTAACATGTTTAGTACTTTTTCTGAAAAAATTCCAAAATCAAAATTAATGTTTTTTTGAGAATTTCTGGAAGTGTTTAACTATAAAAAAAATTAATAAAAAATGAAAGAGCAGTAGCAGAAAAAAATCCATGCAGTTTAATGTAGTATATTATAAGGTACTTGGAAAAAATTTTGAAAGAAAAGAGACATATTTATAAAAGCCTTAAAAATTTTAAAAATGTTTAAAAAGTTAAAAAAAAATATAAAATTTTCAAACATTTTGCAACAATTGAAAAAATTTTGTATGGAATTATTATTAAATTTTAACCTTTATAAACTACAATGAAAACCAAATATCAAATATTAAAAATAAAAATAAATTGTGAAGATGATACCATATCACCTTAAGAATAATAAATAAAAATTAAGTTTCGATTTATTAGCTATAATTATAATTTACTTTTTAGTAATATTTAAACTCTTTCAGAGGTGATACCTTTTGTATAAACAAGTAGGGAGAATCTCATTTTTTCCTCTAGAAACGTCCTTGTGAATACGATTCTTCGAAGATAGCAAAAATTCAGAAACTAATAAATCATAAACTTTCTTGATGTGTCCACATAAAAATACTATTTGTATCTATGCGTTGACTTTCATTTTAAGTTCCAATTTTAATAACCATGGCAATAGAAGTCTACAATAATAAGATATTGCATATTAAATTTTTTTTATTAATAATTAAATAATTACCAATTTTGACTCTGTTTTCGTATAACTAAGCAATGATTTAAAAAAGGCTACCGAAAATAGTTTATGAATTTACTTTGAAAGCTGTTTAAAATATTACCTTAGTATATAATACACATAGGGTGTTTCATAAAGAGCTGTACACTTTCCAGATACTGTAAAACGGTAATAGTCACAGACAGGCCCCACCTCAGTGAATCGTAAGGTAGATGTATTTTTAAAGTTTGCGTCTAGCTCCTGAGAGAAGTGAACTAAACAATAATGGGCGTGTCATGAAACTAATCAGTCGAAATGGTGGTCTCTGTAGTGGAGAAGATTTTTTGTGTTCTTGAATTCAGCAAAATGGAATCCAGAATTACTGCGCAACGGTATTTTTTTATCGTGATTTGGAAAAGAGCCTCCAATTAGAAAATCTATCCAACAATGGTATGCAAAATTTTAAAGTATGGGCTGTTAGCACAAAAGTAAAAATCCTCGACGAATCTGAAACAGCGTATCACAGCCTCTGTCGATGGACTTGATACCTTAACATGCGTTTCAGCGGAAAAGGATTAAAGGTTCGATGTGTGTTGTATGACTAAGGATTCACACATAGAACATCTGTGACTGTCTCTAAGAAAACTTAAAATAGTTCCATACAATTTTATTACAGATGATATACATAATATCTTGCATTGTTCTTTATTTATAGTGCATTGAAACTGTATACTTCTTTATATACATAATGAATATACATATTTTAAATATATCAAACGCCTTTATATCATTATAATGAATGTGTTACAAAAGCAATTCGTGGATAATGCAAATATTTTTACTTATTTATCGAAATGCACTACGTGACACCAAAAATGCATCACTAGAAAATCAGGAAGTAGTAGGTCATGGACACGGACTTGTTGGCCGGCGAGTCAGAAGTTTGATCCTTAGTGCAACTAAAAACTATCAAGTAGAGGGCTGGATGCAGGTTAAATCTGTTCAGGGGTTTCTTTTTGGTGTGGAGTCGAATTTAGGATAGTAAGGTGACAGCTCAGATGTCGTCCTCGTCACTTGACCATAGTTCAAAATCACGAGGTCCGCCATCGTTAGCCCTCGTCCTGCTTATAGTGGGACGTTAATAAACACACTTATACCCACTCCCATTTACCATTCGTCTGTATTCTTTCCTTATGTTCCCCCAAACCTGAGCAGGAAAGCTCCGCATTTCTCATTATTTACATTACTTGGTAGGGTATGCTTATCCATAAGTTAACTCATTTTTCTGGTCGTTCATTTATGGTGTCGCAATTTAAATGTCACATAGTATATATTTAATGCGACAGTTCGTTAAATGCTTAGCATTGCATGTAGAGAAAAAGAAATAATAAATTGTTACCAAGCGCTATACGAATTCTTAGATCAAGATTTACTAATGAATAATTTTTTAAAAAAATTTCTATGTTAGTAAATAGAACGATATAGGAACAATTTGATTAATTAAAATTTAAAATACATGCCTATATGCTACAAAAATTAAATTAAACGTTACTAAAATCAATTCACTTATCAAATTATTTTATTTTCGTTTTATTGCATTTATTTTCTAGGAAATTTTATTAAATATGCAATAGATATATAATTATTTTATTACTTTTAAGTGAATCATAGAAAATCTACCCTTTCATAAATTACAGATTAACTAGGCGAACCCTTAATACAATAAGTTCGGGTGCATCCCGGTTTTAATCTCTCTGCCCTCGTATAAGTGTGCCTCTTAAGTTATTTATGATATTATTCTAACTTAAAAGCTAAAACAAAAAAATTTTGATAGTTAAATTTTAGTGTCAATTTGAACGGCAATCTATAAGTTTAGATTTTCCCAATTATTATTAGTTTGTGAATAAAAATGTATTTATTAATATAAGATATACAAAACAAAACAAAAATAAGCTGTACTTTGCACGACTGGTGTTAACTTTTAATTTTTTAAAATATTAAAATTTCAAACCGTTAAATTAGATGTATATGAACAATTGCTAAGTTACGAACATTCATTATAATCGATGGTTTATTTCATTAAAAGGATCCTATGGAACTAGTGGCCATATTCAACAGAGCTAATCGTAATTTTTTGCATCAATTAAAATTTTTTTTAAAAGAAAAATATCTATAGTATATATTTTTCTCTGTTTTATTATTGTGAATAAAAATATTTTCATGTTCTATTTTAGAAAATTTTAATATAGCTATTAGAAGGATCAATATGATCAATAGCAGGAACATCAAGGATTTCTTAAAATTATTATCATTGATTATTATCTAAATGATTCCTTAAATCCGAAATCACATAATCTACCTGGGGATGATTATAGAAATATTTTATTTTTAGAAGAATTCGAACTGTCTAATTTATTTAATTCTAATATTTCTCTTTTATCTTTCATTATTTTGATCCAATATTAGTATACTCGTATAAATGAAAAACAATGCTTTTTTAAGTATCCACTTTATTCTTAAAGCAATGATCCGATATTTTGATTTAATGTTTTTGCTCTACAGTTAAGCTAATAATTTTGTTTTAGAAATTTTCATTTATGAATTAGATTTCTTTTGATGCAAAACAAGAAAATATAAATGTATTTCTAAAAAAAGCAGCAATAAAAGGCTTGCATTTTTGTTCAAAACACGTTATTGATGTTTAATTTAGATTAGGACATGGGAGCAAGGAATCAATAAAAAAAATGTAATTAATGGTGTGCTTGTTATCTGAAAGCAGTTCCATATAATTTCTTACCATAAATTTAAAAAAAGGTATAAAACAAATGGAACTGAATTCCTGGATATTCCAGTATGTATTATAATTACTTTGGAGCAGATTCTCCTCTCTCTCTCTCTCTCTTAAATAAACGTTTTCTTGTTTTTCTATTTTTGTTTCTTAAATGGAATTAAAATGAACTTTTAGGTCTGATTTTTTTAATTCTTTTGTTCTCATTTTAACTTTTATAAAACTATTTTCTTTTGATGTAGGTATTTTAATATAATTATTTTTTTTTGTTAAGAGTTCTTCGGATAATTTGCTTGTTCTGCTTAGATATCAATTTATTTTACACGTAGATATTTTTTAAATTATCAAATGAAAGTAGACAGCTTTATGCGCATAAAATTATATTATATGTAATTAAAAGTTTCATTTTATAAGTGCATATTTAAAATGTGAAAGAAAAATTTATAAACTGGACAATTTGACGTTTATTTTTTTAAAAATGAATTGATTTAAGTTGCATGTATTTCTTGCGAATTCATTTTTAAACCGGGGGCTTTCTATATTAATTAATATGCGTGAAAATAAATTATTCTCCTTTGGGATACAAAAGCAATACTTTCTTATATAATATTCTGAATTAGAATTTTTTTAAACAAAGTTTCTTGAACTACAAAAGTATTAAAAATAAAGTATTATATCAAATTTTCAGCCTATTGAAAGCTCTATGATAATTAAAATTAAAGTTTCTTCATTGATTTAATGTTGTATTTTCTTGTATATGATCGTTTTTGAATGTATTAAATTTTATTTGCAGAATAGTTCAAATTATGGTTGGTACTTCTTAAATGATATTTTTAGGTTTTTCCCTGATTCTTATTTAACTTATAAATTCAAGTTTCCCTTTGAAATAAACTCTCTGTATGTATATTTCCTCAGCACGTCCAAGAGCTTTAGTATGTGTCGTGTTTATATATAAAGCGAAAAGAAACTTAAATATTCTTTAAATCCCGTTTTGTTAAGAAAAGAAGTCAAATTTAAAGATTATCCTGCGGAAGGAGGGGTATCAATGACTTTAGTTCCACCCAATCAATTTCGGGTTCGACGCCCCTTGGGCTAGAATAAAAAACAACAAAAATGTTTATAAATAAAATAAAAAATCCCACCACTAACTGTTCCGATAAGAATGAAAATACGATACTCCTAAAAGATGCTTCACACTCATGATAGTCAACGTGACACCTAAATGGCATCACCAAACAAGCGAATAAATAAATACACCAAAGAGAAAGTTACGTAAAAAGTTTCGCTTAGTGAAAAAGAAAACGCTATAAAAACAACACAACTTTTCCCCCCATTTTCCATCATAGATCGTGACATGAACAACCGGTCTTTGAAATTTAAGGTGTCATCGCCTGACCTTGAACTTGGAGGTTGTGTAGAAATGTATACACCTAGATTGAACCTTCCTTGTTCCCTCCCCATGGATTTTTTTCTGTCTTTTTTTTATTGAATTCACTCTCGATGCACCCCCTAGGGGTGTCGGATCCCCTTTTGTTGCCTCATGACAGGGGCACAGGTAGACGTCAGGTCGGGAGGGCGATTTAGGGGTGCTCTGGCCTTTGTGACTGGAGAAATTTGTATTTTTTTCTTTGCCTTCACTCTCTTTAAATTACCCCCCTATATAGCGTCCCTTCGATATAGGTGGGGTGAATTTCATGCATGTCGATGAGGTTGCGGACTCACAGAGCCTGACTCGGAGGCTTTTGCCCCCGCGGATGTATTTGAATCGGAGCGTTTTAATTTGTGTGGCATTAATTTCCTGCCGGGAACAAAACCAGTAAAGTTGCGGGTAAGGTAAAAATTGGTATTGGTCCAGGTTATATATATATATATATATATATATATATATTGAATGATACTCTCTCACAAGTGAGAAACATGCTATGACTGTATTTAGAAGGAAAGCAAATTCCCCTTGGTCAGAAACGTAAAATACTGAAATGGAGATTAACACAAAGTAAAAAAATATTAAGAGATATGTAAAGAGTTATTTAGAATTATAATTATTTTCAACAAGTGTCTTTATAATTGGCTATTATTGGGACGGATAAGGAAAAGCCAAATTAAAATGTGTGTGTGAAAAAAATTTCATAAGATACTACAAAAAATCATAGCAAAAAAATAAAATGTACAGGTGAAAAATAACCGAAAAGGTTAATGGATACATCTCTAGTTTTTTTGACACTTCTTGTAGAATTTTTTTGGGTGGATTTTTTTCTTGTTTTATCATTTCTACTCTTTTTTTTTTAAATTTCATATAATTTTTCAAACGAATTTTTTCCCCCACTCAATTATGTTGCTGAATAGAAAAACCACGTATACTTTTTGTACAACACAATAATAATGATCACACACACAATTTCCCTCTTTCTTTTCAGCTGAATAGCTTCTAACAATAACAAAAAATATTTGTAATACTTGTCATGTAAGTTACTTATTCATCTTAAGCCGCATTTGCAAGCTTTAATTTGACCGAAAATCCATCGTGTAGTGTAATTGGGCCCGCTGCTCTTAAAATGAAATCCAGGCTGTAAATTCTCATATGATATAATGTAAAAATTAGGAAATTGAAGTTCTATTTCGGGGAGCATCTGCTCCACTTGACCGTGATTGTGAAATTTGGGGTCCGCAACCAATTTCTATCGTGTTATTTTATTATAAAACGAGATTATTAAAAGAATTAAACTTTTTCCGGTTGACAGCCAATATAGGATCAAGATCGATTTAAAGGATAAATTCCACAACTCTTTAATGGTAATGGTCTAAATACTACACTAAATAATACAGTCTAAATTTTATTAAAAATGATTTATACAAATAGAAAAAACGCTTTTATTAAATTAAATAATAACGCAGGCTAATTAAATAAGATATAAAATTATTTTCCTTTCTATAGTCAATTGTGATTTATTATAAGGAATTAATTAAAAAGGCAAACGTTATTTGTAAAATATTCACTTTTAACATCACTATTGTAAAAAAATCACAGAACAGTCCTGTAAATTAATAATATTTCTTTTTAAATAGTGTGAAGATATTACATAGAATATTATACTAAAGGTGTGTCGTAAATTTTAAAGAAAACTTACTTAATACAGTCGACTCTCAATAATTCGAAGTTGGAGGGGCCAATGAAAAACTTCGAATTATCAAGAGGGTAGAAGAAAACTCCCAAAATACTCGAAAAGAGTTTTAACTTATGTAGCATATAAATTTGAAACTATGTAATAAAACAAAAATTGTACATATATTTAAAATTATTTTAAAGTAGTTTTTAAAAAGTACATATATTATACAATATAAATATTATACAGGAGTTAAAAGTCCTGTATTAAAAGAATACATTCATACACAATCCTACGCATCTTTTCTTCACAATAGTGGACCATCTTTTCTGAACACATGTGTCGTAAGGCCACATGTTAAGCGAAAGATATAGACAACAGGTGTGGTTGTTTTATTATCCACTTGAAGAAGGAAAGCAATACAAGTGTATTTTTGCCTGATGAACCGGAAAACACTAAGGAGGGGTAGCAGACAGATAGTTGATTAAAGGGGCTACGTTGCAGGGGAGACCCACAGAGACAATACAACACAACACTTGTAAGCTCCAACTTTTTTGCTACAGGACTGTACATGATTGTGAGTGTTCAAATTGTCAAGAGTTTTATAAGATAATTTCGAATTAATGCGTGTTGTAGTCTGACCAGACACAGATTTTACTTCGAAGTATTGAGTATTGTTTTAGTTCGAAATATCAAGAGTTTTTCTAGGAACTGAGCATATACTTCGAATTATCGAGAGGTTTGTATTATCGAAGGTTTGAATTATCGAGAGTCGATTGTATAAACGAAATATTGATGTTATATATGTTACTGATGTTATATATAACTTATGAATATATATTTAACTTTTAAGAAGAATTCATACGTTTACTTAAGTATTTTAGATTCTTTCTCTTTTCTTTAAAAGATTCATTTTCAGTTGTTTATGCATGCACATATATTATTTGTAAGGATATTACATGATTGAAAGAAAAATTATTTCAAGCATTTTAAATAAAATCAAACTTACTATGTGTTTTAAATTAAAACTTATCTTATAATCCTTCATACAAAAGAATGAAAAACAAATTTACTATGCATTTAGCAATATTCAAAAATATAATTGTTGCATAAAAATAATTTTAAATGTGGGAAACATAAAACATAATTTAAACTGCAGATTGCTAAGTATATAATTAACCTTAGTAACAGGCATTTCATTTCTTTTAAAAAATATTTTTCTGCTTGGTATTGATCGAAGTTTTCATCTCCTTTAAAGTTGAAGAATATAATTAAGGATTTTTTTACCCAAAATAAATCTTTATTTGTTAGTCTATTCACAAATATATCAAATTTATTTTCCGAAGAACAATTTTACAAAAAAAAAATTAGTTATTCTATATTTATGGATAAGTTTGAATGGAAAAATAGTTGATGATTAAAATAATTTATTTTTTTATTTAGAAAACTCCACCCATAAAAGTTAAAACGGATACACAAAATCCCCCATTTCAAAGAAGAAATATCGACGAAAATTTAAAAAAATGTTTAGCTTGTTGCCAGCTTTGCGTGATTTAAAATTAAAGAATGCATTGCGAATTGAAGAAAGTGATGATCAAAATAAATATTTTTAAAAATGTAATAATGAGGCACTTCTTTTTTTAGAAAATCAGATACTTCTGTATCAAAAATCTTAAAAGTTTAAATATATAATATTATAAAGATATTTTTAATTTTATAAAGATAATTAAAAATTTAAGATCCTCTTTGTTTTTGATAATGGCTATGTTTATTTAGGAAATAGTTTAGTTTCTTTTTTGGGAAGTTTTATTGAAAAGGAAACTAACAAAAAGAAAGAAAGGGAAGAAAGGAATGAGAAAGGGTTATTTATTCCTAAGCAGACAGCACATTTTTTTTACGAACTTGATTCCTTGATTTAAGAGTTTCTTCCCAAAATCTGAAGTTAGCAGCTACTGAACTTGAAAAATTCTCTCGAAAACTCTACGTTAACGAAATAGAAAAAAGAAAAAAAATCCTTTCAAAGCGACCAATCAAAGCCAAAATGCAAAAGATGAAAGGGGTGAAAAAGATAGAGCTGAAAAGAAAAGGATAAGAAATACTTTTTTTTCGTCTCCGTTATTCTCCAAGTTGAAAAATGCAACACTCTCTTCTGTCTTGCTTGAAAAAGAAGGGAACGCGACGTTCGTTGCATCTCATTCTTCAACTATTCTCTTATAGAGTGTTTTTTCCGGACGTGTATTTCGATTCACTTTTTTGCCGCCTCAAAAGAGAAGTGTTTATTCAGGGATGGAAGGAGGGGTCGGCCACTTGAAAGCTGCGGGGGAGAGACTTTTCAAAAGGAGCGTGGACAATGAAAAGAGATAGTGAGAAGGCATCTTCAGAAGCCAGAAGAAAGAATTGCTTGTTTAGAATAAGATCAACAGGATGCTGAGGACACTTTTCTGATGGACGACTATTACTATACCCCTTCCTGCATCCTTCTAGAATTGAGATGGTTCAACAAGAAAGGAAGAATTGCAGATGGTGCAGAAGGGGTAAACAACTTAAAAATGCAGTACTTTGCAAAACAAGCGGATTATATATAAAGAAGGGCTTAAATATTCGTATTCCTTACAATAAAGTCGATGGATATTTTATTAACAATTGAGAGGCTTAGCAAGGAACAGTTGTTGGAGGATATTTAAGTTTGTCATGCAAATAGTAGTCTTTGTATATGCCAACTTACATCGGCGACTATTTTTAAAAGCTTTTTGTAGAGTTTTAAATATTTTTCATCCTTATTTCAAGTCAACCAGGATATTCAAACTTACAGTTTTAAAGGCATTAATGTCTTTATAAAACATATTTTTCTTAATTTTAACTGTTTTTCTGATATTTTTCTAGCTTGTCAATATGAATATATACTGATTTTTTATAACAATTCTACAATTATTTCAAAAAGATTAAATGTTTCAAAATATTTATAAGGTTTGTAAAAACCGAAAGTTTTTTTAAATAATTTTTCAAAAACTTTAAAGCTTATGAATAAAAAATCTCGAATAATCACAGAAAAATGATCATTGTTCATGAAGATTTATGCGTTAATTTTTTTTCTTTTCCCCCCTTCTGTTAGGGAAAAAAAAGAAAAATTAGCTAGCCTTTAAATTTTTGAAGCTTACAAAAGGCTTTCGTGTCTTACATACATTGTAAAGGATTACATATGCCCATCATTTAAATTTTTGCTAAAAACATTAATTCATACAAATATTATTGTATTTAATTTGTCTGACACTCCTTTTCAAGCATAAAAGTATCACGTGGAGAATTAAAAAGTTTTTTTTATGTATAATATAATAGTGTGTGTGAAATTTTAATTATAATGGAATTCCGATTATTACTTCAAAATAGTTATTCATTTCTATCATTCTGTTTCATAAAAATATGTGATTATTAATAATTAAAGCGATTAACTACTTGCTAGAGCATAAAATCATAAATTAAAAATTTTGAGAAATTCATAATTATTAGTCAAGAATCTGATAACATTGAAATTAACTGAGAATTGACTGAAATTTTCTTAACTGAAAATTTCAGTCAAGAATTTAATAGAAAGGAAAACTAATTTGAAGAAATGGAAATAAACTCTATCGTTCAATTTTAATGGAGAATACTATTTTGAAAAGTGTTTTTTTTTCTTGCAAGCAATATTAAAACTGTAACATAGAAATGTACGTCTGTGAAACTGTTTCTTATGCATTTTTTTAGAAACTTTTTAAAAAGGAAAAATTATTCTACTCCCCACACGAGCATTTTTGGAAGACTTAAAATAAGTTTCTATTAAAAAAAATGAAATTTTATTTTCATTTTTATGCATATATTTAGCTTTAAAAAGTATTGAAGGGTCTATATTTATGTATCCAACAGAAAAGTTTATTTTCTAAAGGAAATATTTTTTTGTTATAAAAGCTATAGAACGAACGAAGAAAATAACATTTGAAATAGAGTCTTCAAGCGTTATTCTACACATACGTAAAGTTTCCTTCAATTGAAAATAATTTTTGTGCCTTCAGCAATTATTTGAGAAATCAAAAATTAAATAAAGTTCTCTTCACTATGCAACCTTAATTGAATCTCCACCCAATCACTCTCGATACTTTCAGAAAGCGAAACTATCTCATTTCTGAATCCAATTCTCTATCGAAAGCCATCCGAAATGAAATCTACTTCATTGCATCGCATCAGGATAATAACCTTTTTAGCTCAATTCCCGGGTCATAAGCTGGAGACCTGGCGGACGAAGAAGCGGTTTGTGTGCCATGGCAA
The DNA here is from genome assembly GCA_019973975.1 of Trichonephila clavata. NCBI lineage: Eukaryota > Metazoa > Arthropoda > Arachnida > Araneae > Nephilidae > Trichonephila > Trichonephila clavata. The sequence continues at coordinate 491,935 of BMAO01026945.1, forward strand.
TAGAAAAGCAATTAAACAATAGAGAACCGAGGGTTAACGCTTGTAAATTCATCCCTTCCCCTGGTGCAAGAGAGGATTGTCGGTGTGAATGGGGAACAAAAGCCCTGGTAAAGCCACCCACCGTACCAACCTCTTAATCCCATCAGCATGAAAATCGAAGGGATATGTTTAGATTGAGATTTCGCGTAACACCTTGTACCCTCCTCGCCCGGATGGTGAAGGCAAATTTGACGTGTCGCTGACAATTAGAGTGGATGTCCGACGGGAGCGAATACAAAGTAATTTCGGGAGATCGTGAATGAGAATAGCGTGTCATCAATCCTTCTCTTCTACGTGCTATGTGAGGAACTGCTTTAATTTTTAAACGATAATAAATTCTTTTGCAAGACGAGTACGATATGAAATTAATTTTGTCTTATGACATGGTAGCATTGAGTAAAGGTGAATTTTTAATAAATGAAAGTACTCAGTATATTATTGGAAAATCTAATAAAGAATGCTTCAAAATCAAAATAACACTTCAAAATCAAAATACCATTATTTAAAAATAAAATAGCAATTTTAAAATGAAATCTTAATCTAAGAGGAATAATTTTTCATTGGAAAGCATTTGATAATTTATTTTAGGCCTCTAATTTGTTATATTTTCATTGTTTCAATCAGAGTTGTGTTGGTAATTAACATCTTTTCTGAACACCAATGGTCAGACAAGCTAAATAAATTTTTTTATGAAAGCTTTCGATAAATTTTATTGCGCGACAAATTTTTTATTAAAAAACTGGAGGGGAAACTACGGCATGGTAATGCTTTTTTAGTATCAAAATAACAAATATTTCTAATACCTTAATAGCATTTTTATAAATCCAAAAATTAAAAAATTCAGATAAAAAAATATTTATTATGTGAAAAAAATATTTAAATGTGAAATAAATATTTTAAAAAATTTGTCACAATTTTTTAAAGAAATCATCATGAATTTCTTTCTCGATAGTTAGCAATAAAAATAAATTAGAGATATTTAATTATATTGTTAAATAAAGATTTTATAAAGCCATACTATGATTTTGCAATGATTGACTTTTTAAATTTTGAGCGAGAGTCTTGTTCATATAACCAAAATCATTCGTAAACTGATACTGAATTCTCTAATTTAAAATGCCAGCTTCCGTAATATTTTTGAGTCCAAATTCCGTAATATTTTTGAGTTTTGAATCTTCATATTTCACATGAAAACTTTTCCTGTATATAGTATCAAGTTCACAAGAGCCTTTATTTATCAGCACTAAACTACAATTCCGTTAATCAGATTTTATGCCTTTACGTTACCAAAAACGGACAGTTTAAAAACTACAGTAATAGTAATAATTATAAAATTTCTGATTAGTAAATTTAATATTATTCATTTAGCCTTTAAATTTTGAGTTTATTGATTATTAATGTTTCACTTTGAAGATACACGAAAGCCATTGGATACGGATCTCGTAATTTTGAACTTCCATCAAATGACGTGTAGTAAACCAAAAATGTTATACACCACTGTACAAGATAGTACAAAATTGTTGGAATTCTCCATAAAAAATTTGGAGGTATTTGAAGCTTTATCATGAAGATCCATATTATGAATTACTGCTCAAATATAATTGCATACAACTAGAAATTGCTGAAGTTCATTATTAATTTAACCTCACAAACATACATTTTCTTTTATCATTTCCAAACTTTAAGTAAAAGACTTTCAATCGCCGATGGGATTCATGTATGCAAACAAGTGAAAATAACTGTATGAAGGATTTAAGATATGAGAGATCTCAGTATATCAATATAATTTCTATTTCCTTGATAAAATATCGAGTTCAGGACATTGGTGAAATAAAAAATCTCCTTCTCAAACTAAAAAAAGCTTAAATTCGAAGGTTTTAAACAATCTTTTCATAAAATTAAATAAAAATATAAAAAATTATAAATAAAAATATAAAATTTACTATAATTTTTAGCTGAAAACACTATTTTGTTCGTAATAGAAATTGTTCTTCTGTTTATTAAAAAATAAACACAGATAATTCTTAGATATTGTCAATTTGGTTAATAGCACTGCACATTGACATTATTTATCCTTCGTTATTATCTCTCACTCACTCACTTAACACGAATAATTTTTGTCCAGATGCTGAAAGCGGCAATGTGCTCATGTTCCCCTATTTAAAAGAGACTTCCTGAATCATGCTCACCACTCAAACGGATGGCTTGTTCCAACACTCGGTTGGCGACGATGAGCCTAGCGTACTCTGCAATCCTTATATCTTAATTCGGATTTTAAGTAAGCGCCGGGAAGGCCAATTGTTTTGCGCCAAATCTTCGCCCCTTTTCAAACCCTTCTTAAATTAAAAGACCCGAATTTGCACCACGGTTTGTCATGGTAATCCTCCACTGCAGAAGCGGATCTCATTGCTAAATGGGAAAACATAGTGTTAAAAGCGAATGGGTATTAAGCCGGAGCAAGATCTTGATTAGGTCAGTTTGGAATGTATTTTATTTAAGTCGGGAAACATGAACGCAGGATTCAACAGACCAGAGGAGTACGTCTGAGGTCTCAAAGGCAGCGATCTGAATTTCAAAACTACTTAATTGTTGTTAAGAAAGCTTATGAAAAATAGAACGACGGTGTGTTAAGAGATTTCAGTGCTTAAGACATTCAAAGGAAAAGCTTTGGATGGAGTTACAATGGAGCTTGCCGTAGATATCGTGGCATTTGATTAGGAGACAAAGGATGAAGAGAATTCTTTGCACTGAGTTTGAGTTTTATTGTGCTATTGTAACTAAGTATCGAGTGATTTCCAAATCTAATAGTAGATTGAAAAATAATCGGAATAGAAACTTTTTCTAATATAAGATATTATATTAATATTAAAGAATTTCTCATATTACATTGATTTTTCTTAACGAATTATCAAGTTTATAGCTGATTAAGTAGTTTTTTTTTTTGTATAATCTTTAATAAGTCATTCATGTGGTTACATTTGTATCGAAAATTTATTTTTATTAATTATTTAAATATTTTAATTTTATTCGTATTTGTATTGTTTAATAGGTTTAAATGTTTATTTTTCTTTCAGCGTTTTTATCAGTTTTTATTGTAATTTTATTTAACATTTATTTCACACTTAGAATTTTTTTAAGAATTGGTTGAAATATGGTTGGAAGAAGAAATGTTTTATTTAAATTCTCTTTATTTCGAGGATTTATGATATATTCCAATTAATCAATCATTAATATAGCTCAATAAAATTCCCAATCCGAAATTGGTATGGAATTTGTATAAGTGCGTTTTAAGCTGTAAATAAATGCAACTTATATTTGCTAGGGGTTAGAAAATGAAATGTATAATGCTTATGAGTTATAAACTCAAAATTATGAGTTTCAGAAATATAATTTTTTTTTAGATTTTAAGTGTTTTAGAATAGATATTTTTTTGAATCTACAAATTAGAAAACTTAGTCATATTTTTCCTTAAGAATATTTCTCATTTTACTTAGTTTTGTCTTTTTCAGTGAAATTTATTGATTTTATTTACATGCAATTAATAAATGAGGCAGAATAGCAACATTGACTCAAATTTCATCTTATGTTGAATATAGCATGCATATCTTCAGTACTATTCTACTCTTCCAGTCAAAAGTCTTTGTAAACTGTAGTTGTAAAAGTGACAAAAAAGTTACAATTTTAGGTTCGAATTCATATTATAAGTAATGACTTTGTAAAATATATCGTTTCATTGCTTTGAGTAGAGAGAAAATGAGATTGTAAGAGTTAAACTTCAGCAATAACTACACTTGTAAACGTTATATGAAGTATATTTTTCATATGAAGTTTGAATGATCTCTTTGTAAATAGCTTTCGTTTGTGAGAGTCTTCAAACGAAGTTATAATATGCACCTCTTAAAAAATCGTGCCCTAATATCGAGACCGAGTGATTTAATTAAAGAAAATGAAGGCAGTATGATTTTATATGAAAATACCAATGAGTAATGAAAATACCAATAAATAATAGCAATTAGAACTATTAAAATAAATTTAAAACACTAGCAAAACAGTAAAATATCTAATTCCAAAATGAAATAAGATATCATGATTTTCCTCTTCACTTGTGAAAGAATATTGTGTCGAAACAAGCATGCGTATTTAACTAATAACGTAAAAATTCTAAAAAAATTTTTAAGAATTAAATATTGATAGCATCAAATAACGTATTATTGCGACAATTTTTTTCAGGAGATGTAAATAATTTCATAAGAATCTAAAAGGTATTATAATAAATTATAGTTCAAAAAATTTTAAAAACACCTTTTTATAGTTAAACGAACTAAGTTGTAACTTAATCTTTTAGTCGCAAAATCTGGAATGTCACAAATCTGGAAATGGGATTTGAAATTAGTCGCCAGATGCAGTATGGGATGTGAAAAGGAGAAATCATTAATCCTGGTGATTCTGATTAGGACAATGGAATAAAATTATTAAATTATTCTATTGTCATCACAGTCCTGGACAAGTGAGCAAATCTTCAAATTAATCTGACCTTTTAAAGTGGGTAAAAATTGAGTTCAAAGATTCCGTTACGTACAAGTGAAGCTTATAAAAGGGTGTTAAAAACATAGTACATTTTAATTGCTCTTATATTAAAAATGTAGAGTAAAAGTTTTCGGATTTTTTTACTGGTTAGCTCCTTTTTAATGATTACGTTTATATTAAACTTTAATAATTTACACTTGTTACTTTAATGGATAGAAACAAATTTTTAGAGTAAAAACCAATTTCAAATGTTTTAAATAACAACTAAAAATGCTGAAGAGATATCATTCACATTTTTCTCAATAAGGAAAATTTAATAGAACAGTTTATATAAGACGCGCAAATATGTTTTACTTGGAGGTTATAAATATCATAACACTTACTAAAAATCAACATTATTACTAGTTAGATACTAAAGTCCTTATTGTCTTCTTCTTTAGCACGACAGCCCGGGGTGGGCCAAGGCTTTCCTCAGAACATCCCTCCATCTTGTCCTCCGGGAGGCGACAGTTCTCCAATTGGTCACTTTCAGCACTTTAAAATCTTCTTCCACACAATCAGTCCATCTCAGCTTGGGTCTCCCTCTGGGTCTGTTCGAGATGGGTTTATAATTAAAGATTCTTGATGAGTCCCTATTGTACTAGATTTAAATTATGAGAATCATTTTTATTTTGCTGATTTGTTATACACCCCTTTTAACTTTGATTCTATTTCTTTCAGAGGGTCCTATTCATTTCCTGAATTTAATAATTTAAATATGCTTTTTAAAAATCACTTTCTAGTTTAGTATAACAGCATTCTTAAATGCAACTAAAAAGACAGATAAATATTGGGAATCGTATTTCTGCAACACTGAAACAATAATTATAATTGATGCGAACTTATTTGAATTACGACGAATTTATCCTTGCACCTTGAAAGTATTAATAAGGAAATCTCATTCAACTTTATCGAGCAGTGATTTCCTTATTATACTTTTAAGGTGTTTTATTCTGCTTACCTCAATTTAAGGCTCATTTTGATATAACTTTCAAGCTGATTAGTTAATTCAATAGTAATTAGTTATGGTTATATAAAAATAATAAATTTTTAATTAGTTAAATGCAAAGTAATTAATGAAATTGTTTTAATCAATTTTGCATGAAAAGTATGGATTTTTTCAATTGTAGAACTCTTTGAATTAATGAAGGAAATCTCATTAATTATTTGCATTTAAAGCAAATATGTAACTAGAAATGGGCTTTCTCTTGATCATTCAAGTTAAAATAATTACAATCGTTTCATTAATCTCTTATACTCTCATTGTAAAGTGGTTAGAAACAATGAAGCAAAGTATTTATATCGTTTAATTTCCCACCGACGAGAAATAATTCAAACTGCATCAGAAGTTTCTCCTTCAAACTTGTTCCAAAATTTATCCAAGCTATTTCGAAGAAAAATGGTGTATTTACGCCTACTTTAATATAATTTAATAGGCTTAATTTTGTATTTAAATAGAAGTGTTGTTTATGTAATTGTTTAGGAATCCCATTTGTTCAATCATCGATGTGACAGTAAACCATCCACAATACCTTCTTACTTACCAATTCTGTTTCCGTGCCTTTAAGTTGAAGACTAATTCGTCGAAGATTTGCTAATAGCTTTGTTGTAGAATTGCTTAAATGATCATGATTGTTCTTTTGTGAACACTTTCTTAATCCTCCCAAAGGGGAAATTGAATTTTCTTGAAACAAGATTACGGTGAATTACATGTGGAAGATTAGTTAATTGTTTCTCTGCTTTTCAAATACTGTCATGGAGAATTTTACATAAATTCACTGCGGCTTGTTTTGGATGATAGAAAAATATAAACTGATATGATTTTTTGTGACTTTTTTTTAAAAAACATGATTTTAAGGTATCCGACTACTTGCGACAACTTTTTTTTTTAAAAAAAATGGAGATATGGGTATTTTTTGTTGTTTTTAGATTTGTTGAGAACATGTTAAGAAACATATGCTAACATTAAGAAGATAAAAAGAAATTAGTCTTAATAAACTGTGTGAGGGAAAAAATTGGTAAAAATTTACAAAAAAATAATATAAACAAGGCCCATTTTGTACCAAAATTTTATGAACAAATTTTCAATTTTTTTAACTCTGATGTGTTCCTACGTTACTCATTTTAGAAATGGCCTCCAGGATAAGAGATATTTTAATTTTTACAAAAACTAGAGCACTTTATCTTAGTTTTTATATGAAATTGCTTAAAAAAACAGTGACTGTATCAACATAAGGGACTGTAAATTTTGTAATAAAACAGTGATTGATAGATCTGATGGTTAAAACACTTCTACTATTATACAGAACATACACAAAAAATTTCAGTTAATTATTTTCAAAACTTTTTGAGCATTTTAAAAAAACACATTTCGAGTAAAACGCGTTTTAAAGTATGACATCTTGTTTAAAGTAATGGCATCTGCTTTTACTAAAACACTTGTAGTTTTTGTTCTAGTGAACGGAAAATAATAAACTTGGTATTTTTATAAAGTTAATAAGATGGCCTATGAAATAAAATGTTAAAAAAATTGTCAATTTTTGGCAAAATTCACAATTTTAGGGTAGACGGATACCTTAAAGTAATTTTCAACGCAAAAATATATAAAAGCAAATAATTATTTTCATCGGAACTAAATTGAAATAAGGAAGTTGCACATTTTTTTATTTGATTTTTAAAGAATTCTTTTTATGTTGTTCTTTTTTAGATTTTGAGAAACATTCATTGCTCATACCAAATCTAATAAATTCTTGATATTATAGGAATGAGAATTCAAGAAAAATGTTTTAAAAATGCAAAAGAGATTTAAATTTCTTGGAAATTATTTATATTATTTCTTGACTTTAAGTCAAGTAAATAATATTTCACTTTTCTATTTTGTCCGTAAACATTTTCTTTAGAATAATAGGATCATAAACATAAACTCTTAAGATATTTATTTTTGATTTCAGGTTCTGTCTACTACATATAAACATGAATTCTTGTTTTAAAATTAAAGTGTATTTATGTGTTTTAAGTCACTAGTTCAATAATATAGTATATTTTTTAAAAAGAAAGAGGAATTAAAAACAGAATTATACTCAAAGAATAGTATTAAAATAAAAACAATAATAACACATATATTTTTATAACTTTACCTGTCTTTAAATTAAAAAAAAAACATATGAACTTTTTTCCTTTTAAGCTTTTGATTAACTTTTTTACTAATAAAATGTGATGGGATTTTCCTCTATTTATGATAAAAACTTTACTGATGCAACCGTCTACACGAAATGAAAAGCCAAAGGTTAAATGGTTCCAATGTTACACATACACTGAAAAAAGTGGGTTTCTACCAAACCGCATGTACTTCTAGACCACAAACAATGAAGCAAAAATCAGTCTTGTTTAAATTTGTGGTGATTGCAGCGAAAGTAGAATGAATAATATTAGATCTATACTACATAAATTATGTAGATTACTTATTTATGCATTTATATTTCGTTGCATATCATTATATCACAAATCATGAGTTAAAAATTCAAAATTTAATTTATACATTTACTAAAAGTCTACATTTTCTACAAAACGTGATCCATACATTAAAAATTCACTGATTACTGAAAAAAGAGAGCTTTATAGACATTTGGATACAATACATTAGTAATGCACATGAAAATATAATTAGAGAGAAATAAAAACGTGAAAAAATTATAGCAATTTCAAAAAATTATGTAATTTTAAAAACAATTAAACACTTTCAAAACATTTTGATTTAATTTTACGACAGCTTCCTCCTGGGAATTCTAAATATATGAATTTTTGACAGTAAAAGCATTATAAAAAACTACATACTTCGATTTCATGTAGTTAATAAACTTATGAAAATTTAGAATGTTTTCTTAAATTTAATATTTTTTGCTGGAGATTAAATGAGTTGGAAATTTTTAAAATATAAGACCACTGAAGAATTTTGTGAGATGTTTTAATAAGTGTAATATTACTTCCGGTGTCATAATTTGATTTAATTATGGCACCATTAGATTAGAAGTAAGGTCTTGTTCTTCCCATTACGAATATTGTCGTTTCAAAATCAATAGTTATACACATTCAAATGTAAGTTTGTTTTGTCTCTATCGCCTAATGTAACACTTAATTGTGATACCTTTCGAATTAATTTGTTAGTTTTTAATTTACTTTATTTTATATTTTTACAATAGTTAAGAAAACTTACTAAAAATTATCTCTGATGAATAAGTACGAGTATTTTTAGTCTCACAAACTCTAGTACCTCTACATGTCTCTGTATAATTAAGTCATCCTAACACAATTTAAATATTGAATAATACAACCATTATCAAAATAAAATTTATTGATTTTGATAATAATAATAAGAGTGCATACGCGCACATGCACATTCTTTTGATATTTCACATTTACGTTAAAAAAAAACTCATTCACGAAGTCTTTATTTCTATAATGAATTGCGATGTTACATTTATTTTATGGTATTAAAATTGACCGTAGGTGCAACAGAAGATTTACTTAGTGTTTTTTGATATCCTTAATGGGACCCTTGGGTTGCGATAAATTTATTATCATGCGTTGCTGTTCTAAATGACGTGTGAAAGATCAGCAAAGATAGATTCCTACGAATTAACTGCATGACATTTACCCGCGTTCACTTGATCTGTAAGCTTCTTTAAAAGGGATTGTACTTTCCGAACAGAGAAATTGAAAACAATCCCATTCGAAAAGCCAGCATTAACTCGAAGGGATTCATTTGCACAACTTAAAACTGAAGTGCCGAAAAGATTGAAGGTGCATTGTTCATTCAAATCTCTGTTAATCCACTTTATTTAAATTTGCGAGGCAGAATTTTGATATTCGAAGCGAATACTTAACAATGGGTGTAAAGATATCCTAATTTACAAAGCATTTCTCTCTCTCTCTCTCTCTCGTTTTAATATTTAATTCTTTAGAAGTATATTATATTTATGAAAATGATATTCGTGAGTTGCGTTCGTGCTTTTATGTAACTTAGGCGGTAACAAAGTTTACACTTTAAGAAAACGGTAAATGATTTTAAGCATCTTGTTTCTAACACATGATTTATTGTTAGATAATCTGCAATATGCATATTCGCAGAGCGATTTCTGGATCGGGGAAGATGAATACGACGCCAGCGATTTCAGCCATATTCTTTTGTAGTGTATTTACATACTTAAGTAATAGAAAAAGCGTTAGTTTGAAGCGTTTTCAATTCAAACTTTTCATGTATTAGGTCGAAATGTATGTATTCAGTTTTCCCAGTAATTTTTGAAAATGTTTGAAGGTAACTTCTGTAAGCCATATATCAAAGGATACTGAGATTAATTCTTTTGTTATACAATGCCGGAAACGGAGAGGAATAATTCGTTGCACCACATGCCCTCACTAGACTTGGAGAAAAATTTATACATCAAAAGGCATTGACTTTCTAAAATAAAACTCAAAGTATAAAGTTGGAATTGTATTGTTTAATACGACATTTCAAAATTAATTTAGAATTCCATTCAAAATCTGGTTCAAATTTAATTTCTGAATTTTCGGTAAAAATTAATTTTTTGTTTTGTATATATTAATAATTAATATTTATTTCATAACATAAATAGATTATATTTGAATAAGCTTCATACGTTAGATTTACGCATTTAATTTAATAAATTATGCATGCTGCGGAAAGCTTTCTAATCGTATCTTTTAAAATTACAGAAGAAATGTAATTCACTTAAATAAACAAGAACAAAAAAAATGAAACTAAGTTTTTAATCCTTTGAGATTTTTTTTCTTGTAAACTGTTTGCAATAGATAAATCTCTCATTAGGAAATAGTTCACAATATTATACGCGAATTGGTTTTAATGTACTTGAACTTCAAATATTAAAGTTATGTGAAGAATGCAAGGAACTAAACACTGAATAGTAATTTAATTTTTCTTTATTTGAAAATGTATTTAATAGCTTCCCCAGATGTCTTTGTTTACTTATAATTTTAGATTTAAAGGGATTAAATTAAAAAAAGTTATTATTATTATTTAAGGACTGGATTCTTTCAAATTAGGTTATAAAGACGAAACGGCAATTCACTGTATTTATATAATAAGTGGAAATATAACATTTAGCTCTTGCTTTTAATTAAAAGGCACTTTTAAACAATTGTCTAAATTTAATTTTTTAGACAATTGTTCAAAAGTGCCTAGGTCAAAAGTTTTAAATTGTTTCTTGAGTTTAAGCTACTTAAAGTGAAGGACTAACATGAATGAAGCAAAGGAAAGTATTACCCACAATCTTTAAAAAAAGATAATAAAAATAAAATTTGATAAAAAAATAAACGGGCATAAGGCTAATAAGTGTAATATTAAAACTAGAAAGCTCCTATATATAAGTAAATTTTAATACTAAAGTAACTCAAAATCTAGTGAAACATAAAAATAAAATACACAACACATGTTTATCAAACAAACAATGTGAAATAATGAAAAATATATGTATGTTCCATTGCTTTGGATTGTATTTTATCTCTAATATAACACAAATAATGTATTTCGCATATTATTAGAAACAACTTTATTAAAATTTATTTTCTTAAATTAAATCCAATTAATTGAATCTGTGAAATAGTATATATATAGTTACAGTTTTTAATCAAATCTATTTTTATATTTTCTCTAATCTCTCTTTCTATAAAAAAAAAGTTTTTCTTGATGATGCAATAAACTTATTTATTTATCTCACGCACGAGAGCAATAATAAAAAGACAGTAAGTCCTGTTAAATACTATTTTACGAATTATGGCCAATTGTATGTGGCTCTGTCAAGGTGCAAAAGCAAAGACGAAATAATAATTCGGTGCAATTTAGATGAAAAGGTGATTTGGAAAGTTGTTTTTGAAGAGGCACTAAATTGAAATACAAATTAAAATGCTGAGATGAAATTTATTTTCTGCCCTGCTTACAATGTCTTGAAAAAAAGTAGTTCTACATAATACGTGTAAATTACAATTTTACAATTAGAGCAATGAGTATAAACAGTTGTATAATCTTTACTATGGGGATTGGTCCACCATTAGGTGGACAGGGGATACTTCCCCATTAGTAGAATATAATTTATATAATTTGTTTTGCTTTTTTAAATTAAGAAATACAAACTTATTTTTAAAAGAATGTCCCATTTTAGCTTTCTTTACCATCGGCATAGACATATTCTTGTTATATTGTCAACTTTCTAGGCAATGTTTTAAAAATTATATAAAATTTCCCATGGAAAATACTTTTTTTCTTACTCCTGGAATAAGTATTCATTAATGATCCCCAAGAGAACCTATAAAGAATAATGTTCCCCTTCATAGCAGGTGTTAGTATACCACTAGAGGGGCGATGAAAGAAATCGGTCAGCACAATTCGAGAGAGTTTTTAGAGAAAGGGTCAAGGAAGGGCGACAACCTGAGCTTGGGCCCCTCTCAAAAGCATCTCGCTCCTTACTAAACTTAGTGGGAAAATGGGGATCGTCGACCCTAGGCATTATTCTGATTTTGGTTATGGAATTGGAAATTAAATCTTTACTTCAATTTTCATATGCTTTTCTACCCAAATTTTTGATGGTTGACTTCTTCTTAATACGTACTAAAAGACATGGGATTATACAATTTTTTTGGAGATAAATAATAATTTTTTTGAAAAATTAAAAGTGAGAGCATGTAAAACAATATAAGCTTTTTTTGTTTTAATTTCAAAAAATTACATGTGATGTGTGTATGTAGATAATTTTTATTCTATATTTATCACAAAATCTCTGTTTTAATTTTTTTTAAAAGTTAACGCGTGTGACATAACAATTTATTTGTTATGGAATTGAAAAAATTTTCCTCAAATTTTATTCGCGTATGTGTTTTATAACTAATAATACCATTTAAATTATCTCATGTTTCGAATTATTTTGAATAACAAAAACATTTCTGTAACTTCAAAAAACTTTTTATACTACACATAGTTTAGGATGATACATTACTCTTACTGTATTTAATTTTTCTTTACTTTGACCAATTAAAAGTCTGGTATTGCCATTTACAAAAATATATCTGTTACAGAATATAAATATTTTTAAAAGAATTACTATTTTATAAAAATTATATTTTTTATGACAGCGGGTTTTTTTACTCTGAAAATGCATTCTTATTTTAAAATGTTTCATTTTACTCGAATGGATTTATCTTTGGATTAATATTTAAGTATTTTTGACTTTGAGACAATTTTATTCTATAAACGCAAACTATTCTTAATGATTTTACCTTTAAAATGATGATGAGGTATCTATTAAATGCTAACAATATTTTTATTTAATATATATTATATATATATATATATATAATATTTCCTTAATTATCTCCCCCCCCCCTTTTTTTTTTATTCTCTTACAAACTGGACTATAAGTCTCACTATATTTACTGGACTTATATTTAACTATAAGTTTTTTTGCTACTGTTATTCAAATAAACCTGTACAAAAATTTAAGAACCCAACTATTTGTAATTTGAATTTATAATTAACTAAAAATGTTCCGCAAAAAGTGTATTGTAAAATTTTAGATATACAAATCAAAACTTGATCATGTTGTAGGATCATTTAAAAATGCGTTAACAATTTATGCTGGTGTAAATAAAAACATTCAAATTTGAAAGAATACAATTTCATCAAAATTAATTATTCTAACCTCAATTCAATCACAATATTGGAAACAGTGACAATAAAATACAGAAAAAGGTAATCCTTTTAAATGAGTTCGAAAGAATTTTTTAAGTTTGTAAAACTATCATCCTCTAAAATAAAGGTAATTTTCCTTGAAAGCTACAAAGTCACTGAGACGTTTCAGCATGAACTGTAAATATTAAATCTAGATTTCATAATCTTTTATCTTTTTTTTACCATTCAAAAATAACCGAATGAAAGAAATTCTAAATCCCAATTTTTCTACAAACATTTAAATAAATAAATATTCATGTTTTATCATATTTATTTTATTATATCACTTTGTCAGAATGACATTACGTACTAATATATGTGCCTCAGTCATGCTCAAAAACACTGCATTTATATCCTTTAAAAGGTGCACTCAATAAAATAGCTCAGATCTCTCTATAACCGATAACAATAGAACAGATTTGTTCACAGTGAAACCATTGTCCTGATCAGTTTCGACTTAGCAATAAAGCATAAAACAAATTTCAAACTTCCTCAAGAAGAAAAAACTATCGCCCCTGTACAAAAGTCTCCGAAATTTTTCTATGATGTGGAAACATGTATCAAGCTGGGATCTAACAATAACTCTGTACTCTTACACTGGACATTTTAACAGCTGGACAATGCTTTTTCCAGTGGAGAAAGTCATAAGCGTCACCGAATTTATTTACTCCTCGTGTAAAATGTTCGAGGCGATTTCTAAATAATACGCTTTCCTCCTCTATTCTCATACCAATGCTATGAAACGCCCTTCTTAAAAGGCTCCCCCTCTTTCGGAGACATCTTTACGATTTTCACGAAGAAGACGTTACTATTTCGTGGGAGTGTTTGTTTCCTCGGACTTGTTTTTTGCAACACCCAGCCACCTGTAGGAGCCAGGTCAAGATTCTAATAAACTACCTCAAAAAATCGTAGTGTGTGATTTTTACTTTCTTTTCTCCTAAAAAAGCATATTAAAGTCGTAAGAATGGAATTGTAAGAAAGAGGAAATCACTTCCGCTTGGGTAGTTTCAAAGGGAGCTATTTATATTTAAACACATGATTTAAATGGCACGTGATTAGTATTTATTTTTTCATAGTATTTATCTATGTATTTATTTTTTCATTCTTCTCATTTTACGTAAAATCTTTCAATAGTATTAAATACACGAAAGCTCTGTGTGTGTATGTGAACATATTTCATGTTTAAAAAACTCTTGAATATTTTTATTATACTCTTTGAAATGTCCAATTACTCTAATGTTTTAGGAAAAATATTCTTTTAGGTAGTGATTTTTTGCAAAAATTTATCAAGCCCTGTTCATGGTCAGGTATTTTAGCTAGCAACTATTGAATAAAAATTTAAATGGAAAACTATCCTTTTTATTTTTAAACTTAATCAAGATATGAGAATCAAAACACATTTTATTCCATTTACTTTCTTTAATACTTCCGATTCCGGTACAAAACATGCTGCACTGTTTGGTTATTACTCACAAAGCTCTATCAACGAAAGTCGTTCACATTTGTTATACATTAAGTAGACGGAAGAACAAAGACCTTTAATGACTCATACGCTTATTGTACCGTTCTCTTATGTAATAAGAAATATCATTATTTGGGACTGTGTAATCTTACCTACTTTCTCTCATTTTAATAAGAGCAAAGAATTTTTTGAATACTTTCTACTTTACATTTTTTTCATTAATTGATAAAACAGGACGGATTTTTCGTGTATATCGAAAAAGGTTAATGATGAATGAATTAACCCTTTAGAGTGAGTGAGTTTATTAAGGGTTGCGGTTAGACCTGTAACACTTTTTTCTTTTAATGAATGCAACTTTAAATCTTTTCCGGAATCAGCATACTAATTTGGATTTTTTTAATACAAAAGAGTCATTAAAAGTTCTTTATATCAAATATTGTACATACATTAGTATTGGAAAGAAAGTGACTAATATAAATTAGCTATTTGTATTAAGAGGGGTTGTTTTCTTTTTTGATGGGAAAAAGTTATTTTGGTATTTTTATGAGAGAAGGAAAGCCAATAGTAACTAACGCTTCCATTTTATTTGCATTGCATTTGATTTTTGGTGTTGTTGTTGCAATTTGAAATAGCGTATTAAGTTCTTATAGTTGCCACCATTTCTAGTTTTAACAGTTGAAAGTCTAAGATCTTAACATAGTTGAGAAAACTAAGCACATGAATTAATATCATATTGAAAAATATTACATTTGAAATTATATTTTGGTACTCCTAACATAATTTTCCTAAATATAAAATATTTGATAAATTTGATTGAATATAATTTATTGTATTGTATATTTTTTGCTTATCTATCAGCTGAATATATATATACAGATAGATAGATATAGATATGTATATATATTATTTACGTATATATATATTTCAACATTATCATGCGAGGGTGTATTTTGAGAAAACAATGTTTGTTCTTTTTTTAGAAAATCAATAGTATATTTTTCTTATTTAAAAAAGTAGGTATTCGTACAGATCCTTTTAACTAGCCGAACATTTTTAATACAGCATTCTTATAATATAACATGCTTAAAATCAATAGCTAGGCTTAATTTAGTAATTAATTTTTCAATAGGTAGTTACTTTTTTTAAAAAATCATTGCCATATTAAAATCTCTTGAGAATATGAAATACGTTAAAGCCTAGTGACTAAGATCGTGATTATCGAAGTCATACAAACCATATATGTTAATAGCGCTATTTATAGACGTTACATAAGGGAAAACCGGATGGCTTTTTTTAAGTATTAGTACTGTATTTTCTCTCGTCTTGGTTTTCTTATTCGATAAACCTCTGAACACCTCTTCAAAGAATACAGTCGAACACATTTCTGAGTTGGATATAGGAAAAATTATTCAGAGAGGGCGTAAGAAAAATTATGGCTTATAGAGAATGTGGATTATCTCTTCCAGAAACGGGTATTCATATCGAGCGTAATCATGCTACAGTGATACATATATGAGATTGCTGGAGGCAAAAGGAATGAATCAATTGGCAGGAAGGATTGCACCAGTTTTATCCCCTTGCCAAGCGTGTGGACAACAATATTGCGCGTATAAGATAATGATGGATTACACTGCAACATCAAAAACTCTAGTGAAGGAACAAGGGTCTGTTGCACAACAGTCTTTGTCAACCTATACTATTCACCATCATCTGCACAAGAGAATGATTTCCTCAATGCATTTATTGCTGCAATTATTTTTGGCTGTACACCACAAACGCATGCAATTGGAATGATGCTCGACATGGACCAACTTTGGGCACAACTACTAAATATTATATTTACAACACCACGATGATCGTATCAGAGTATGGCTCTTGAATGACTCTTAGATTACCATGTAGATCATTCACCCGGTGAATTGGGGTACTATTGGTTTTTACTCTCAGATCACCTAATATGCATTGTTAGCACGATGAACAGCTACTATTACGTCTTTGTATTTTCGGGACCTTGTTGTCATCTTTTAATTTGCAAGCAGCCAAGTTTGTACAGAACAATGCTGAACGTCCAAACTTTGTTTCCCATCAAGTTGCAATTTGTCTTGGACTGCTCGTTCTCCCGTTGTATTGCCCATTGAACACATGTGTACTACGGCTTATATAGTATGTGCCCTCCCCCTCCCCGATGAACTTTAAAAATGTGTAGAGGCAGTTAAGGATGTCATGCCCAACAAGACAAGCGTATTTAATTTACTTCCAAGACGTACAGCAGTAGTTATTACTAGTAATGACGGTTATATTAAATACTGATTTCTACTTGTTCCTCAATTTGTGAATAGGATTGTTGTGACAATCAAATCACCCCTGTATTTTATGTTATTTGACCATCAAATTTTGTTTTGATATCAGTTGTCCTTATGGTGTTGCATTTTGGATGGTCTGTTGTGTAGTTTGAAGAATAGAAACAATAGTTACAAAGAAACTATTATCTACATGCACTTGCTGGATTCATAACTTTTCAGTTTCAATAGTAATAAACAGATTTAGAAAGACATAGCATTTCTGTAGCTTTTTTAAACAAGATATCTGCTAAAAGTTAAGCAATCTTTGCTCCAGCAATTTATCTTAAATCATAAACACAAAAGCTAGTAGTTTTTGTTCAGAAATTTGTGATTGAATAAAATATAATTTGTGAATTGATGTTTTTCAATGTAATACTCACTCATGCGCTTTCCTGACATTGTAGATTTTGTGACAGAAGTCAATTTTTGTATATATCAGTTTTTTCCCTAGTTTTTCAAAATTTCGAACCTAATTTATTTCTCTATATGTGGCTAACTTTCTCTTTGTGTGACTAGCCTTAAAATAAGTGTCCAATTTTTCTAAAATGTTTTGAGAGGATATATGCTAATAGGAGGAATTTTAAATTTCTGTAATGCGATTATCCATGGTAAAATAAATTATATTCGAATGTAAAATCACTGTAGAGTTATTTATTTTTGTAAAAATATAAAAACTTAAGTTTCAGGGCTAAGGAATTGAATTATGATTATTATTATAATATGTATAAATACGAATTTTTTCAAATTTCCTTACTCTCTATCCAAATTTTTCCTTCCTTCTAAAGTACTCCTACATGTTATCTGAGATTTTTTGAAATCTGAATATTTTACATAAATTTGCATAAAAAGTGAAATTTTGTTATGTCTCTAATCTTTAAGACTTAAAATTGTATTTTGTCGTAGAATCCTGATTATTTTCATCAAATTCCATCTGAAAGATATTTAAACAATTGCACGACTGAGGAGTAAATTTCATTGTTCCAATCCTCTAAAAATCTTTTTATCTATATTTATTAAATTTAATTATGTAAAATTTCAATAACTGATAAAAATAGACACATAGATATTTTAAAAATTAGTAACTGTACATTCACACATATATATAAAGGTACAATTTTTATTTATTTAAGCATTAAAATTTTCAAAAGTGTTGTTGCACGGGGAAATATTAAATGTACGTCATATTATTATTGCTACAACAAATGCTAATAATAATAAACATGAAAGTACAATACAAATAAGTATGAGTAGAGCAATTATATTATATAAACTTCAGATTCATAATGTAATATATTGTATGTTTAATAATATGTACACTATATTTCTCTGAGTGCTCAGAGTTACTTTAATTATTGTCTAAATAACATACAACCAGAAACTTTTCATTTAATCCCTAATATTAGTTAAATCAGTTTTACATTTTTTCAGTTTTTAGTCGTTTCTGAATATTAATGCTTTTTTTTAATAAAATGATGATTCATTCATGTCTTTATAAATTATTAACGCAATGAGAAAGATATAAGCGCAACGAGAAAGATTTAAAAGTATACTCTCGATGAGACTTTCTCTTGTATATAACCATCGAATAATTATTTCCTAAAAATAAAACAAGAGAAAATACGCCATTATATTTTCCTCTCAAATTTATTTCGGCTGAGACACATATGCACTGATGGAAGCATATGTGGTCATGAAAATTCCCCACTTGATTGCATATGATCCTATTTAATAGTTCTACTTTTGAGTCGAAAGAACAATGACAAATTTTTTTCACTTTCCGACTATTGCATTTCATTGTTTGCAGCAGCATATATTAGAAGGATTTCAATGTTTCGTTAAAATGCATGGTAATTATATATTAGGTACATATTCATTTTATAGGTACTTAACCAACTCGTTATTTTTCACAATTAGAGAAATGATTGCAAGATGATTAAAAAACAAGCATTTGTTTTAAATGCTCGGTTTTCAGATCGTATGTTGTGAAAATATATTACTTCAAAATATTAACTTGGGAGTAATTTAAGCCTTATTTGATGCTATATTTCATCTTAAAATAGTACAGGAAAAAAACATTTAAATTAGCAAGCATTTTAAAAATAGAACGTTATATATATATACAAATAGTCTTCTCATATTTTATTTCCCTCGATATTATAGAAATTTGGGAACTTAATGAATGTTTTGCCAATTTTGAAATAAAAACCAGCTTGCATGAATTTTTTTTTTTTTTAGTATGTATATAATATTTTTGAAATCTTGATTACTGATTACATATAATGAATTAAGTGCTCAAACCTCCAATTTCCTAAGTTCTTTGTAATAACTTTGAAAGTTGGTCTTTTTAACTAATGTTTTCCTCTCCTCGTTATTCCTCATAATATG